>JANCRA010000096.1:765866-1189678 GCA_024362935.1 Setophaga petechia | reverse complement strand
AAGAAATATAAACATTGCAGAATGTAAAAACATTTTTAAACCCAGAAACTCTTTTAGGAGATAGCCAGTGTAGAGCTGCAGAGAGTCTTGGGATTCAGGAGAAAAATCCCCAAGCTTTCAGTCTTTAGCATCTTCCACTCTGTGGTCACTGACACCAAACGCGGCTTCAGCCTCGGGAAGGCACGGGGAGTCAGGGATTTCACAGATCCTGCTGTCACCTCAGCCTTTCAGCAGGTACAGTCTGCAGGGAGAGGGAAGAAAACGGCTCAGAATGGACAGCCTAATTCCAGAAAAACATCCCAATTCATAAAGCACTGGGCAGAGCTGTCAGAACTTCCCCAAAGGTTCATTTCCCTGAGCACTGAGGGCTCCAAGCTGAAGGCACAGGTTGGAGCTGCCATGGACAGACCAGGGGAAGCCCAGAAGGAAAAGCTAAATCCATCAAACATTCCAAAATCAGGCTCCTCACCTGGTGCTGGAAGCACATCTTCCCTCCTGTGGGTTTTTAGGGATCTGCAGTGAACTGCAGGGGAAAAAAACCAAAACCCCAAGTATTTCCCACAACTGGAACAGAAAAGTGGGGGAAAAGGATGGAGGGGCAGCTCCTGGGGTGAATAACTGGGATCCAACCCCTCCAAAGCAATGGAAGCAGAGGCTGAGTGACAAAGCCCTTGGGCCCAGTTTGCTGGGATTCCCAGGAAAACTGCTGGGTTTGACTTTGGCAGGAAAGCCCAGCTGGTTATCACCTCATCAGCCAGGGACAGCAGCAGCACCCACAGGGACCTGGCCAGGTGTGTCTGCCTGGCACAGGGCTCCCCACTGCCTGGGAATCTCTGTGCCACAGGGCACTGGCCACTAAAACAGCTCCTACCTGTCCTTTCACAAGGCAAGATGCTTTTTCCATACAGCAAATGGTTTTTGAATGAAGAAGATAACACTACACTCAACTGGAGAAGAAAAAGTGAGATCTGTTAAATTTTCCTAAGCCAGGCAAAAAAGAAAACAAAACAAAAAAAAAAAAAACAAAAACCCAAAACAAAAAAAAAAAAACCCACCACCAACAATAACAATGAAAAAACCCAACATATTGAGCATATTTCAAGAGAGTTTAAATCAGAATGAGGTGACTTGGAAAGCTTGAAAAGCTGCAATGCTGCAAAAATCTAATGCTGCAAAAAAAGCCTTTTCTTACATCACGTTAGCCCTGAACTTGCAAAAAACCCCTGCCAAACAAACAATTCACCACATACAGTTATTGAGCCATTCCTGTCTTTGAGCACGAATCAAGCTAAAGCTATGGAGACAAGAAAAACTTGATGCTGTTCCTGTGGAAATCACAGAAGCACAGGGAGGTTCTCCATTAATGCTATGCTTGATAAAGAGAAAATGCTAATTACCATGAAAATGGAAGGAAAGTTACTGAAAATCTTGCATAACACAAGGTACCAATGACATGAAGCAGACCAGCACATGCTAGAATGCCCTGAATTACTCTGGGTGAAAGAAGCTGTTCTGCAGAAACTATTGGAGCACATGAAGGTTTCACAGAGGTGAATTAAACAAATGATTCATTGTAAGGTTAAATCTCTCCCTTTCCAGCACCTCTTCCAGGACAGCTTGACTCTCCACAGTGAGTGGCTGCTCATGGATGACAGCTTGCTTTCCCAGGGTGCCTTGAACATAGCTGAGATGCCACAGCTCAGATCATGCACACATTCCCAGCCTGAAGCCAAAACCCCAAACCCAGCACTCCTGCAGAGCCCTGAGAGACAGCCATGGAGCCTGGGGCTGCAGGGAAAAACTGCACAGACACCCAGAGCAGGGCAGGGCTGCCTGGGAGGGAGGAAGAAGCAGCATTGCTCTCCAAGAAAAGTGCCATTCTGCAGCCTGGTCAGTGCTTTAGGGAATTTTACTGCCAAAAAAAAAGGTATCATAGCTGTGGAATTAAGAAAAATACCCAAAAGCACTGGCCAGAGCATGAGGGGGAACATCCACAGCAGTCCAGCAAAATGAATGGGAACATTAGAAAAAAACAGAGACTTTGAAACTAGTTCAGGTGAACACTGTCCATCAGAACAATGCTTGCATAAAGGAACTCTGGCACAAAGCCCTGATTCACTAGATGGTTATTGAACAATACCTTAAGACCCCTTTTAAATGCTATAAACCCACTAAGCCCAAGCACACTTCCATTTTCTAGACAGATTTTAAACGGCTGAGTGAGAGCCTCAGGCACATCCTCAGCTGTCAGATTTGCCTTTGCCCACCTTAGAGACAGAGCAGATGTGGCCAGCACAGCTCAGACCTGCCCCGAGTGCTGCCTGAGCCCCTCTGGCCACGCTGCCTGCTGGCAATGCTGACCCCAGAGGGGCTCCAGACAGGCCTGTCTGCTGCTTGGCTTGTGCACTCCTCAGAGAAAATGAGAAGGAACCCTCCCGTGCCCTGGACCTGCTGGTATTTGCTTGGCAGGAATGCAATTTCTCATACAAAAGGCAGACCTGGCTGTTTTAGTGCTCACAACTGAGCACTGTGATGCCAACAGCAGCAATACAGAAAACCACTCTGGGGCAGAGCAGCAGAAAAAGCCACTTCTACACTCCCCAGAGATATAACAGGAGAGCCCTCAGTGCAATCCTGGGGAGTGCAGTGGAGCTGGCACACAAACATTCTGTACTTACCTTTCAACAGAGTCAACAGTGAAACAGAACAAATCTCTCTTGCAGTCGAGGCTCCTTGAGGTGCACCTGTAGATGCTGCCCAGGGTCTTGGAGCAGCCAGAGCAGAATAAGGTTTCTACTAATCTGCAAGTGAGAAATAACATTGATTCAGAAGAAAATAAAAGGAAGCATCTCACCCCATCCCTTTCCTTAAAAAACAAAACAAAAAAAACCCCCTGTAAACAAAACCAGTATCTTTAGCCCACTCCAATTAAAGATTCTACAAGGACAATGGTTTTATTTGTGTTTAGAAGTTTTGATTTGAAATGGCCAGTTCAATGGATAAAGACAGTTTAAGTAGTAGTACATTACTATTACTATTATTTCTATTATTATTATTATTATTATTATTATTATTATTACTACTACTATTATTATCATCTGCTACTGGAAGAAACAAACCAGTAGTATCTATACTTAATTACTTTTATTTCCAGAAAATAAGAAAGAAAAAGAACCAAACAAAAAAAAGTCACTTCCTACCTTTTGTATCTCAGGATGAAGAATTTCTCTTGGGCTCTTCTCCAATTTCTCCAGACTCACAGCACTGAAAGGCAAATGACAGAGTGCTTTAGAGAAGGGCAAGTGCACATTTCAAGGCTGAAGCACCAACTGATTGCAGTCACAGCAGTTACAAAATGAATCGTTCCAAGAGCCTCTGTTCAATGCAATCTTTTGTGGAACTGCCATTCCCAAAATACTAACTCCCAACACTTCCTAAACGTGTTTTGTATTTTAAAAGCAGAAATTAGTGAGACTCTGTGTGGAGATCAGGTTTAAATTGATTTCCTTCTAAAGCACAGAGCTCTGTTCCATCACCCTTCACTTCGGCTCTGCACAGAATCACGGTGAGCGTTTGAGGAGGGCTCAGGAACCAATTCTATTGCTCTCTTTTTCTACTTCTCTGTCTTCCTAAATAATTCAAGGCAAGTCAAATGAGAAATGACAAGTTCAGCACCAAATTCACACTTTTTCCCTTTGCCTGCTCAAGAACAGGCTTTAAAACCACTTCTTGCTGCCTTCAACGATTCAGACTTGCAAAACCATTGGTACATGTTTTATAGGTTTATCATAAAAACCGCAGAACGCAAGCTCTGAATGTCAGGAAAAGGTACACAGGCAAACATGGAAACTGATCCCTTATTTGGAAACACAGACCTTAATAGAGATTGCACTGAGAGTGGTTTTGTGGGACTCTAAGGGAGACATATTTTCTGAGTACCCTGGAAACAAGAAAAGCTAGGATATATGACAGGACATACCCACTTTTTCCGCACATTCAAATAGGATTTTTAATAAAAACATGTTAAAAAAGAAGGAAGAAAACCAAGGTAATTTTACTCAGCTATATTCACTGCTGATTTAGAGGGGAAAAAAAAAAGTCACGGGTGCTGCAAAGAAAAAAAAAAGTGAACCATAAATGCCTACAGTAGAATTTTAAACAAATTGCTTGGATAAAAGCATCTCATAGAACATTAAGTAGAAAAAAGTTGAAACCAGTTTCTAAACACAAACCTTTTCTGGAAGGCAGTGCCAAATCACAAGTTTTGTCTTTCAGCAGCTCGACGCTGGGCACGCATTTTCCCCGGGGCTCGGGAGGGCAGGGGCGGGAGGGGGTGAGTTTGCAGATCGCACCTGCGCCATCCGAAGGACACAGCCCGCGTGCTCCCTGCGCTCGCCATCCTGCCGCCATCTCTGTGTTCCTGCTCAGCGCCGCCCCATCGGTTCGCACGGAGGAAAAAGCCACGGGCACGAAGGCAGCCAGCAGCCGTGTCACTGCAGCGCTATCGCAGCGCTCTCCGCTCGCAACGCCCAACGCGCTGCGGAGCCGCCTCCGCCCGCGGCACCGGCAGCAGCCCGAGGGGGACGGCTGCAGCTCGGGGGCTCCCGCGCCTCCGCCAGCCCGAGGGCAGCCGCCCCGCAGGGACCGCGGCAGCGCCCGGCGCCGCTCGCCCGGGCCGGCTCCCGCAGCTCCCGGCCCGCGGCAGTAAAGCACCGCCCCGCCCCGCGCCATCGGCGGGCGGCAGCGCGTCAGACGCCGCGCCGGCAGCAGGGCCTGCTGGGAGTTGGAGTCTCGGGCGGACAGCCGCCGCTCCGTCCTCCGCCACCGGCTGATGCAGTGCCGCCAGGACGTCAAGCGGGTCCTTCGCTTCTCGGCGGGGAAGAACCTGAGGCAGCACCGCTCCTCCCGAATGTCCTTTTGTTTTCACTCCAACTCTTTTTTCTTTCTTTCGCCTAAACTCGGTCATATTCGCCTCTTTGTCGAAACGCGGCTAATGTCGACTACACTCGGCTATCGGTTCCCCTCGGCTATCATCGGCTCTTCGTCTTAACTCGGCTATTTTCGGCTACACTCGGCTCTTCGGCTGTTTTCGGCTATTTTCGGCTACACTCGGCTCTTCGGCTGTTTTCGGGTATTTTCGGCTACACTCGGCTCTTCGGCTGTTTTCGGCTGTTTTCGGCTATTTTCGGCTACACTCGGCTCTTCGGCTGTTTTCGGCTATTTTCGGCTACACTCGGCTCTTCGGCTATACTCGGCTTTTTTCGGCTGCTGTCGGCTCTTCGGCTCTTCGGAACAATTCGGTCCGGCTCGGCTCGCTGAAGGCGGGAGTGCGGACGACAGGACCCCGGCAGAAAGAGGCATTTACTCAGATGCCTGTCAGAAACCCGACAAAATACGCCCGCCCGCGGCACCGCTGAGCCCACGGCCCCTGTCGGGTACACTTGAAACGCCACAGAAAATCCCGCCGGAGCCGTGCCGGCGTTGGTTTTCCGCGCAGGCAGTTCGGTTAGACCTACCGTGGTCCTCAATTTTCCCGCCCTTTTCGCCGCCATCGAGAGAAGGTCAAAGAAAGTCCGGGACATTCGGGACACGCCACTCCCAAGATGGCGACGGCAATAGGACCCCCGGCAGAAAGAGGCATTTACTCAGATGCCTGTCAGAAACCCGACAAAATACACCCGCCCGCGGCGCCGCTGAGCCCACGGCCCATGTCGGATACACTTGAAACGCCACAGAAAATCCCGCCGGAGCCGCGCCGGCGTTGGTTTTCCGTGCAGGCAGTTCGGTTAGACCTACCGTGGTCCTCGATTTTCCCGCCCTTTTCGCCGCCATCGAGAGAAGGTCATCCGAGTCCGGGACATCCACGGCACGCCACTCCCAAGATGGCGGCTGCCTGTCGGTGCACGGCTGCAGTACCGCGCTGTGCCCACAAGGCGGCAGCACTGCCGCCCACCCCAGCCGGGGGCGCAGCGCGCCTCGGGGCTGCGGGCGGGGCAGGCGGCAAAGAAGAACAGGGGCGATCCCCCCCGCCAAAAACTCCTCTGGAATAAATGCCAAACCCTGCCTCTCACCCGACGAGAGCCAAACAAGCCCCCTTGCTTGAAAACCATCTTTCAATAAATTTTATATTTATACTTTCGTATTTATATTCACATGTGTATTTATAATGGACATAGATGTAGTATGTCATTTATAGAATATATTATGTCTATTCCTATTATTTATATTTACTTCTCTTTTTTGTTTTTATAACTATCTTTATATATTGATTGTATATTTTTATTTTTAAAATTACATTTCTTTAATATTTTTATTATTTAAAATAAAATTCCCTTCCCTAACGAAATAAATACAAAAACCCCTCTTCTCTTAAATTATATTGAAATATTTTTATATTTTTAGCTTGCATGACTGTATTCGCATTTATATTTATAGTTTAGATTGATGCATTCTTTTAATATTTATATATACTATGTATCATATTCAAATAATATAGATCAATTATTTTTTAAATTATGTACCTAATCTACTGCTAAAACTTATTTTTTCTTCTATTTTTAAATTTTATATAAATCTTTATGTATTTATTATATATTGCTATACTTAGATTTCTACCTTTATGTTATTGGTATTTATAATTTTTATTTTAAAACCCCTACTTTTGCCAAATACAAAACAAAACCATCCTTTATTTCAAACTACTTTAAAACTATTTTTATATTTATATTTATCATATTTACAATTTGTTCTATATGATATCATATTGATGTACTATATTTCTATCTATTTTATATCTATTTCCTAGAATATATTATAATAAGATATATACACAGTATTACTTGTATTATGTATTGTATCAATTGATGTTGTTCTCTATTTACAATTTTTAAATAATTTTATATATATATCTGCACATATTTGCAAACCATTTCAATATTTATATTTTGGTTCTGGTTGTGTTTGTATTTACATTCTCTATTTAGATATCTATAAACATACACAATACTCTATCAAAAAATATCATATCATATTGTCGAAAATCATGACTTATGTTACATGTTAAATTTTAAAAATAAACTGAATATATAAAAATAGAAGTGGTTTGTTCCCATTTCTACACATCAGTTTTGTTTAAATATAGTTAGAGTTATAACTGTACATTTAAAATCCAATTCCTAAATAAAATGACAAAACAAACAGCATCAAATTCCCACCAGTATCTTCCAAAACCATCGAGATAACTCCACCAGCCAAACAACTGCCAGAAAGAACCACACAACACTCTTCAATAACAATTCTCATCGCATCAGAAAAATGGAACCAAAAGAAAAGAAAACCCAATAGAAACACACACAGCAAATCACAAAAACTGCTAAAAAACAATCGAACCAACTTACTAAACTCCAAACAATGCCACTGACCCTGAACGTTACTAGAAAAAGAATCTTAAACACTACCTCTACACTAACTCAAAGGATAACCAATACTCTGTAAATAGAACTTTAAAAACTGAACTAATTAACAAAATTGAATAAAATGTCAACCACTAAAAACTAAGAAAATAACTCCCCAAATAAAAAAACTGCTTAAAAAGACCCATCATATAAATACCCATGTTCCCAAAAATAAAACTGATGAACAACAACCAAATACATCAAAAGACAAAAAAAAAAAAAAAAAGAAAGAAAACAGAAAACAAAACCAAAAACAACCCAAAGCTAACTTCCTAATGGAATAAATCCATAGTGCCTCAATCTATCAAAATAAAAATACCACCTAGAATAAACACAAAGCCTAAAGACAAACGTAACCAGAAACAATATCTCCCAAATGATTTTTATAATGTAGCATATCTACTGCTACAACTAATTTTTTCTTATATTTTAAAATGTTATATATATCTGTATGTATTTATGATATATTTCTATACTTAGATTTCTACCTTTATATTATTTGTATTTATAATTTTTATTATCAAAACCCTGCCTACTGACAAATAAAAAACCCCGCTTTATTTAACGAATTTAAAAAATACGTTTATATTTATAATTTTCATATTTACAGAAGGTGCTAAACCCAAATAAGGGCATAGTGGGCGGGGTTAAAGCCATATAAGGGCATGGTGGGCAGGGCTAACACCCAAAACCTGCATGGGGCGGGGCCAAAGCCATATAGGGGCATAGTGGGAGGGGCTAACCTCAAATACAGCTGTGGGGCGGAGCCAAATCCCAAGTAAGGGCATGGGGCGGGGCCAACCCCGAATAAGGGCATGGGGCGGGGCCAAAGCCAAATAAGGGCATGGTGGGCGGGGCTGACCTCAAACAAAAGCGTGGGGTGGAGCCAAACTTAAGTAAGGGTATGGTGGGCGGGGCCAAACCCAAATAAGGGCATGATGGGCAGAGCTAAGCCTAAATAAAGGTGTGGGGGTGGAGCCAAATCCCAAGTAAGGGCATGGGGCGGGGCCAATCCCAAATATCGGCATGAGGGTGGGGCCAAAGCCAAATAAGGTTATGGTGGGTGGGGCTAACCTCAAAAAAAGGCATGGGGCAGAGCCAAACCCAAGTAAGGGTGTGGGGCGGGGCCAACCCTAAATAATGGTATGGTGGGTGGGACCAACACCAAATAAGTGCATGGGGAGGGGCCAAACCCAAAAAAGGGCATGATGGGCGGGGCTAAGCTCAAATAAAAACATGGGGGAGGAGCCAAATCCCAAGAAAGGGCATGGGGCGGGGCCAAACCCAAATAGGGGCACGGTGGGCAGGACCAAACCCAAATTACGACATGGGGCGGGGCCAAACCCAAATGAGGGCATGGTGGGCGGGGCAAACCCAAAATACTGACATGGGGCAGGGCCAAAACCAAATAACGGCATGGGGGCGGGGTGAAAGCCAATTAAGGGCATGGTGGGCGGGGCTAGTCTCAAATAACGGCATGGGGGTAGAGCCAAATCCCAAGTAAGGGTGTGGGGCGTAGTCAAACCCAAATAATGGCATGTTGGGCAGGACTAACCCCAAATAAGTGCATGGGGCGGAGCCAATCCCAAGTAAGGGAATGGTGGGCGGGGCCAAAGCCAGATAAGGGCATGATGGGCGGAGCTAAGCTCAAATAAAGCGTGGGGGTGGAGGCAAATCCCAAGTAAGGGTATGGTGGGCGGGGCCAAAGCCAAAAAAGGACATGGTGGGCGGGGCTAACTTTTAAAAAAGGCATGGGGCGGATCCAAACCCAAGTAAAGGTGTGGGGCGGGGCCAACCCCAAATAAGGGTATGGTGGGCAGGACGAACCCCAAATAAAGACATGGGGCAGGGCCAAACCCCAAAAAACGGCATGGGGGCGGGGCGAAACACAAATAACTGTGTGGGGCGGAGCCAAAGCCAAATAAGGGCATAGTGGTTGGGGCTAACCCCAAAAAAGTATGTGGGGCGGGGCCAAACCCAAATAACGGCATGGGGGCAGGGCCAAAGCTAAATAAGGGCATGGTGGGTGGGGCTAACCCCAAGTAAAGGCGTGGGGCGGAGCCAAAGCCAAGTAAGGGTGTGGGGCGGGGCAAACCCAATATAAGGGTATGGTGGGCGGGACCAACCCCAAATAAGTACATGGGGTGGGGCCGGACCCACATAACAGCATGGGGGCAGGGCCAAATACAAATCAGGGTGTGCAGGCAGGGCCAGCCCTAAAGAAGGGAATTGTGGGCAGGGCAACGTCCAAATAAGGGAATTGTGGGCGAGGCCAAATAAAGAAATTTGGGTTAGGCTAACAGCACTTCATGATTTTCGCTCTTCACGGCTGTTTCACTACACGCACACTTTATGGCGCTTCACAGCACTTTACAAGAGCCCCCCGTTATGGCAGTTCTGTTTATGGAAGTCTTACAGCACTTCACTTTACAGCACATTACAGTTTTTATTTTGTTTTTGATTTATTTTTAATTTAAAAAAAATTGAAAATTAAAACAAAGTAGAAAATTTTTTTTGTTTTTGTTAGATTTTAAAGCTCTTTATTCGGTGCTGCCCAGACCAGGTAAAGCCAGAGGTTGCGGTGGGGTTTCAAGGTCCCCAGGATGAGGGGGATGAGAATCCTGACTCCGCCTTGCAGAAGGCTGATTTATTATTTTATGAGCTCTGTTCTATTGAAAGAAAATGAGATATGAGAACTACACTGAAAGAGCAAGGAGACATCAGAAAGCTGGAAAGGAATTAATAATTAAAACCTGGGACGGCTCACGGCCCTAACAAAGCTGGACTGTGATGGGTCATCAAATAGAAACAATGCACAGGAGACCAATCCAAGATGCCCCCGTAGCTAAACCATCTCCAACCCACACTCCACAGCCAGCAGATTGTTATTGGTTCCATTTCTGTTCTGAGGCTTCTCAGGAGAAAAATCCCAGCCAAAGGATATTCATCAAATACATCAGTGCCAGGTGAGGGCACAGGCAGCACCTGCTGGCTGAGGTCACTGCGTCAGCCCTGCCAGCCCAGGCGTCACAGTAAGGAGGAGAGAGTCCACCCTCTGCACACCCAAAAGAAGAAGAGGGAGAAGAGGAGACACAGAAAACAAGAAAGAAGGAGAGAGGCAAGAAGAGAGAAAACAAGAGGGTGAGGGGGAAGAGAAAGAGAGAAGAAGGAGAGACAGAGAAAAGATAGAGACAGAGAAAAAAACAAGGAGTCAGAGGAAAGAAGGAAAGAGAAACAGAAAAGAAGAAGGTGAGAGCAACAGAAAACAGGAACAAGGAGAGAAAATAAAAAGGGGGTGGGAAACTGAGGAAGAACAGGAGTTAGAGAAAGGAACTTGTTAGGGTTAAAGTAAGACTAAGGGTTAGAGTAAAAAAGACAAACCGAGGAAATGGTGAACACAGACAGGAAAAGAAGAAAGAAGAGGGAGGGTTTAAGCTATAGAGAAAAGGAAGCAAGGTGCAAAGTACAGACAGAAGAGAAAGAAATAAATACAGACTGACAGAAATAGTGAAATGGACAGACAAAAAAAGGAAGCAAATGGAAACAGTTACAGAAGCAGAGATACGGTGTCAGAACGAGTGAGAAACAGGAACAAAGGGTTACAGACAGATGAAAGTTAAGTTAGAAAGAGAAAATTAAAGTGAGGAACTAAAGGAAGAAATACAGTGGAATAAAATGACAAAACCACACCAAAAAAAGACAGGAGCCACGGTGGGGGTAGGGCAGGGCAAGGGGGATCTTCATTAGGGGTGATTCAACTTTATTAAATGAATGTTTTTATTCACACATCAGCAAAATACATGGAAACAGTGTATACAAATGCAAGTGCAGGTACAATCCATAGACGCACCAGTAAAAACCTAATTTACACATAGAGCAATACAAGGAAATGCAGCAATTAATGCAAATGCAATACAGAGCAATACAACACAAAACACATATTAACAAGAGATGATAAACTTTTTCTATTTTCATTACATGTTGATCTACTGTTACAGGAAACCCAAAACACAAAAGCACACAGAAAACAACACTCATCTACCACTAACATCCCCTTCACATTACACACAAACTCACCATCACTCTCATCACAACTGCTAAACTACACCCCAGCAATCATTGGTCCTCGGGAACGTGGTTCCCAGGAGCCTCCAAAAAATCCTCCTCCCCGACAAAAACACCAGCCCCTGGACAATCCACACCCAAACTTGAGCTATGAATGTCTGGGACTGGGACAGAGAAAAAAAAAACCCCAGCCAAGGGGAAAACCAAAAAGAACCCCCGGCTGCGGATTTTTTATTCTAAATTTAAAAATGAGTTGAAAAACCAAAAAAGCTAAAGACACACACACAAGGTTGAATCCAGGCAGCATGCGCTCACACACGCAGAGAAGAGCAGACACAGACAGACACAGACAGACACAGGCACGTGCTCTCACACACGCTCACACACTCTTCCCACTTACACGCTCGCTGCGGCCCTTACTTGTGACACTGAAGAACGTGCTTCGAAACCTCTTCTGGCTGCCACTCCTTGACATCAAAATGCAGAGTCTGGGGAAACTGCTAGCTTCAGGGACCTGTGAGACGACAGGAAGGAGTCAACAAGTGGCTCTCTGACAGCTAGGACTTGTCCTCACTCTGGACTGATAAATTTTCTAAATCCCGTAAGAGGCAAATAAACAGTAAAGTTTTTCTAACTGTTCTACCTAACTATGACTAGGTGGCAGGGCAGGGCAGCTCCGATCATAAGTGATACAATGTAAACACACACAATATAAGGCAACGGATACAGTGCAAGTACATAGAGTGTAAATACACACAGTACGAGCCAGCATAGGTACACACAATATACGTACACCAATATAAGCCAGGACAAGCACACACAATGTAAGTACACGCAGTATAAACCAGCATAGGTACACACAATGTAAGCAGACACACTGTACAAGCCAGCATAGGTACACAAAATGTGAGTACATGCAGTATAAACCAGCAATGGCACACACAATTTAAGTACACACAATATTAGCCAGCATAGGTAAACACAACGTAAATACACACAGCGTAAGCCAGCATAAGTACACACAATGTAAGTACATAAAATATAAGCCACCATAGGTACACACAATGTAAGTACATGCAGTATAAGTCACCATGGGTACACACACTGTAAGTACACACAATATAAGCCAGCACAGGTAAACACAATGTAAATACACACAGTATAAGCCAGCATAGGTACACACAATGTAAGTACACACAGTACAAGCCAGCACAGGTACACACAATGTAAGTACATACAATATAAGCCAGCATAGGTACACACAATGACACAGGTGACATAACACACAGACAAGCGGCAACTGCCTGGCGCTTTCTCCTTAGGGACCTGAGATTCCTAGCGCAAGACGAGCCAGAGGCCTGTGATGCCAAAGGAAAGGAAGCCCGATGACGATAGCATGTGATGATGAAAGTTAACTCATTTAAAGAAGTTAGTGCCAAAGCAGTTAGGAGGATGCTCCAGAGGCTCAGCAAGCCTAGAGAAGGGAGCGGACAGCCGGGTGACCGTGGCTCTATCTCCGGATCTGAAGGTGAGCTCCTCAGGGAAAGATCCGTGACGACGTCGAGTCCGGGAAGGCTGACGACGCAAAGTTCACGAGAATGTGGAGATGGGGCGGAACTGCCCTGCCCGGCAAAGGCTCTGGTGAGGCTGAGGGGAATCCTTCTCCCTTTACTTCCAGAGAGCCCACCCCACTACAGACCTCTCTGCTGGGCTGACATCAGAGTGCCTCCTGTGACAGTAAAGTTTTTTCCCCTTCTCCCAACCACTGGCCCCAATACTTAACTTTTGGAACAGGAGCGGACAAAAGCAATCGTTGGTTGCACCTGGACATTGAGATGTGCTCCGTGTGTGCTGCACTGCTGCCATTTCCAAGCTCTGGCTACAAGGCTCCTCAGGGTACCTAAGACAAAAGTGAAAACGTGACTATTGCCCTCAAAGACAGTAATCCCCGGGACCCCTCTGCACCACTGCCCCAGCTCACTTCAAATCTTGATTGGACTCCAGAGGCCCCCCAGAAGGTACCTGCAAAAAAAAAAAGGTACACGCTTAGCATGCTGCTGCACAACCCTCACCTGTGAGTCAGCCTGCCTAAACACCAACTCACCTGCCCTCCTCTGTTCCTGGGCATGCCTGGGGCACCACCAGCACCTGCAAGGACACAGAGCAGAAAAAGCATGCTGAGATACCGTGAAAACACAACCTCCCAAATCCCACAAGTATGCCCCACCAACACCTTAAGCTTGCACCCACCTGGCATGGGCATGCTTGGCTAACATAGATTGCAAGGGGACAACCTAAAATAAAAAAAACAAGAGGAGATGCTTAGAGCTGCACCAGAAACGGAGACCTCAGTAATAACAACTGCCTCTGTACGCTACTCAATGCTCACCTTGCCCACCCAGCCTAGACTGCTGCTCTTAGCCTTGACTTCCTAAAAAGAGAGACAAAGAACACTGCTCTAACAGCCACTATTTATGCTTCCTCTGCAGAGACAAATAGTGACTGATCTGCTCAGGGGAATCCCCTCATCTGGGATGGAGGGCTCTGCCCTGGATTTTATCCTTCTGCATCTGAAAGAAAATTAGGAGGAAAGTCAAATGGCTGCAGGATAACTTAAGAGCTCCAGATATCCTGTGTCCATCTACAAATCCCATCCAGAGTCCAACTACACCCCACGTTACAAATTTAAAGTCCCTGGGACTTCTCCAATTGCACCAGGCTGTGCAACAGGGCAGAGCAGCTCCGGCACAAATGTGTGCAGACACCCGTGACACAGGACAGGACGTGACACACAATGGGGACACAACACAGACAGAAATATCCTGGCAAGGAAAATGGCTGCAAGGACGGAGAGAATCCAACAGGAGATGACCGAGGAGAGGCCGATGCTTTCTGACAGTCCTGTCAAAGGGCTAAGGTAACAGACATGACATATCCAAACAACACAAAATGCACGACAGACAAGTGACACGAGACACACCAGGACTGCTCTGCCCTGCTCACCTCAGCACTGTGATCAAAAGTCAGACTTTGCTTTCATGGGGCCTAAGGGGCCACTTCATGGACACTCCCCACCTCCAAAGCGGACTCAAAAACCCCTCCCAGTAATTCCCAAACCACCACCCCGCTTTCACCCCCTCTGTAGGTCATAGCCCTCTACTTATCTCTCAGACATCTGGGGATGCTGCTCTCAGGTGCAAAAAAAGGCTGCCTCGCCATGTGGGAAGCTACTGCTGTCACTGGGCTGTTGTCTCAGACAGCTACAGTAAAGAAAACCAAACATCAGAGCCTGATCTTGCCACAACATCAGCAAAAACCCCACAAGTCTGCTACTCACCGTGCTCCTAAGAATGCCCAGCTGCTCGGGCCGCACGCTTCGGGCACGCTCGCAGACCGAGGCCGTCGTCACAGGGGGCGCCTGGGCTAAGAGGAGAGGAGGTGATTTGGCATGGCTGAAACCTCAGTGCACCCTCGCTCCTCCTCCCTACTTCCCTGACTCACCGCAACTCCTCGGCGGTTCCTGACAGCTGCCCGGACGACAGGGCTCCCGAGGGCAGAAAATCCAGATGGGAGTTTGACGTGCTCCTAGTGGATTGCCTAAGTCAGAAAAACAAGAATGGAGATTTAGACTTGCCCCACGAATTGAGACCTCAGCAACAAAAAAAGCTACTGGTCACTGCTCACCTTGCCCTCTTGAACCTGACTGCTGAGATCCAGCTATGCTTCCTAAAAATAAAGACAAAGAACAGAGCTGTAACAGGGTCACACTTGACACTCCCCCTGCACAGACAAATGGTGACTGACCTGCCTGTGGGAGCCCCCTCAGGCAGGATAGGGGGTTCTGCCATGGATGCAATGCATCACCACCTGAAAGAAAGTTATAACATATGTCAAACACCAGCAGGATAACACAAAAGCGGCAAAACCTTATGTTAATCCAGGAATAGCATCCAGAGTCCAAATACACCCCACATTACAAATTTCAAGTCCCTGAGACTTCTCCTATTGCACCAGGCTGTGCAGCAGGGCAGAGCAGCTCCGGCACAAATGTGTGCAGACACCCGTGACACAGGACAGGACGTGACACACAATGGGGACACAACACAGACAGAAATATCCTGGCAAGGAAAATGGCTGCAAGGACGGAGAGAATTGAACAGGAGATGACCGAGGTGAGGCCGACGGTTTCTGACAGGCCTGTCAAAAGGCTAAGGTAAAGGACGTGACATATGCAAACAACATAGAATACACAAAAGACAAGTAACACGAGACACACCGGCACTGCTCGGCCCTGCTCACCTCAGCACTGTGATCAAAAGTCAGACTTTGCTTTCATGGGGCCTATGGGGCCACTTCATGGACAGCCCCCACTCCCAAAGCAGACTCAAAAACCCCTCCCAGTAATTCCCAAACCAGCACCCTGCTTTCACCCCCTCTGTGGGTCACAGCCCTCTACTTATCTCTCAGACATCTGGGGATGCTGCTCTCTCAGGTGTAGAAAAAGGCTGCCTCACCAGCTGGGAAGTTCCTGATGGCACCGGGCTATTGTCTCTCAGACAGCTACAGTAAAGAAAACCAAACATCAGAGCCTGATCTTGGCAGCCCATCAGCCAAAACCCCACAAGTCTGCTGCTCACCGTGCTCCTAAGAACGCCCAGCTGCTCGGGCTGCACGCTTCGGGCACGCTCGCAGACCGAGGCCGTCGTCACAGGGGGTGCCTGGGGTAAGAGGAGAGGAGGTGATTTGGCATGGCTGAAACCTCAGTGCACCCTCGCTCCTGCTCCCCACTTCCCTGACTCACCTCAACTCCTCGGCAGCTGTCCAAGGCCACCGGGATGGCACCTTTAAATAGAGAAATTCAGGGCTTCATCACCAGGTCCTCTAATGCATCCACAGGGCTCACGTGTGCAGGAAACCCAGTGCATTAGCCACTTGGGGGCTTGGCATGCTCCGAGTGGATTGCCTAAAGCAGAGAAACAAGAAGGGAAACATAGAGCTGCAACACAAATTGAGAGCTGAGCAATAACAACTACTTCTCTCCACTGCTTACCTCGACTGCTGGTATCCAGACTCAGTTCCTAAAAAGAAAGACAAAGAACAGAGTTCTAACACAGTCACCATTTATACTTCTGCTGCAGAGAAAAATGGTGCCTCACCTGCTCAGGGGAAAACTCTCACCCGGTATGGAGCCCTCTGGCACAGATTTAATACATCTGCATCTGAAAAAACAGTTAGGACAAAAGTCAAACTGTTGCAGAGCAACTTAAGAGCTCCAGATATCCTGTGTCCATCTACAAATCCCATCCAGAGTCCATCTACACCCCACATTACAAATTTAAAGTCCCCGGGACTTCTCCTATTGCACCAGGCTGTGCAGCAGGGCAGAGCAGCTCCGGCACAAATGTGTGCAGACACCCGTGACACAGGACAGGACGTGACACACAATGGGGACACAACACAGACACAAATCTCCTGGCAAGGAAAATGGCTGCAAGGACTGAGAGAATCGAACAGGAGATGCCCGAAGAGAGGTCGATGGTTTCTGACAGGCCTGTCAAAGGGCTAAGGTAAAAGACATGACCTATCCAAACACACAGAATGCACGACAGACAAGTGACACGAGACACACCGGACTGCTCTGCCCTGCACACCTCAGCACTGTGATCAAAAGTCAGACTTTGCTTTCATGGGGCCTATGGGGCCACTTCATGGACACCCCCCACCTCCAAAGCAGACTCAAAAACCCCTCCCAGTAATTCCCAAACCAGCACCCTGCTTTCACCCCCTCTGTAGGTCATAGCCTTCTACTCATCTCTCAGACATCTGGGGATGCTGCTCTCAGGTGAAAACAACTACCAACTCTCCAGCTGGGAATGTCCCGCTGTCACTGGGCTGTTGTCTCTCAGACAGCTACAATAAAGAAAACCAAACATCAGAGCCTGATCTTGCCACCACATCAGCCAAAACCCCACAAGTCTGCTACTCACCGTGCTCCTAAGAATGCCCAGCTGCTCGGGCTGCACGCTTCGGGCACGCTCGCAGACCGAGGTCGTCGTCACAAGGGGCGCCTGGGCTAAGAGGAGAGGAGGTGATTTGGCATGGCTGAAACCTCAGTGCACCCTCGCTCCTCCTCCCTACTTCCCTGACTCACCTCAAGTCCTCGGCAGCTACCCAAGGCCACCCTGGTGACACCTTCAAATAGAAAAGTTCAGGGCTTCATCACCAGGTCCTGTAATGCATCCACAGGGCTCACATGTGCAGGAAACCCGCTGCATCGGCCACTTGGGGGCTTGGCACGCTCCGAGTGGATTGCCTAAAGCACAAAAACAAGAATGGAAACACAGAGCTGCAGCAGAAATTGAGAGCTGAGCAATAACAACTACTTCTCTCCACTGCTTACCTCGACTGCGGGTATCCAGATTTACTTCCTAAAAAGAAAGACAAAGAACAGAGCTGTAACACAGTCACCATTTACACTTCTGCTGCAGAAACAAATGGTGCCTCACCTGCTCAGGGGAAAACTCTCACCTGGGATGGAGCCCTCTTCCAGAGACTTAATACATCTGCATCTGAGAAAAGAGATAGGACAAAAGTCAAACTGTTGCAACTTAAGATCTCCGGATATCCTGTGTCCATCTACAAATCCCATCAAGAGCCCAGCTACACCCCACATTACAAATTTCAAGTCCCCGGGACTTGTCCTATTGCTGCAGGCTGTGCAACAGGACAGAGCAGCTCCGGCACAAATGTGTGCAGACACCCGTGACACAGGACAGGACGTGACACACAATGGGGACACAACACAGACAGAAATATCCTGGCACGGAAAATGGCTGCACGGATTGAGAGAATCCAACAGGAGATGACTGAGGTGAGGCCGATGGTTTCTGACAGGCCTGTCAAAGGGCTAAGGTAAAAGACATGACATATCAAAACACACAGAATGCACGACAGACAAGTGACACGAGACACACCAGGACTGCTCTGCCCTGCACACCTCAGCACTGTGATCAAAAGTCAGACTTGACTTTCATGGGGCCTAAGGGGTCACTTCATGGACACTCCTCACCTCCAAAGCAGACTCAAAAACCCCTCCCAATAGTTCCTAAACCAGCACCCTGCTTTCACCCCCTCTGTGGGTCTTAGCCCTCTACTTATCTCTCAGACATCTGGGGATGCTGCTCTCAGGTGCAAACAACTACCACCTCTCCAGCTGGGAAGCTCCTGCTGTCACTGGGTTGGTGTCTCTCAGACAGCTACAGTAAAGAAAACCAAATATCACAGCCTGATCTTGCCACCACATCAGCCAAAACCCCACAAGTCTGCCACTCACCCTGCTCCTAAGAATGCCCAGCTGCTCGGGCCGCACGCTTCGGGCACGCTCAGAGACCGAGGCCGTCGTCACAGGGGGTGCCTGGGCTAAGAAAAGAGGAGGTGATTTGGCATGGCTGAAACCTCAGTGCACCCTCGCTCCTCCTCCCTACTTCCCTGACTCACCTCAACTCCTCGGCAGTTGCCCAAGGCCACCCGGATGGCACCTTCAAATAGGAAAGTTCAGGGCTTCATCACCAGGTCCTCTAATGCATCCACAGGGCTCACGTGTGCAGGAAACCCGCTGCATCAGCCACTTGGGGGCTTGGCACGCTCAGTGTGGATTGCCTAAAGCAGAAAAACAAGAATGGAAACATAGAGCTGCAACACAAATTGAGAGCTGAGCAATAACAACTACTTCTCTCCACTGCTCACCTCGACTGCTGGTATCCAGACTCAGTTCCTAAAAAGAAAGACAAAGAACAGAGCTGTAACACAGTCACCATTTACACTTCTGCTGCAGAGAAAAATGGCGCCTCACCTGCTCAGGGGAAAACTCTAACCTGGGATGGAGCCCTCTGGCACAGACTTAATACATCTGCATCTGAAAAAACAGTTAGGACAAAAGTCAAACTGTTGCAGAGCAACTTAAGAGCTCCAGATATCCTGTGTCCATCTACAAATCCCATCCAGAGTCCATCTACACCCCACATTACAAATTTAAAGTCCCTGAGACTTCTCCTATTGCACCAGGCTGTGCAGCAGGGCAGAGCAGCTCCGGCACAAATGTGTGCAGACACCCGTGACACAGGACAGGACGTGACACACAATGGGGACACAACACAGACAGAAATATCCTGGCAAGGAAAATGGCTGCAAGGACGGAGAGAATCGAACAGGAGATGACCGAGGAGAGGCCGATGGTTTCTGACAGGCCTGTCAAAGGGCTAAGGTAAAAGACATGACATATGCAAACAACACAGAACGCACGACAGACAAGTGACACGAGACACATCAGGACTGCTCTGCCCTGCACACCTCAGCACTGTGATCAAAAGTCAGACTTTGCTTTCATGGGGCCTAAGGGGCCACTTCATGGACACTCCCCACCTCCAAAGCAGACTCAAAAACCCCTCCCAGTAATTCCCAAACCAGCAACCCGCTTTCACCCCCTCTGTAGGTCATAGTCCTCTACTTATCTCTCAGACATCTGGGGATGCTGCTCTCAGGTGCAAACAACTACCACCTCTCCAGCTGGGAAGCTCCTGCTGTCACTGGGTTGGTGTCTCTCAGACAGCTACAGTAAAGAAAACCAAACATCAGAGCGTGGTCTTGGCACCACATCAGCCAAAACCCCACAAGTCTGCTACTCACCGGGTTCCTAAGAATGCCCAGCTGCTCGGGCCGCACGCTTCGGGCACGCTCGCAGACAGAGGCCGTCGTCACAGGGGGTGCCTGGGTTAAGAGGAGAGGAGGTGATTTGGCATGGCTGAAACCTCAGTGCACCCTCGCTCCTCCTCCCTACTTCCCTGACTCACCTCAACTCCTCAGCTGTTGCCCAAGGCCACCCGGATGGCACCTTTAAATAGAAAAGTTCAGGGCTTCATCACCAGGTCCTGTAATGCATCCACAGGGCTCACGTGTGCAGGAAACCCGCTGCATCGGCCACTTGGGGGCTTGGCACGCTCAGTGTGGATTGCCTAAAGCAGAGAAACAAGAATGGAAACAGAGCTGCAGCAGAAATTGAGAGCTGAGCAATAACTACTACTTCTCTCCACTGCTCACCTCGACTGCTGGTATCCAGACTCAGTTCCTAAAAAGAAAGACAAAGAACAGAGCTGTAACACAGTCACCTGTTTACACTTCTGCTGCAGAGACAAATGGTGCCTCACCTGCTCAGGGGGAAACCCCTCACCCGGGATGGGGCTCTCTGGCACAGATTTAATCCATCTGAATCTGTAAAAAGAGTTAGGACAAGAGTCAAACTGTTGCAGAATAACTTAGAAAATGCTGCTATCCTTTGTCCATCTACAAATCCCATCCAGAGTCCAACTACAGCCCACATTACAAATTCCAAGTCCCTGGGACTCGTCCTATTGCAGCAGGCTGCACGGCAGGGCAGAACAGCTCCGGCACAAATGTGTGCAGACACCCGTGACACAGGACAGGACAAACAGGGGGACATTAGACTGGACACATGATGCTTGTGGTGAGGGCATGGAGGAGAAAAGGCAAAAGGGACCCCAAAGACACACTAGGTAACACAGAACACAGGACAACACCACACGGACCGGAACTGTTCTGCGCTGCCCGCCTGAAAGCTGCCATCAAAAGTAGAGCCTGTCCCTTTAGCTGTCCTAAGAGGCCCCTGGGAGAAGATTGCTTTTCCCTCTGCTCCTTTTTAAATCTGTCCCAACAACTCCCAACCCGCTACTCTCCCATCATCCCAGCTCCAGGCCATGGCCCCTGACTTATCTTTTGGAGGATCGCTGATGGGAATCCACGTTGCACCTGAAATGAGTCTGCCTCCGAGGGCCCCGGGATGGCCTGTCAGCCTCTCGGTCAGCTACAATAAAGAAAACCAAAAACAAAGTATGAGTACAGAGTTACGTGGGCCAAACCCCAGCAAGCCAGCTACTTGCCCTCTCCTGAGTGTGCCTGGCTCCTTCAGGCTCCAGCTTCATCCCCATTCCAAGGGTGCAGCCTTTATTAGCAGTGGCACCTGGGTTAGAGAAAAGCAAAATTAAATGGCATTCCTGTGAGTGCAGTGCATGACCTTGTGTGCTCTAAGACGTGAATGCCTCTGCTATGCTTCTGAAAAGCCCTGTGTTGGGGAGCCCTCAAATAAACACCCTTCCTCACCCTGCTGCCTTCAAACTCCCCCACATCAATAACTTCTAACTGGATACTTGCTCACCCTCCTAATCACAATCCTCAACTCACCTGATGCCTAAACCTCAAACATCATCTTTGACACTGGGCAGACCCCTCTTGTGACATGATCCATCTGCTGAAAAAAGTGTTGTGCTTGACGCAACCAGGAGTCTCTGGAAGCTGCACTCTTCCTAAGAAAAAAACAAAAAAAACAAACCAAAACAAGAAGACCACCAAAAATTCCAAATGCTGGGCTTTACCACCCCTAAACACAAATGTCAAAATTGTGAACTTAAATACTCCCTGTATTCCATGCTGTTCTCTTCACAGTCCCTTCCAAGCCTCTGTTGCTTTAGATGCCCAGAAACACCTGCTGAAAACAAGCTGAGATAAGCTGAAAGAGCCTCTTCACTGAAATGAGAGGACAGCTCTTACCCCAGCACATCCCAGAGAGGGAATGAAGCCCCTCAGCAAAGGCTGGGGTTAATACACCCCTGATTGTGCCCGCCTCTCGTTCCCGGGGTGCCCAGGAAAAGGGAGGGGGCAAATCCCACCGGGTCTAAAAGCCCTCAGAGCAGCTGCAGCTGTTTGGCTCCTCTGACTCAAATTCAAGGGGACTAAAGGGCTTGTTAGAGAATAAAACTCTTCAGAAAAATAACAGTGCTTTGTTTTTTGCAACAACCACTCGGAGCAGAAGAACAGAAAACTGGTAAGATAAAAAACTTTATGTTTAGGTAGCATAGGTAGATAAATTGGGTAATTGGGTAATTTGCTGTTAACTTACATAATCTGTGTTTAACAAAAGCCATCTAATAAATTAACACCCAAAACTCCAGCAGCTGAGCTGGCCCTACCAAATCTCTATGTTTATACATACAGTAAACAAAACCAAAATCCCAGTAATACCTACTACAAGTCTATGAAAGAAGCCTATTGAAATTCATCCTACCTCAAATACAAAGCAACCCATCCAGAAAGTTAGCTTCTCTCAAAAAACAATTTACACAGAGTTAATAATACCAAGAAATAAAACACCACACCACATACCACCAATGAATGTAATAGTGAAGGAAATAAAAACCCACTTTTTTTTTTTTTTTTTTTTTATTTAAACTAACTTTTTATTAGCTAGAATAAAAGATTTTGCCAGGACTGTAACAACTTCATTTTCTTCTTCTCCTTCTGAAATGTCCCTTCTCATTCCCAAATTCCTTACTACTTCTGAGTTTAAATCCAAGCAAAAAGCAAAATTCGTGCAGTTGTGCGGTCGATGCTCCTGCCAGATTCTCTGTTTCCCTCCACATCCTCTTACACTTTCAGTCTCCACGCTGCCCTGCCGTGATGAGTTTGACAGAAGAATTGGCACATGTTAAGAGAGGACTGTTCTCAGCCATCGTGTCCCTTTGCACTCCCCAATGTCCTTCCCCCCTCCCCCCCCCATTTACAGGCCCTGCCCCGCCCGCCGCTCGCTCCCGCCCCTCGCCCTTCCCTCGCTCGGCAGCCGCGTCCTTCCCCTGCCCCCGGCACCCAGCGGCGAGGGGCAGCGCGCTGGCTCGGGGGGCTGCAGTACCGCTCTCTGGCCACAGGGCGGCAGACCTACCGGGGGCTGCGATTTTCCCGCCCTTTTCGCCGCCATCGAGAGAAGGTCAAAGGAAGTCTGTGACATTCGGGACACGCCACTCCCAAGATGGCGGCAATAGGACCCCCGGCAGAAGGAGGCATTTACTCAGATGCCTGTCAGAAACCCGACAAAATACGCCGGCCCGCAGCGCCGCTGAGCCCACAGCCCCTGTCGGGTACACTTGAAACGCCACAAAAAATCCCGCCGGAGCCGCGCCGGCGTTGGTTTTCTGTGCAGGCGGTTTGGTTAGACCTACCGTGGTCCTCGATTTTCCCGCCCTTTTCGCCACCATCGAGAGAAGGTCATCCGAGTCCGGGACATCCACGGCACGCCACTCCCAAGATGGCGGCTGCCTGTCGGTGCACGGCTGCAGTACCGCGCTGTGCCCACAAGGCGGCGGCACTGCCGCCCACCCCAGCCGGGGGCGCAGCGCGCCTCGGGGCTGCGGGCGGGGCAGGCGGCGAAAAAGAACAGGGGCGATCCCCCCCGCCAAAAACTCCTCTGAAATAAATGCCAAACCCTGCCTCTCACCCGACCAGAACCAAACAAGCCCCCTTTCTTTAAAACCATCTTTCAATAAATTTTATATTTAAACTTTTTGTATTTATATTCACATGTGTATTCATAGTGGACATGGATGTAGTATGTCATTTATACAATATATTATGTCTACTCCTATTATTTATATTTACTACTCTTTTTTGTTTTTATAACTATCTTGGTATATTGATTGTATATTTCTATTTTTAAATTACATTTCTTTAATATTTTTATTATTTGAAATAAAAATCCCTTCCCTAACCAAATAAATACAAAAAACCCTCTTCTTTTAAACTACATTGAAATATTTTTATATTTATAGCTTGCACGACTGTATTCACATTGATGTTTATATTTATAGTTTAGATGATGCATAGTATTAATAATTATATATACTATTTATACTATTTAAATAAAAAAATTATTTTATAAATTTTGTACCATATCTACTGCTACAACTTTTTTCTTCTATTTTTGATTTTCATATAAATCTTTATGTACTTATATTGCTATACTTAGATTTCTATATATTATTCTTATTAATAATTTTTATCCTAAAACCTCTGCTTTTGCCAAATAAAAAACAAAACCATCCTTTATTTCAAACTACTTTAAAACTATTTTTATATTTATATTTATCATTTCTATAATTTGTTCTATATGATATCATATAGATGTACTATATTCCTATTTTATATCGACTTCCTATAATACAATAAAATATATATAGTATTACTTGTAGTATATGTTGTTTTGATTGATGTTATTTTCTATTTACAATTATTTAATAATTTTATATATATCTGCTCATATTTTCAAACCATTTCTATATTTATATTTCGGTTCGGGTTGTGTTGATATTTACATTCTCAGTTTATATATCTATAAACATACACAATACTCCATGAAAAAATATAATACCTTATTGTAGTATATCATGATTTATGTTACATGTTAATTTTTAAAAATAGACCAAATATATAGAAATAGAAGTGGTTTGTTCCCATTTCTACACATCAGTTTTGTTTAAATATAGTTAGAGTTATAATTGTACATTTAAAATCCAATTCCTAAAGAAAATGATAAAACAAACAGCATCAAATTCCCACCAGTATCTTCCAAAAACATCGAGATACCTCCACCAGCCAAACAACTGCCAGCGAAAAAAACACACAACACTCTCCAATAACAATTCTCATCGCATCAGAAAAATGGAACCAAAAGAAAACCCTATAGAAATACACACAGCAAATCACAAAAACTGCTAAAAAACAATTGAACCAACTTACTAAACTCCGAACAATGCCACTGACCCTGAACGGTATTAGAAAAAAAAAAAAAATCTAAAACGCTACCTCTACACTAACTCAAAGAATAACCAATACTCTGTAAATAGGACTTTAAAAACCGAACTAATTAACGAAATCGAATAAAATCTCAACCACTAGAAACTAAGAAAATAACTCCCCAAATAAAAAAAATACTTAAAAAGACCCATCATATAAATACCCATGTTCCCAAAAATAAAACTGATAAACAACAACCAGATACATCAAAAGACAAAAAATAAAACCAAAAAAAACCAAAAAACCAAAAAAACCCAAAACCAACTAAACTTACATTTAGGACAAAAAAAATTATTCCTAACGGAATAAACCCATAGTGCCTCAAACTATCAAAACAAAAACACCCCCTAGAAATAAACACAAAGCCTAAAGACAAACGTAACCAGAAACAATATCTCACAAATGATCCGGAACAATAAAACACACACTACAACCAAACAAACCAAATCAAGAAAAGCCCAGAAAGACGATAAACACAAACGCAATGATCAAGATTTTAAAAACCCCGCTGCTATTAACGGCATGACGCTACCTCAAACCCACCAACACAAACACTACACACTCACGCTAATAAAAGCCACCGCAACAGAATTCAAATCCGAACCGGTACTTCACGCTACGACACATAAAAACCATTGCACGCCTGTAAAAACAAAATACCCCAGCAAAAACCCATCGGACTACAAAACTCCATCCCAAACAAACCTTTATCATCACCGCCTGAACCGAGAACCATCGCAGTCAGGACGGACACCATATCCCTCAGCGTACACCCGCTGCAGAGCGAACAACACGCTGCAATAAATCCCTACAAAGCGCCTCCGAACCACGACAGCCGAGAGCTCTCAGCAGCTGCAGCCCGCGCTCGCTGCCGGCCCCGGCCGGAGCGCGGCTCCCGGCAGGACAGCGGCTCCTGCGGCGGCTCCTCCGGCACGCGGGGGCGGCGCCGCCCCGGAGCCCCCCGCCCGCTCCCCCTGCCCGGCGGCGCCCGAGCCCCGCGCCCGGAGCGGCCGGCACCGCCCGGGCCAGCGCAGCAGCGCCCGCGCCGCCTCCGCCGCCCTCGGCCGGCCCGCCACGGCTCCGCTCGGCTCCGCACGGCTCGCACCGGCGCGGCTCCGCCGCTGCCGCGCCAAATTCCCCGTCCGCCTCGCCAACTGCCCGGGCCGTGCCGGGCGGGCTCCCGAGCGGCAGCGTGCCGGCCCGGGCCGCGGGCACAGGGAGCGCCCTCAAATGCAGCGGCACAGCCCCAGGGCGGCCCTGCGAACGCTGCCAGAGCTGCAACTCCCCGCAACTGAACCCCGACACTGACGCTGCAGGCGGGGCTCGCCTCACTTCAACAAGGGCACAGAAACGTGTTCTCCCCTTCAATTTCAGCCCCTAGAATAGCAGAAAAGAAGGGGTTGTCTTCATATTATGGTAAAAGAGAGATTTTTTTTACTTCAATTCAAACCCTTTAAAAGGAGGGACGCCAGAGCTGCCCCCTCAACTTAAAACTTCGGATGATGAAAAACTGGGGGGCTTCTCTCAAATCAATCCCATAATACGACAACAATATTTTTCCCCTTCCTTTCAAAATAGAACACAGGATTCCCTGACACCCTGGAAAAGACAGGATTTCCTTCAAGCAATAACCTTAAAACCACAGCTGAAGTGCGACCCCCCCACCACCAGTTCAAACACAGACCGTAAAGGAAGAGAAGTTGCTTCCCTCAAATTGAGTTCATTTTGTACTGACAACCCCCATTTTTTTTCCTGGGGGAACCAGGGAGGGATTGGCAAGATGAAGTTGAAAAGGGAAAGGAAAAAGGTCCCCAGCGCAAATCCACACGGGCTCACCTGTTCAGCTGCTCCTTCCCGGCACAAAGATTCGTCCCTTGGTACCTCCTTTAGGAAAGCTCCACATATCCAAGCGCATTTCCAGGTGTTCCCCCCGACCCTGTGAGAAGCTCTCACCATCTTTCTATGAGATGCGCCAGGAACTCCCCAGAAATCCATCTGCTCCACCAGCTCCATACAAAAGGCGGACGAGCCAAACTCCCCCCTAAAAAAGCCCCCGGCAAGACCCGGCCCCTCATCATCCTGACCGCTCACACCTGGGGCTGCTCTGAGCCCTCATCATCCTGACCGCTCACACCTGGGGACCCTGCCCCGATGCTCGTTACTGTAAATGAGCTGCAGCTGTGATTAATTGGGGCGGCAGCTGTAGCCCATGAGGGTCGCTGGGATAAAAGGGGTGGGGCAGCCAGGGAGAGCCTTCTTGTTTCTTCTCAGTTCCCTGACTGGCCCGGAGCGACGTGCGGAAGAGCGAGTCCGTGCTGTGAAGATCTGCAGCCGTAAGGAAACACCGAGGAGGTATGGGAGTTTAGAAATATAATGCCAACACCACTTCACCGGGGCAGCCTGTGGGTGTTTGACATGCTGAATGCCTCTGTAGTTTGTCCTGATGGACCTTAACCCCATCCCTGCTGTCCTCCGCAAATGAGAGCATTGGTCTCTTGCCGGGAGGGTTTAGCTGTGCTTTGAATTCACATCTTCATTTGTATGAACAGAACCTACTGCGCCCAGTGAGTGCTTCTGGTAAAGGGGGAGGTGTGTGTGGCCGATAAATAACAATGGTTAATAATTGTTTTATTTTCCATCAGTGTAAAAGCCATTGCCATGGGCCTCATCGACCTCATATGCACAGGAGCCACAGCGTCCATGAAGATAAAGGTCTCCCAGGCCCTTATCCCGTTGCTGAAGACCCCAGCACCTGTGATATTGTCAAGGCTACACAGTAAGGACCTGTTGTGAGTGTGCAGAGTGTTGGAATAGATGGGAGTGTCCTCAAATGTGAGCCAGGCTGGATATTGTTACAAAGGAAACGTTTTCAGTTTCATTTTTTCCCTGTAGTGGAAGAAGAAAAGTAACTTACTGTTGCTACTGTAAATAAAAACATTTCAAGCAGCTTTGTTTAAGTAGCAAATTCTACTCATAGAGGCACAGCCCCACTCTTTTTTACAAGACTTCTATTGAATGCAATGTGGAATTTGCTCCAGTAGGATCTGCTGGGTGATGCTTACTGAGATGTGTTTTTTTTTAGGATGCAGATGTCTCCAGACTGGAGAATACTGAAAAATTATAAGTATACATTTTTTTTTTTCTCACTTAAGGTGTGGAATGCTAGAACGATGCAAAGAACTGGTAGAAGCAGGATATGATGTTTGACAAGCAGACCAAGAAAATGTGACTCTTCTTCACTGGGCAGCAATAAACAACAGACAGGAGCTGGTAAAGTAAGCTGGGAGTCCCTGTGACAGTAACACAGTGTGTTCTGCCACTGGTACCTATAATCACTTTGAGAAGAGAAGGGTAGAATTCAAATTTTAGTGCACTTACCTTAGTGAAAATATCACTGAAATGTAAAGGTAGCCTGTTTCTTTATATGTGAAATCATGTAGTACATGAAGTCATTAGGTTTTCCTGGATTTGTTTCTGTAACAAAGATGAAAGCTGATTTTAGCAGTACCTTGCTAATGACTGTTTTTTCTTCAACATTTTCCTGAAACAGCCTTACTTACTGCTAAACTACTTTTGTCCATTTGCTTCTCCAGTGAATTTTTATTATGAGTCATTTACTCCTTTAGTTGTGTTGTCTTTAGTGTAAGGTTTTGCTTTTTCATTGTGTCTGTTCCTGACTTTATTGTGCTGTTATTACCCAGATATTGCATTTCCAAAGGTGCAGTGTACCAACAGTGCCACAAGTGCATTTGCAGGCTTTGTCATCTTCTCAGTCATCGGCTTCATGGCAAATGAACTCAGAGTGAATATTGAAGCTGTGGCACACCAAGGTAGGGCTCACTGGTATTTAATTACCCAGACAGACAGCCCGTGGCACTTCCAGCTCTGGTATTAATGATCACAGATATTTGATCTGTGATCCCTCCAGTGTCATGGGTGTTGGAGGTGGGGATGATGACTTCATGGTGTGGATTGCTAAACCACGTGTAGGCATCTCTGCAGGGGAGAAGGTAGCCTGAGAAGTCAAGATTTTAATTAAAGCCTGTTAATCACTTGTTTGGTAAGAGAAGGAAAGAAATTGAGACTCATTTGAAGCCTTTGTGTAAATGACTGATGGAGGGTAGGGTGGGATGGTTATTGGCCTCCTCATTGGTCTCTGCTGCTATTTGTCAAATTCTCTCCAAAGTGGGAGTTGTCTCTGGTGGTTGGAATTTTGGATGAGAGGAGGGTGGGAGAGATCTGGCACGAGGGGTGGATTGTGCTTCTGAACTGTGGGGAGCAAGGGGATGCTTCCACAGAGAAGTAAAACGTTTCTGAAGAGCTGCTTAGAACACCTTGGTTAGTGAGGAGAGGTGGTCATGAGTGGGGGTCTGAGAGGTCTGAGCTGGTAGAGCTGAGCACCACCACACCACCAAAACCATAGCTCTGAGTGCCAGTCACTGCCAGAGCAGCTCCAGGGATGGGGACTCCACCACCTCCCTGGGCAGCCCAGCCCAATGTTTATCCACCCTTCCAGTGGAAAAATTCTTCCTGATTTCCAGCTTGAACCTCCCCTGGCACAGCCTGAACCACAGCTGTGCTCTGGTCCTGTCCCTTGTTCCCTGGGAGCACAGCTCAGCCCCTGGCTGCCCCCTCCTGAAAGGGGCTTGGAGGGGTTTTTAGGGGTAATATCTACATTAATATTTTTGTTTTAGACTTTACCTCCGTTCTGGAGCAAACAACAAAAGCAGTCCCAAAACCCAAACCACGCTGCACTCACCAAAATGGTTTGTGAGGAGATGGAGCTAAAGGGGCTGAGCTTGAGTGGGGCTGCAGAGGAAAATCCCAAGAGATGTAGGGAGGAGATGAGATGGGAGTGCCAAGAACGGTGGAGGGAACACCTGGCTCAGCTGGTACCTCCCTCTGGAGATGTGAAATATTCAGCACAGGAGGCCAAAACCCCTTTTCTGCTGAGTGCTTGGTGGTCTGGGGGTGAGCACCCAGCCCCAGGCTGGAGCTCTCTGTCCCCAGCTGTCCCAGGGGTTGTGGGGACAGCTGTGAGGGTGTTTGTTCAGATCATGCAGGATTGTTCCATGGGGGTGAGCCTTTGCTGTTCTCCATGACAGGGGGAAACAAAATTTAGTGAAGTAATAGGAGATGGATTTGCAATAGGAAGGGAGTGAAGATGAGGGGTAATTGTGGACTGAGGGCATTATGCACACTGCATAACTGTAGTTAAAAAGCAAACCCAAGAACTTGTGAAAAGAACAGCCCTTGTTATTGCCTGTTATTTTTTAAAAATTCTTAAGTTGTATTTCTTTTTGCAGTGAAGGAGAAAAAAGCCAAAATGATGATGAAGCATAATCTCCCTTCGAGTTTTCAAAACCTTGAATGAAAATGTTAATGGAAATACAAAAGGTTTTAAAATTTTTTTCTTTTTTTTCCCTTTTCTTTTTCTCCTAAATTATTGATTTAAAAAAACATAGTGTGTTTTTTTTCATTTAGAGTTTGCTTTTCAGGCAAAACTCATTTATCTGATGAACAAATAAAACATGGAGGGTAAGGCACCTCTTTTTGTTTTACTCTCTGATTAAGAACATAGTGTAGTTGAATAATATTATACCTTAAAATGAAGGTTCAAGGTAATTTTGCTTTTTAAGACATATAAAGTACTTGGAGTTTTCCTGGCTTTAATACACTTTTATAAAGAGTTGATGCCCACCAAATCTTGGAAGATGGAAGGAATGGGAGCTTGCCACCCTGTGAATATTTCCTGTGGTTGGATGCTACCAGGTGTGAGAGACTGACCTGGAGACATGCTCATATTCTATAATTTAACTTTTCCTAGAGCTGTGATTAATGGGAACTCGTTATTCTGACACCTAATTAAACTTCCAGATGCAGGCACTGAGTTTAAACGGAGCCCTTACCTCCAACAGTCAAGAAGAAATGTTTAATTAACAGATTAAAGAGGCATTTGTAAATAAAACAGAGGTTACACAATACTTTTTCTTTATGATCAATAGAAATTAAAGCCAAATATATATATATAAAAAAAATCTAAACACTTACAAAAATACTGTTTCTTTATGATCAATAGAAATTAAAACCCAATATATATAAAAGATCTAAGCACTTACAAAAATAGTTTTTCGTTATGATCAATAGAAATTAAAGTCCAATATATATCTATAGATATATAAAAAACAAAACAAAAACCCCAAAACCGATCAAACAAAAGGATGGGAAATTCCTGATTTAGGCTTTAAAAGATTCCATCTCCTCATTTCTTGTGCTCTGCATTCTTTTGGGTTTTCTTGTGGATATTTTTTAGAATCCCAGCAGTTATTCCCTTCTGTCTGGTGTCAGGTCTGGGCATGTTTTATATTCTCTCCTCATTTAACAGCGTGGCAATGAGTTGAAGCAGAGTATTTGCATTTCCATTCATGTTGCAGCACTGGAGTATGGATGTTTGCCATGGGTTTCTAATTGGCAGGGAAGTTGCAGGAATTTGATCACAGAAGCATTGCTGCACTGTGCAATTTTTGCTGTTTTTAACAACTTTTGGATCAGTGTGTTTGTGTACTGGTTGAATATGCATTCTGCTTGGGAAGTTGGACTAAGTAAGTGATTTGAAATTTACAGTGTAAATAGAAATTATTCAGGAATTGCTAAACTCGGTAATGTTTAAGCCTTTCTGTAAATAGGAAAGATTGAATCTGATAATCTTTCTTTTTCTTATTTCTAGGTCATGGGATTGCTTTTGTGGTTTACCCAGAAGCCTTAACTAGGCTGCCCCTCTCTCCCTTCTGGGCTATAATATTCTTTTTGATGCTTCTAACTCTTGGATTGGACACCATGGTAAACTGCTTTTGTGTCCCATTCTTTTCCTTTTGATTTTCCTATTTATTTGTTGGGAGGCCCATGCCATTGGTTGCTATTTCCATGTGTGTGATGGTGCTCACAGGGGTTCTTGGAGGAAAGAGATGAGGATCTGACTCCATGTTCCAGAAGGCTTGATTTGTTATTTTATGATATATATTACATTAAAACTATACTAAAAGAATAGAAGAAAAGGTTTCATCAGAAGGCTGGCTAAGAATAGAATAGGAAAGGATGATAACAAAGGTTTGTGGCTTGGGCTCTGTGTCTGAGCCAGCTGACTGTGATTGGCCATTGATTACAAACAACCCCATGAGCCAATCCCAGATGCACCTGTTGCATTCCTCAGCAGCAGATAATCAATGTTCACATTTTGTTTGAGGCCTCTCAGCTTCTCAGGAGGAAAAGTCCTCAGGAAAGGATTTTTCCTAAAAGATCTCTGTGACACATGTGAGCAGTGACTCATGAAAAAAAGAGGAAAGCAGTGAGGCCATCAACGCTGAAATCATTTTGGCAGAGCTTTGGTGCTGCCACCTGAGCATTTACCACCTAGGACTCAAAATAATGTCCAAATCCTAATGTTTTCCATGCAGTCTGTGTGCACTGCAATGAGCCCTTGTTTTGTTTTTCAGTTTGCCACCGTCGAGACCATCGTGACCTCGGTGTCAGACGAGTTCCCCAAGTACCTGCGGACACACAAGGCTCTGTTCACCCTGGGCTGCTGCGTGTCCTTCTTCATCATGGGCTTTCCTATGATCACTCAGGTAATCGCTGTGGCTCCCAGCATCACTGCCTGGCCCCAGGCCCCCTCTGCTGGCTGCTTTTCTCCTGCACAGGCTGCGAAATGTTGGGCTGACATTCCGAGTCTGAAACCCTTATTTAAAAAAAAATAAAACCGAAAACCAAAGCAAAAAGGATGCTCTGACTGAGATATTCTTAAAAGACTTTGCTGTTCAAGGCTTTCTGAGCATCAGGGCTTTAAAATTTTCTCTAGCCAAACATCTCTGAAATAGTATTATTTTGTAATAGTAATAAATAAATATATAAATTAGTAATAGCAGTAGTAGTAATAGCAATAGTAGTAATAGCAATAGTAATAATAGTAATAAATAAATAAATGGTAATAAATAAATATATATATAAAGTATAATAATAGTAATAAATGAAGTATCCAACCCACACTGGCAGAAGGCAGGTTTAGATCAGACATCAGGAAGAAATCCTTCCCTGTGAGGGTGGGCAGCCCTGGCACAGCTGTGGCTGCTCCATCCCTGGCAGTGCCCAAGGCCAGGCTGGCCAGGGCATGGAGCAAGCTGGGACAGTGGGAGGTGTCCCTGCCCATGGCAGGGGATTTGGAATGAAATAATCTTTCTTCCAACCCAGCCCATTCTATGAATAGAGGAAAAAAAACCCCAATTTTGAATGTGATAAAATATGCACACCTGTTTTGAGTGCCTTTCCTCTGAGACTAGACATACACCGATGGTCTCTGCAAACTGTGGAGTTAATATTGGAATTCCCATCCACTACTGATAAATTTCAATGTCTTCTTCACTAATACCTTCAGCATGATATATAATTTCAAGATGAGATGGACAAAATTTTAATATTTTATCCATCTTTTCACCTCTTTTTTCTTTCTTTTCTTCCTCCTTACCTCATCACCTACTAGCCCAACTTTCCTGTTCTAAAGCCCAGCAAGGATTCAGTCCTTTATTCACTTGAATTATGCTGCTTAACTCCTTCATGGAGACAGGATATGAAATCCTTTCCAAACAGATGAACTGGACTCATTGTTATGGTAGTTGTGCTTCCAGCAGTGATTTTGTTTTTGTTGTGATATCCTGTGGTTTGGACACCGCAGGTGGAAGTTCTGACCACAGTTCAGTCCTTCACCTTACAGGCTGAATTCAAAGCCTTCCCAAGCTGTCCTGGCTGGCAGGATCAGGTGTTCCCTCTGCTTTTTTTGCTGTTGGGTTTGATATTCACAGAGGCAGAAGGAGGAGCCTGGCTCCAGCTGGCACGTGGTGATCCTTTCTCTCTCTCTCTCCTCAGGGTGGGATGTACATGCTGCAGCTCGTGGACACCTATGCAGCCTCTTACTCTCTGGTCATTATTGCCATCTTTGAGCTTGTTGGAGTTTCCTACATCTACGGTAAGAAAAAACATTATTGGACAGCCTCTGTCAAAGCAACATGTTAGAAAATGATGAGTGAAATTCTTAAGGAAAAGAATAATTTTTTTCTGTAATAAAAACACTCTGAGTTTGGACAGAAGCATGGCAGGACTTCAGGATCCCTTTAAATGCATTTATTCAAAAGACTTTGATACAGTCTCAAGTCATTTTCCACCAATAGCTCAAAGATATGAGTGTGAGAATAGAGCAAACATTTACTGAGATTTTTCCAGGGATGCTTTTGTGCTTCAACAGTTTTAGGGACAGAGACCTCCTGAGCCAATAGGACTTATATATACTTTATATATATATATACTTTATATATATATATATATATATATATATATATATATATATATATTTATATATATATATGTATATGCACTTTATTTATTTGTTTATTACTGTTATATACTATATATAATATATTTATTGTATCATATATGTATACTTTATTTATTATATATAATATACATAATAGTAATAAATAAAGTATATATAAAAATATATATTATATATAATATATGTAATATGATATATATACTTTATTTATTTATTTGTTTATTGGTTTAGTTATTTGTTTGTTTATTTATTACTATTACTATTTTAGGGTGGCTACTAAGCCAGACATGACCTAGTGAGGAAATGTTACAAAATATTATGGAAATACTCATACAGAGAGAGAAGTTGATTTAGGCTAGTCATGTTTTGGTTGAACAAAATTATTTGCTTTTTTAATGTCCCTGGAATGTAAATAATTCAAGTAGAGTTGGTTTAGAGGTGAAATGAAACCCAGCTTCTCTAAAATCAATGCAATTTCATAGGCAGTGATGAGTGGGGAGGCTTAAAAAGTTTTTAAGGGTTTGCTGGGGATTTTTTTGCCTTCCTTCTCCTCCTCACCTTGCTGGCAGCATGCCTGAACCATGCTGTGCTGGATGTTTTCACTCTCCATGCCCACCAGCATCGACAGCATCACCTGCTCTGTGCCAAATATTGCCCCCTTCAAAGCCATTGCTATGAGTGTGAAAGAGAAAAATTCTGTGCTTGAAATGTTTTTAATATTTAAAAACCTACTTAAATCTGTGGAATTTCTTTGCCCTGCATGATTTTAAATAAGGATGAAGGTAAACATCCTTATTTAGAAGGTAAACATCCTTATTTAAAAGGTAAACATCCTTATTTAAAAGCAAGAACTGGTTCTGTTCCTCCTCTGAACGCTGTGTGGCAGAAGCACTGCAAACAGCGTTTGTGGGATGACATCTCTGTAGGTTTGGAGGAAAAAACTGCCCTGGCAAAAGTGTTTGGTTTGCCCAGCAATTCCAGCATCCCTTAAAACATTAACACTTATGAAAAACATAAAACAATGCAGAAATAAGAACAGCTCTGCAAAGGAAGGGCCTGAATAGAGGAGAAGGTTTTTTCAGTGAGTTATTACTTCAGTGTAATCAGATGTGGAAAAGGTTTGACAAATTACCAATTATTCTCTTGATGCTTTCTGTACAGCTGATTGTTCATCAGCAGATGTTGGTAAAACCTTGGCTGCAATCTATTTCAAAGGAATTAACCCTTTGCTAGACTGAGGAGCTTCCTTTGGTGTCAATAAAAAGGAAAGACATTAAAATCATTGCGTGTTTGACCGAGGTGCCAGAGCTGCTTTTGCAAGGGCTGGGCACAGGAGCACATCCTGTGCATTTGGGATTTGTGTGTTGGAAATACAAGCAAAGCTGCTGCTCGTGTTGCATCCCTTCAAGCAGTGCTCAAAATTGGCATAATACATTTTCAAGGTCTGACAAGTGCTGTTTTACACTCCACTGCCACCTCTCTCTGTGCACTTGTACTCTTCATGGCAAACAGGTTGGCACAACAGTGGCAGGTGCTGTTACAAGGAAATAAATTTGTCTTTGGTTCTTGTTACACGTTCTGCTTGCTGAGCTTGCTGAGATTTTTAAATTAAAAAGAGACACACGTGGTAATCTCCTTGTAATCACTTATTTTTCAGTAGAGGCAGTGCTTCATGATACAATCAAATGCACCTTTTTACTCTTTTAGATGTTTATTCTCCAATTGTTTAGATTATGATGAATGTTTAGTAAAGAACAGCTTAGAGGTGGGGGTATTAATTTAATCACCAGCATAATTCCCACTGTTGCATTTTGTAGCATGAAGCTAAAGACAAAAATCCCTGTGTTTGAGTGAGCACTGCTGGAAACTGAAAATACACGATGGAAACTTTGTTTATGCTCCATCCAGAACTGGTTTTTGTCAGTTTGTTTTTGGCAAGGTTTGTTGTCAGAGTGAGTGGAAACTGCTGCTGTGTATTTGTAGCAAGCATCAGTAATTGTGAACATTTTACCTGTAGCAGAATAGTGGAGTAGATGTCTGGCTAGGTTTGCAGTCTCCTTTTAAATGGATTTTATGTGTCAGCACCTATGAATGCAACATTCTACTTTAGAGAGGGAAAAATCAGGTAGGGAATATTGTGTGTTGTTTATTTCCCAGAGTTATTCAGCAGGCCTGACTGACCTGAGAGGGAGATCAGATTTATTAAGATCTGGGGAAAAAAGCTGGTGTTCTGTAAACTAAAATATCCTGTACATTTTTGTTGTGGAACTTCCACTTGAAAGAGATAAGTAATGTGTAATCCCTCCCTCTGTTATATACATTTGACTTCTGAATTGCTAATATTTAAGAGTGCCTTACACTGTCAATATCTACTGACCATTCTTAAAAGGAATTTCTTCTTTTAATTTTTTAAATTGGAGTTTCAAACAAATCTGTGCAGGTTTTCATGAAGCTAGCATGAACTGTGGAGGCAGAAACCCTTGGTAATTATCCAGTTAGGTATCCCTTCTTTGCAGCAGCAAGTGTGGCTGAAGTGGACACTTATAAAATGAGATTTCAACTTTGTGGAAATACCCATCAGCCTGTACCTTGCTTTGTTCCAGCAGGGCACAGGGATGGCTGCTGTGGGAGCACCTCCCTCACACTCACTGCAGGTAAATAAAACACAGGGACAAATCCTTCAATGGCAGCAAAAATCCCCTTCCAGCTCCATCGCACGATGGCCTTGGAGGGCACATTTTGTCCAGACAAACTTCTCTTCTATCCTTCTATACAAACTTCTGTTACCAAGCAGAGAAGGAGCCAATTAGTCAGCCTGGTGCTGAAGTACAGCAATTCCATGGGTCATAAAAATTACATGTATTTTACACAGAAGAGGCTTTCTGAAGAAGAAAACTTGTGGTGGTCAGTCAAAGAGAAGAAGAAGGAAAGAAATTACAGAAGGAAAAAAGTGACCTCTGAGTTACCTTGGCTCAGTGTTCTGAGCTTACATCCACTGCAGATTTTAAGTAGTGCTACTTTCCTGTTTTATTTCTGTGTTTTTCTTCTCTGTTCCCTGTCATAGCAGGGTTCTTTAGCTCTTCTCTCCCATTCTGGGTGCTCCCCCTGAGCTGGCCCTGGGGGGCTGCCAAGCATCCCCAGCCCTGCTGCCTTCTCCTGCACCACAGGGTGCTGATGATGGACCAGTGCTGGTGTTTCACTTTGCTAATTCTCAGAACAATCAGCTGGATAGATTTATTTCTCCTTGATATCAACAGAAAGGCTTCCAAAGGAGGAGGATCAAGCCTGGGATTATCCCTTCTTACACTCAGCAGCTGCAGCAGCTGACTCTGTACAATAAGGAATAAAGTGGTTTATTACTTTTGTTACAGGCATTTCTTCCCTTACTCAATGCCTTGTCTCCAGTGTTTAAGCTTTCCCCACATCATGAAAGTCAGACAAAAATGCTGCAGGATAATGCTTTGCAAAATTTAGATAAAATTGGCCCAAACTTTTAACACTTATGTGAACAGATGAGCTCTGACCTCTCTCTTCTTATTACAATTAGGAAATCAATTTTAGGGTTTCTTTTAACTTTTGGATAAATTACTAATAATGAAATTTCTAACAACTAACTTACTAATAACCACCAGGAATAGCAGCTGCTGACCAACACACCTCTCCTGCCACATGGCACTGCCAGGGAAGAGCTGCAGAAAGGCTGAAATATCATTTCCCAATCTTGCATCTTTTGTTAACTCAAGTAACCTTATGAAGGTTAACTCATCAGCTGACCTTGTTGTTCAGAAAACATTGAGTACAATTCAAAATATTCACAACAGGTGCTTTGTAGGGACTTTAAATATCATTTGTGCATCAGGTGAAAAAGAGCAGGACATCACCAGCTGCAGTGCTGAGGGGTGCAGCTGTGACCCAGTCATGGAGCAGGTAAAGAGAGGCTGAAATATTGCCTGGATATTAATAAGGCTTCACATTATTAATAAGGATCTGAATATTAATAAGGCTGATCCTCACAGGGAAATAAAACAAACAGACAAATAATTGCAGCTACCCAGTAGATATCAGTAAAGCTTTAACACAGAACATACTAAACACCCAATCTCAATGGAAAAGCTCAATTGCTTTAATCCCTAAGAAGGAAATATTTTATTGGAATGGTTCCCATTCTATTAATCCCATTTTTTTACTGTGTAGTTAGATCCTCCAAGGAAGCTTTCAAACAAAAATTTGGAGTTTGTTTTCACAGTTAGACACGAGGGAGGGCACCAGAGCTCTGCTGCAGACTGCAGCTGGTTTCTTTCACACCTAACTGCTCTTCCTTCTGCTGTTTGCAGGACTGCAAAGATTTTGTGAAGATATAGAAATGATGATTGGATTCCAGCCAAGTAAATTCTGGAGAGTCTGTTGGGCATTTGTGACCCCAACTATTTTAACAGTAAGGAAAAAAAAAATTAACATCTTCTCTAAGAGTTTTGCTGGTTTTTGTTCATTATGCATGATGTTTGTGGGTGTTAGCAGCTGGAACTTGGATGTCAGCACAAGTGTTTTTGCCATGGCTATGGAGTAGAAACAGTGTAAGGAATGGTGGTTTTGGTGGGGAGGGATGGTGAGCCCTCCAGGAAAATGGGGGCCTTTTCCTGGCCATGCAAAATGCTGCTATGGCACATCACTGCACTGCAGCAGTATTGATTATTGTATATAAATATAAAATATATATATAAAAATCCAAAAATATACACAATTTTAAAAATTTAAAATACATGTTTAAAAACTAAAAAAATTTAAAATATGTCATGAATATACACAATTTATGAATTTAAATACAAGTGTATTTATAAATAGAATATTTATAAATATATAATATAAATAGAATATGTTTTATACATATCTATAGCTCTCTATATATCTATCTATATCTATATATCTAGATGATATTTAATACATATCTATATCTATCTATCTATATCTCTATACATCTCTATATCAATATCTATATATCTAGATATCTATATATATCTATAGCTATACATCTATTTATCTATATCGATACATATATATCTATATATCTCTATATATCTGTCTATATATCTATATCTATACATCTCTATATCTATATATTTCTATATATATCTATACATCTCTATATCTATATTTATATATCTATATATCTATACATCTATATATCTATATCTATATCAATATATATCTATATGTCTGTATGTGTGTGTTATTAATGTATGCACAGGGAAAGCCAATTTCCTCCTGTGTGCTGTCAGACTGAGCTAGGGACAGAAGCAATTTTATTGCCCCAGAGCTGGTGTAAGAGGGATGTTTTGGAAAGGCTGAGGAGGAGGAGCGGGACTGTCCCGTCCCCGGCCCCGGGAGGTGGCGCTGCGGGACAGCGCCCGGAAAGCAGCACTGAAAAGATCCCTGAAATCTAAAATACTCAGTGGATTTTGGGCTATTTTTATTATTCCTCTTATTTTCCTTTCTTTTTTATTTCCTCCCCAACACCTTCCTTCAAATTCAGTTAGCATTTGGTTCACGTTTATATTTCCATTTAATAATAAATAAAAAAGTCACGTTCTCAATTTCACCATTGCTATGAAAGTGTTTTCAAGTCCAGGGGACAAAATCCAATAGCTGTATCTCCATTTGCCATCTAGGTGTCTAACACAGGGCTTCCTTTACATTTTAACCTCTGTGCAGATACAAGCTGCAATCACATATATATATATATTTTTTTTTTTTTTGGCACAAGAATGAAATAATTATTTCAGCCCTTTCAAAAGCTTCCAGCTTGACAAAACAAAACAGCAGAGCCTTGTTTCACCAGCATCTTCTGTTTGAGTGCCTGTACCTGCCCTTGGAAGCTCTCAAGCCTGACCCCCAGGTGCAGCAAGATTGTGTTCTGTAGTGCAGTGTAAGTGTTGGAAATCTTCTTCTTCCTGGAGGGGGAAGAAAAAGGCACTGGCTGAAGTGAACAACTTAATTTCAGTATTGTTAATTCACAAATGTGGACTTTTTTTTTCCTGAAAACTGGAAAAAGGTTTTGTTTTCACAGGCAGGAATGCCTGTGTGAAGGGACCAGTGAGTTTTGGTGAGCTCTGACAAAATCCTGAGTTGTGAAGAAATGAAATTTTCTACAGCGAGAATGATTTCTCCAATGGGTAAAATGAAGGCAGTCTACTCTTCTTGCACAGATTTTCTTTACCTGTTGCCTGCAGTGCACTACAGCATTGCTGTGTGTGAAAACCAGAGCAATCTGTCCTACCCTCCTGTTGTTTGGTTGTGCCAATGTGTGCCTGCAGTGTGCAGATCACTTTTAAAAAGTTTTCAGACATGCTCCAGTTTGTAGTGTTAGGGTGACATCAATGGTATTTATCTTCTCTTGGGGGTCTTTTTCAAGATGAAGGCATGAGCACATGGGACTGTTTTAGCTCTTGGGTTTTTTTCCAGTGGTTATTTTCAAGACCTATTTTACACTTCTGAAGGGAACTGTAAGGTATTTCTGCAAATTGCTCAGATCCTTTACTAATCAGACTTGTGCTCATAGCTCCTGTCAGCAATCACAACCAGGAAATAGGAAATTATGTTGTTTGCTAAGGAAAACAAATTTGAACTGACCATGTTTACTCTCTAAACTTGCATGTTCTGTTGTTCCCTGCAAATGCAATATTTAGTGAACTTACAGTGAGAAATAAATTGGCACTGATCAGTCATAATTCAATTTTTATGCAATGGAAACAGACAAAGCCAAACCAAGCAATGAATTCTTTTCTGTTATTGCCTCTGTAAAGCTAATATTTGATACATTTGGATAGCCTAATATTGGACTTTCATTAGACTCCACATCTCTGGAACTAAAGCTGATCATTTTTATCTGTGCCTTCACCTCGTTATACTTCTATAAATCTTCTGTGTGCAATTATTGCAAGCACAGGCATTTTCCAAAAGTTACTGAATTATGCACAAATGTAAGCAGATGTATTGCTGTTCACACAGTAAGTGAAATGGGGAACTTACCATAATCACATTAGGTAAAACTGCCAGTAGACCATGGAATAAAGTGTGTTACTCCAGGGACAAGATTCTATTTCCATTATTCTGGCACAAATACAGTGATTTTTGTGGGATTTTGCAAGCTTTCCTAGAAACTCATTAGACTCAGGCTCTGACCCATTTATTAGAGCTTGTGGCAGCACCCTGCCTTGGGTGTGTGTGGTTTTATCTGTATTCCATGTGCACCAGCTCTCTGGCTGTGGACAGCCACCACTGGTGGCCCAGCAGGCTTGTTTTGCTTACTCAAACATATTTGTTTTCCTTTCTTGTTCCCAGTTTATTCTGTGCTTCAGTTTTTACCAGTGGGAACCCATGACCTATGGAGCTTACCACTACCCAGGCTGGTCCATGGTGCTCGGCTGGCTGATGCTGGCCTGCTCAGTCATCTGGATCCCAGTGATGTTCGTGATAAAAATGCATCTAGCCCCAGGAAAATTCATTGAGGTAATCCTTCTGTCTTTTTGCTGTTGGAAAATAAGGCCACGGGAGACAGTATCTTTCATTATACATTGATTTTTGTGATATTGAATGTCTAATACTGCTCAGATTACTTTCTGGTAAACCAGTTATTGTGTTCCAAAGAGATGCTCAGTTGATTTAAATTGTAGAACTTCTATCCCTAATTTTTCAATTAACATGGTCCTAAATTGTGGAGTGCTTTGTTTTAGGTGCTCTAGATAAATTTCACGAGGTTTTGTATGGCTTCATTGGAAGAAAGTTGTTCTAGATCTGTTGGCATTTTTTGCAAAAGCAGCACAGAGACACAGGAAGCCTCAGCTGCTGCTGGTGTGTGCTGTGCCCAGGGAGCCTGGCAGTCAACATCAGAAGAGGGGACTCGGCACCAGGAGAGGGGACTCAGCACCAGGAGAGGTTTAATGAACACCAGGAGAGGTCAGTCAGCACCAGAAGAGGGGACTCAGCACCAGGAGAGGTCAGTGAGCACCAGGAGAGAGGAATCAGCACCAGGAGAGGTTTTATCAGCACCAGGAGAGGTCAGTCAGGGGTTGCCTGCCTGCAAAGTTGGGTCGTGGAGTCACCCAGGAAGGCTTTTCATGCATCTCAAGCTACTCCTTACAAAACCCAGCTGGCAATCTTTGCTTTCACCTTTCAGGTCTTTATTCTTCCTGAATTGGCAGATCCTTTCTGGCACCTGGGCTTAAAATAATTCCGGGTGGCAATTTGTTTTTAATTTAAGGTTCTTTTGTTTATTTTGCTAATTGGATTCCTGACGCTTTCCCCCACTGCTCCAGAAATGTGGTGGTCACCTCCTTCTCTTCACCCCTGAGCCCTGTCCCTGCCTGTCACCCCCTCTCCCTGGCTGTTCCCATCCCTCTGGCTCCTCAGGCCCTGGCAGGATGAGCAATGTCAGCGTTTCATCCCCTCCTTGCCTTGCCCCTGTTTTCTGGAGAAGCTCAGTGCTGTTATTTTAGGTGTTTGAGGCTTTCTCAGTTCTGCCTTCCCATCACTGCCTGCTGCTTGTGCTGCTCCCACCTTGGGAGAAGGAACAGACACTCTCTCCCCTTTCTGTAGCTGCTTTTACAGTTCAGCTTCCCTGCAAATCCCACCGGGGCTGTTTCTTGCTTTAAAAAAAATGAGAAGGAGAGAAAATGTACTAAAATAGCATAATCTTTTTGGTCTCTCAATATGTCTCCCTACACATGCCTAAGGGAAAAGACCATGCTTCTCTGCTACCCATAGAGCAAAGGAATGTTGTAGGAGAGGAATTTTCACAGTTGTGGGACACCCTAGGGAGAGCATCCAAGCAGCAACGAGGCCACTTGTCTAAAGGGTCATTCAGCTCCTGTGTAGAGCAGGCTGCAGAGCCTGGTCAGGGGACAGCTGCCCCTACTGGAAATAACCTAATATAGAATTAGATTTACTTCTTCCTTGGCTTATCAGCTTCTCTGGCTGACGCAAATGCTCCAAAACTTCTCCTGCCTAAAACTGGCACACAAATAGCCACAAAAATAGGGTGCTTCCCTTACTGGGTTTCCAGGTGTGCACCCAAGAGCTGGATCTGTTTTTGTTCAAGATCTTTAATCTGTAGTCTGGTGTTTCCTCAATATTGAGTCTGCTGCAGGAAATTATTATGGTTGATTTGGGAGGTAAAAGTTGCAAACTGGTAATTAAGCAGAGATTAAAATAACTGATAGAGAGGCCTGATCCACTTTATTAGGTAATAAACATATAATTGTTCCCTCTTAAGTCATCAAAAATATGTTTTCTTTCCTTTTTATCTCTGAATGCACCAATCAAATTATATATTCAATGAAGAACTCAGTGGAAAGATCAGAAAATTTTCGTTGTTTGCCAGGTTGACATTCCCCTCTTCTTTTTTTCCCCCGCAGATAGAAACAAAACATTTTGTCATCTCAAAATTAAAATCTTTCCTAGTGATATACTCCTTTTTGTTCATTTGTTTGCCTTGGGGAAACATGCTAACTGTAAATCCAATTATTCTAATGCACTTACCCACTGCTTAGACCATTGGGCTGAGTGATTGTGCCCATGTCCTTCAGTCAGAGAGCCCCACAGTCTGTGGCTGTGCTTCTGAGCTCCCCTCACGTGGCGTGGGGTGGAATGTATCATTAAAACCTGGACACTTGGTCCCCTATTAGTCTTGAGAACCTGGTGCCAAACAAATGCTGAGCAGTGTGTCAGAACCCAGGACAACCCCTGGAGGGCTGCAGCCCCTGCCCAGGGGGCTCAGAGACCCTGGCACAGAGCCCAAGACCCCTCTGCCTTTGATCTTGACCCATGGAGCAAATCACCATCTTCATGTGAAGAATTACAAGTCAAGAGAGTTTAAGTGGAATAATAGTTTATCACAGGGTGAAAAGTAGAATTTCGAGGTTTTAGAATGGGGGCTTGGGGTCCCGAGATGGAGGAATTTGGATGTGCCCTGTCCTTCTTCTTTCTTCTTCCTAGCCTCCATCTTCTGGGTGATGTTGGCACTTTTGGGTTGGTTTAGAGTAGAAGCTGACTGTCTAACATAGGTGATAGGTATGGGGAAGTTATGGTAAATAATGTACATGTAGTTTTTAGTTTTTACAGTGGTAAGTGTAGTCGAGTTACCACCTGAAAACAGTTATTGGATGTGCTGTTCAACTTTGTGACTCCCCGTTCATTTGCCTCCAAGCACCTTTATACAACCTGTAACCTTTAGATGGTGTATTCTTCTCTTTCAGCCAATAGGGAAATAGCAGGACCCCACTTGTCTATATATTATATATATAGCACGTCAATTCTTTAAAGCAGTGTTCTCTCAAACATGCATAGGGTATTTTTTTCACTGAAATATTTTCATTAAATAAAAGTTCTCAAATGCACAATAATTAACCACTGCAGTTATTCACACAGATGCAACATTAGATGTAGAAAATGCAAGGGTTGGGGAAAAGGGACAATTTAGTAGAGGGCCATCATAGCATTGCATAGCATTCTAAATCATCACATTTTAGATATATCAGATATATGAAGTCATATGAATATTAGACTTCAATAGTTTTGTTACCTATTGGACAGAGTAAAAAAATAGAGCTTTTAAAGAGTACATTTATTTACCCAAATAGAAAATTAGCCCAACTTATTGTAAATGCACTAGAACGAGAGAGAAAAAATATATCTTCAATAATTGGCAAAACTTAACCTTTATGATCTTGTTATATCCTATACATACATATATGATATTTTTTAAGGGTGATCAGTGTTCATGTAGTGTGTGCTGGTGATGTTTTATGTCCCTATAAATATCTTACCAATCAGTGTAGAAATAATGAGCTTAGTAGTTTAGCCAGTTTTTTCCTCCCCACAGACACTGCAGTAGTAGCCTGTAAATGTTCTTTCCTTTCAGGGGACTGTTTCTATCCCCTTTTTTTGTCTGTCTGTCTTCATCCTCCAGGGTCTCAGGTAAATCCTCAGTTCATGTGTGTCCGTAGATCAGTAGGTGTGTTGTTTTCATCCTGTTGAAGAAAACAAAAAACTAAACCTTAAAGTAACACTTCCACAAATTGTTAACTCCTTTCCTCTGTGTGTGTGTATATATATATGTATATGAAATATATTAAGAATCATTTTGCTGAACTTCCTCTTTCACGGGGCAATTAGTGTTGCCAGTCCCAGGCACTGCTGGAAATCTTTAATCCTCCCTCAGAACAAGTGCAGCACTATCAGGGCTTGTCAAGCAGGGCAGGGAGGGCAGGTTCCACAATATTTTACACTGAGCCCTGCATCTCTGCTCCGTGGGCTCTTGTTGGTGCCTGTCTCACACAGCAGCAGGACAGGACCCTCCCGTGGCCTTCTCTGCCTTAAAGCTGCTCCCCTTGCTTCAGCTTTGCCTGCTATTTTAACAAAAGCCTTGCTGTTCTTACCCCTGGCTTTGATTTTCCTGGCAGAGGCAGGTTTGAGAAGCTGTGCTCTGTTTGGCCCCATGAAGGTCTGTAAAGGTGAGCTGGAAATTTGGTTCCCACGTCTGGGTGGGGCTGAGGGACCTTCCCTGGCTGCAAAAGGAACCCAAGTCAGCATCTCCCTTGGGAATTACGTGTTTCTGTTGGGATAAATCACTCTGGGTCTCTCTTAACCAATATTCCCTCACACCTCGGTTTGATTTTTGGAGTCTGAGCCAGTTTATCCTCGCTAATACTGTAATTTAAAAACAAGGACAACATCTATCTGTAGGTCTGGTCCTCTTTGAGAAAGAGACAGGACACTGCAATGGTTTGGGAGCACTGAGTCCTTTCCCTCAGTGGCTTGTCCCGAGGCACGCCTTGGACCTGGGATTGCACATTGCCATGAATTCTGAAAGAGAGATCATTTGCAGGAGTGCTGCTGGGATGTGATATCTTTGGGCTTGGATTACCAAACCAGACTGCATATGAAATTGCAACTGAATTGCTTTCCATTATTTATGTCATTAATCTGCTTGCTTTTAATTTAGATGTTGTTCCTGCGCCTGCTAAGTCATTAGCACAGGATTAGGCTTGAATTTGAAACTCTGTAAACAGATGATTGTGATTTTTTTGCTAGTTGATCTTTGTCTTCAGCTTTGACCCCATTGCTAGGCTTGCAAAAACCTTTGGAAAAGGGGAGAAATGCATACAAAAATCACAGAAGACGTAAAGTTTTCCCTTAATGTGAAAGGCAGGGTTTTATTTTGGTCACATGAGACTTTTTCTGAAGTACTTTACTGTCCAAATCTGAAAGTTGAGATTAAATTAACCAGCAGTGTCTTCTTTAAATGAAAAGTTACCTTAAAGTTTGGGAATGCACTTCATTTACCATGTTCTAAGGGAAGTTTGCATGCACTTTGATAATTTTCTAAAAATAAATTTAGTAACTAATAGCATAACAGTAAAGATCTTGAAAAGAAAAAGCAAGGAGGGGAAAAAGCCATATTAGTAAAAATGTGATGTATGTACTTTCAGACCTATCTATCTTGTGAGTAAAAAAATGTTTAAATTTGGTGAAACTATGATGCATATTTTTTCTTTGAAATGAAATTGAACTTCTGGATGAGCTGAGATGCATTATTGTATGCATTAAAGATTATACCTAATGCAAATGCTTGCCACCTTCAAATTCTTTGGGGTCTTCCTAGTGTTTTTAATATGCAATGTTCAAAACCTGTGTTTCAGCTAGACAAGGCAGCACTTTGTTTCCAAAAGAAGGGTTTAACAAAATGACCTTTAATTGAGAAAGACTTGGATTGTCTTTATATGATGTTTCAATTGAGTCCAAGCAGTCTTTTGATTCATTTCTGCTCCAATGGCCACATTAGATGTGCCTCCCCACTGAAGATCATTGCTTCTGCTACACGGTGTGACTGTCTCTCACCATCACATCCCAACCCCTGACTGATTTTAAATACCTTTGGTCTTTTTATTGTGTACAGTTATTCAGATAACATGGTTTCTTTTTGCCCATGTTAAAACAGTGTTTATGGATAGCAGTCATTGGTCTCCTGCTGGTTTCTTTTTCTGCAGCTCCACTTCTTCTTGCAATCAAGGACAGACTTGTAGGGACTGTGGGCTGCAGACAGCAGAGCTTTTTGACCAGAGGCACCCCAGGAAGCTTCTCTGTTGTGCTGTTGTAAGAGACCCCTGTTCCTTGGTGTGCACTTGGGTGGTGTGCACATGAGGTACCTGGGGAATGGCCAGAGCTTGATGCTCCTGAGGGCTCAGGTGGGTGGCTTGAGGCAGGAGGGGAGAGGTGCTGGGATTTCTGCCTTTGGCACCCTCAGGCAGCCTATCACCAAAGAGAGAAGGCTTTCCTGGGGGGTGTATCATAATGTGAGAACTAGGCTGGATCTTAATGCTTGCAATATTTAATTTGCCCATAACATTTAAATACATCTTCAGGTAACCATTTGCCTTATAGCTCTCTTCCATTGTTAGGAAAATTGACTGAAACATGTTATCTGTCCTTTATATTATGTAGTATTACCTTCTAAGGTAGATGCTTGGCTGGTATAAATTGTCACAGCTTTGTCTGGAGCTGTGACAATTTACACCAGCTGAGAATTTGCTCCCTGTGTCCTATGGCACTTTATTACAGACCCATCACTGATGGGTTAAATCTTAATTACTTGTGTAATGTCATATATAAATATATATATATATATTTACAGGCATTCTATGGGGTACTGCTGCCTATGGATAAAGATTTGTACCCTAACCAGATCATTATGATTTTTTCATTAGCTGTATGTGCAAAAGATATATTGGTACAAAGAATGCATCATATGTACCTCATGTAGTACATATTATGTTGTTGTATGTTGTTAATTTCAGAAATGATTATTCTTGAGGCCCTACCTCAAATTTTGTATTTATGTGTAAAAATGCAATTTATTGTATTATATATTTGCCTAATATATTTGAATGTGATAAATTAAAATTATTTAATAATGTATGGGCTCTAAAGACTCTAAATAAATGTCCAGTGTTTAAAACAGAAATGACATCAATTTCCCTGGTGAATGAAATGCCTCTTTTTCCACCACCTCCTTCCCCACCCAGCACACACCACAAGCATCATTCTTACTTAACACACAGACTAAAGGTGTCTTCAGAACTGATCCATTTGGTTGTTGGAAACATTGAGCAGCAGCTGGAAACAGCCCTCCTGGGAAAGGGGGATTGCACAGCTGCAGAAACAAGCACCATTTAAATGGCTGGTTCCTTAACTATTGAGTGTTCTGTACCCTGTGGAACTATCGATTGCTTAACACAGGACCAACTGGATTTGTTTAAATCCTTCTCATCCTATCAATTCAATTATCCCAAGGGTTGTTAGGCTGTTAAAAACAAGAGAGGTTCACATCTGCTGGAGATGCAAATGGGAGGCTGAAAGGAGGAGCAAGTGAGGAAGAAAAGTGTGAGGAACAGTTTCTGGTGTTACCGTGCCTTGTGTTTGAATTCCTGCCACGTGGTGAGGCCATGTGCCACAACCCTGGTTTGCAAAGCAAGTTCTCCCTTCCTAGCCTGCCATGGAAATAGTTCTGGCCCAAGCTGTTCCACTGCTGGCAGCCACGAGCTTTGGGGAAACTTTCCCCAAATACAGCAGCTGAAGCACGATGTCCTGACGTGTCACCAAAAGTGGTGTCACAGGAGGTACTCGTGCCAAGAGCAGGATTCCTTCCAGGAGAGGGCCTGAGCTTGAAGGCTGCTCTGTAGCTGAGGGCCAGGATGTTTCACTCTGCTCTGTCTTTGAGCTCCTGCTGCTCTGAAATGTGCATGCGTGGGTGAAGGAGGTGGTAGGGCCTGGGGATGGATGACTACAATCGTTCTTTGCACATTGCCTGTGCAGGTGGATGGGGCAGTGTTCACAGGGGTTCTTGGATGAGGATCTGACTCCATGTTTCAGAAGGCTGATTTATTATTTTATGATATATATTACATTAAAACTCTACTAAAAGAATAGAAGAAAATGATTTCATCAGAAGGCCAGCTAAGAATAGAATAGCAAAGAATGATAACAAAGGTTTGTGTCTCAGCTCTCAGTCTGAGCCAGCTGACTGTGATTGGCCATTAATTAGAAACAACCACATGGGCCAATCACAGATGCACCTGTTGCATCCCACAGCTGCAGATAATCAGTGTTTACATTTTGTTCTTGAGGCTTCTCAGGAGGAAGAATCCTAAGGAAAGGATTTTTCATAAAAGCTGTCTGTGACAGGTGGATTTCATTTTGGGGAAGTCTGAAGTTACCAGAGGGCATCATGAGAGTCCTGAGAGAAAGCTGAGTGCCATTAATGCCCTTTTCAGGAGGAGAAACTGAGGCATATGGAATGTGTCAAACTCCCAGAGTCACCCAGTGTAAGTCAATGATACAACACGTTGATTCTGGGAATAAGGGACAGTCATTTGCTGTCACCATTAGGCATCTACTGCACCAAATCTTTAAACACATGGGAACAGGTAAAAATCCATGTCCTTTTAACTGGATTAAAGTTAAAAGGACCATTTTAACTTTGGTTAAATTAAAACAGACTGATCATGGCTAGAATTTAAACCAATGCACGTTACTTAACAGCTGGAAGATGGGCACATATTCTACTACTCTGCTTACAGATGTGTTTAGTCTGAAATAATTTTACTCTTTTGGTGCTGAAATTCCTACAGTCAGCATGGAGGTTGAAGGGTACATCTTATACCAAATTAATTAATCAATTGTAAAGTTTAGTTTAGATTCTCAGTCTTCAAACATTAGCTAACTATGTGCTTGGGAATTAAAAATAATAATAAAAAAAAGAGCAGTAAGTATTGCTCCATGACTGCGTACAGAAGTAGACAAATGATTTTTCTTCTTAAGGCTTCACTCTGATGGGTTTGTTAGTTAGTTGTGTAATTGTAAACGCTAAAGTAGGTGCTTTTAGCCTCCTGAACTGATGATATCGTCCTTTCCAAGTATTTGCCAGTGGTTAAGGCAGGCACGGCATACACTAATCCCCCCTTCCTTTCCACCCATTCTTCTTCCCAGCGCTCAGGTGTGAGCGCTGCTGCTAATTCTTGCCCTCTACTGGCAGGAAAAGCGAACTTTGCTCGGATGGATGGCGAGTGACCGCGTGGAGCCAGGCTGCCCGGGGACGCGAGCATCATCTGGGAATCCAGGAGGTTTCCCACCCGAGCTACAAATGGTGGATCTCTCTTTCTCTCTTTCTCTCTTTCTCTCTTTCTCTCTTTCTCCGTCTATTTCTCTTTCTCCGTCTATTTCTCTTTCTCCGTCTATTTCTCTTTCTCTCTTTCTCCGTCTATTTCTCCTTCCCCTTCCCTGTTCCTTTCTCTTTCTCTCTCTTTTCCTTTTCCTATTTCTCTTTTTATTTTTCCCCCCAAGGTGGGAGCGCTGCTGTTTCCCAGCATTTGCAGTGTAGCTGGAAACTGAGTGCACACAGACACCCCTGCAGTAGCAATGCCTTTAATTGCATTTTAGCTGTGGCACACAGACAGCCCCACAGCTGTTCAGAGAGACATTGGGCCTACTCAAAAATCCTTCCTCAAACTACAAAATGTCACAAGCTTTGTGGCTGGCAGGACTAACAGTTTAGCTCCACACAGTTAGCAACTCCACAATAATTTAGGACAAGAGCAAGATGCATTCAATGCCCAATGGATAGTGCAAGAACAATATGCACAGGAATATTATCTGAGCTGAAATCCAGCTCAGTTTTCAGGACAAATGCTTCATTTGTGCGAAAGTACCTTCAGATTTTTTTTAAATGCCTATGAATACTCAGGAACACAGTTTTAATTCTTACTTGGAAGTCATGCTTTCAGCTCTTTACACTTCCCATAAGAACATATCAGAAAGTCAGATTTTCTGGTGATAAAGGGAGATGATTTATTGCCATTAGGGGAGGTGTAAGAACAGTGTTGGCTGCAAGAAGGGTTTTTTTTTGTTCTCCATCCATTTGCCCTATCCTTTCTCCATAAAAACAGCTGAACATATGTGCTCTCCAAATGCTCTCCAAATGTGTGATCATTTGGGCATTGAGCTGGACTACAGGAAGAGCTACAACTGTGGGACCAGCTTTTTCCAGAGCACTTTTTACCAAGCTGCTTGTGTAATGGTTAGGATATTCTTTTCCCTGAGATTGCTCAAGATGTGTTTGAAACTGTGCTTTACAGCTGGCAACATGCACAAATTTTTGCATGTTCCCACAGTAACTTTTTTTATCAACAGCATTTAATCCAGGCTTAGGTTAAACAGATCAGTTTGAGAATCTATCACCAGTTTAAACTGTACATCCACTTAAGACTCTGCATCAAGTGGAAAATGGAAAACTTGAATTAGATTCAATTTGGTGTCTAGGTAGAAACTGGTTTTACTACCAGGTAAGCACAAACAGATCTAAGCTAACAGGAATTGGATATACAGAGCTGTTCCCCAAAAAGAAATCTCTAAAATCAGATAGTAACTGCTGTGCAGAACCCTGATGTCACCAGGATGGAATAGAAGGGTGTGTCTCCACAGGCTGAGGTACCATTGCCTCTTTCTCCTGTTGCTATGGTTATATAGAATATCTGTGCATAGCCACACGCTCCTGTGTACCATGTGTGTGCCCCTCCTCTCGCCAGGGGCTGATAGTGGGGCACCCCAAAGCCAAAAGGGAGAAGCTGCAAAGTTACATTTGAAGGGGAAAAAAGAAAGTTGTTTCGATACACTGGAGATAAATGAGTGATGTGCTTTCTGAGTGGCCACCCCAGAGGTTTCCTGGAGTGCATTACCTTGCTGGCAGCCAGGAACAGCTGTTTCCAGACATCTCACTAATTAAGTAATTAGGCAACCAAGTCGGACTGTTTGCTCGTGCCAATGTAAATGTGGATGAATCCAAGTGCACCCCTAAGATGGGCATGATTTTTATGGTGTCGTCCTAACTTTGTCCAAATGTACAGCTTATTGTTTAACATTGTTATTGTTTAACATTGAAGATGGCTGGAATTTGCACTGTGCAGCACAAAATCACGATGAGGGGAGGCAGAGGAGAGGATGGTCCTGGAGCTTGCAACTGTAGATGGACTGAAAATCTCACTCTGCTCCTGTTTGTAAGGTGAGGACATCATCTGGGGCCACTAAACTGTCCTTGGAAATTAAATCAGTGTTCTGCAGGGAGGAGTGTTGCATGTAACAGAGGCATGTGGTAGCGTGCTCCTTGCCAAGCAACGAGCCAAATTAAAAGGCTGGAGTGAAGAAATACTTGAAGACAGGTTTTTAGAACAGCTATCAGAGCAGATTCTCATGGCTCACGAGTATCTTTAAATACTTTACCTCCCTTTTACACGTTAGAGGCTTAAAGCGCAGGTAAGGGAGTTGAGCAAGGACACGCAAGAAGCCGAGGCAGATTTCTGTATCATACCTCAGAACTTCTTTTTGTTTATTCATAGGTGGCATAAATTATTACTCAGAGTAAATACTTAATGAGGGTCGATTCTTAGGCACGGGAAGAAGGGCAAGGTGCCCCGGCGGCCAATCTCTCCCGGGGGGTTCCCGTTATGGGAGCGGGGCCGGTGTGCAGTGCGGGGCTCCCGACCCGGGGTTCCCGTTATGGGAGCGGAGCCGGTGTGCAGTGCGGGGCTCCCGGCCCGGGGGGTTCCCGTTATGGGAGCGGAGCCGGTGTGCAGTGCGGGGCTCCCGGCCCGGGGGGTTCCCGTTATGGGAGCGGAGCCGGTGTGCAGTGCGGGGCTCCCGGCTCGAGCGTTCCCGTTATGGGAGCGGGGCCGGTGTGCAGTGCGGGGCTCCCGGCCCGGGGGTTCCCGTTATGGGAGCGTGCCCGGTGTGCAGTGCGGGGCTCCCCGGCGGAGCGGCTCCGCTCGGAGCGCGGCCGTGGCCGGGCGGCGGCGCTGGCGAGGCCCGGGGGGGCCGGTGCGCGTCACGGCGGGGGGCGGGCGGGGAGCCCCCGCTGCGGGGGCGTCGGGGCCGCGCCTGGGCAGCGGGCGGAGCCGCCACCGCCTCCTGCCGGAGCCGCTCCGCGCGTCGGAGGCTGCGCTCGGCTCCGCTGGGCTCGGTGCGGCTCCGCTGGGCTCGGTGCGGCTCCGCAGCAGCTGCCGGCGGCCGGGGAGGGAGAGAGCGAGCGAGGGAGCGGGCGCCGCCGCCCGCGCCGCGCCGATGGGTCTCCTCCTGCTCCTCTGGGCGTGTGCGGCCGCCGCCGGGGCAGGTAAGGGGCCGGGCAGGGTCCGTGGCGGGGCCGTGGTCCGCCCCGGCCGCCTCCCTGGGGAACGAGGGCCGGGGCCGCCGCCCGGGGCGTGCCGGCAGCGGCGGAAACTTTGTGGGGAGGCGGCGGCAGCGGGAGCCGCCCCGGGCTTGAGGGGCCGGGCATCCCCCGCCGCACCGGGCGGGCCGTGCTCGGGGCTCCGCGGGGCGCAGCCGGGCTCGGGGCTCTGTGGGGCGGGCGCTCCGCGGGGGCCGGGGGCGGCCGTGGGAAAGTTTTGCGAGAGCGGCGAGCGGGCTGAGCCCCGCGGGGACCGGGAGCGGAGCGGAGCGGCGGCCGGCAAGGGTGTGGGGCCGTGCCCGTGCGGAGCTGCCCATGGTGCTGCCCGCGGTGCGGAGCGCGGCGCTACGGGCGCGATGCGGCCGGTAGCGCGTTATTCCAGCCGTTAGTGCGTTATTCTAGCCGGTAGCGCTCCAGCAGTTAGTGCGTTATTCCAGCCGTTAGTGCGTTATTCCAGCGGTTAGTGCGTTATTCCAGCCGGTAGCGCGTTATTCCAGCCGTTAGTGCGTTATTCCAGCCGGTAGCGCTCCAGCCGTTAGCGCGTTATTCCAGCCGTTAGTGCGTTATTCCAGCCGGTAGCGCTCCAGCCGTTAGTGCGTTATTCCAGCCGTTAGTGCGTTATTCCAGCGGTTAGTGCGTTATTCCAGCCGGTAGCGCTCCAGCCGTTAGCGCGTTATTCCAGCCGTTAGTGCGTTATTCCAGCCGGTAGCGCGTTATTCCAGCCGGGGCCGTGCCGGCTCCGCTGTCTCTCCAGCCTTGCGCGACCCAAGTAAGCGCTTCTTGTTCCTTGTGAAGGCTTTGTTCTTGGTCCCCGGGTAGCGCTCCTCCTCGGCTGGAGATGGTGAGGGACACGTTTCTCCTTTCTTCTTTCTAGCTGTTCTCAGGGAAACCGCCCGGCCCAATTATCAAAATGCGAAGGAATTAATGTTTTGTAATTAAATTCTTACAGTAATTATAAGTTCATCAAAATCTGTGGAGAGATGTGGTATAAAAATAGTTGGAAGAAAATAGTACCTGTCCCTTTCGTAGTGGTGTTACCCCTGATAGTGCTTTGAGAGATTTTAAGTGGTCAGCAGGACCCAAAACTCTACTACTTGGGAAGTTCTCTGTGTGCAACAATTGCCATCGAAGTTGTGAGAGGAGAGAGCAAAATGCCTGTTCGAGAACCTCTTCTTTACTATTTCACTGGTTTCATGTGGGCACGTGCAAATGGCTTGATTGTGTTGAGTGTGCTTTAAGTAAAAGTTTTTCCATCCCCAAACAGCACGTTGCACATGTCGAGGGCGTTATAAATGTGCTGCATATGTTGCATGGCTGCACATTAGCTAGATGGAGCATGGCATGATTGCTGGTGCTTGGGTGCAAGTGATAAAGGCAGAAGCAGAGAATAAAAGCTGTCAGAGCTGTAAGGCAGAATTAATTTCTTTTAGGGATTTCCTAGTGACATCATTCATAATTATATGGCTTAATCCTCTAATCTACTGTAGTGCCTTCAGTTCACATTGGGCTGAATCCACCAAGTCCTGAGATGATTTCTACTCCCGCCCACCTGCCTGAAGCATTTGGACTGTTGCTTGTGTAAGCCACTGATTTAAGGGGAATGGCCCAATTACTTTAAATAGGAATTGAAACCAACATCATCCAGAATCGGGCCCTGGCATTGCACAGCTCTCCAGTGAGAGCAGACTGCTTGATGCTTAATTTTTACTTCAGAAAGAGATGGCGTTTCCAGCTACTTGTTCCACTGGAGAGAGACAGCATGAAATACTAGATGCAAGTGTGGTTGATATGCATGTGGTATCTTTCTGATAGACTGGGGGAGACCACAGGGGAAAAGGAGACTTGGTTATCATACTGAGGCTGCTGATTTGTTGTTTATTAATTATTCACTCGGCATTTGAGTGCCTGTTGCCGTTTGAAGACCCAGCTCAGGAAAATGACGAGGTATTTAAAGCAGTGTAAGCTCTTGCTAAATAGTTACTGTGACATAAGAAACGGTCTATGTTTTCAAAAGTATTTTAAAAGCTGGAAGAGAACACACTGAAGCTGTCACACAGGATCCTTTGCTGGCATAAATCGAAGCCTGTGGAGCTACAGTGATGTATACTTGTTGAACCTTGGGTATTCAGGGTGCAATAAACAGCTTTAATAGAGCAGTGGAGCTGCTGTGATTTATGGGAGTGCCTGTACTTGCTCACTGTGCTTTCTGTCCCCACCCTGTTGATGGCTGTGACAGAGCTTTCACTTACTTTAATAGGTTTGAGATTTGTCTTACTGAACACAGTTTGTCCTTTCTGTTGAGCAAGTTTTAGCACCTACTTGACCTCCCTTCATATCAGCAGATTATTGCTGATTTGAATAATGTAAGCCCTTCCTAATGAGGGACAGCATACTCAGTTTCTCACAGGGACAGCACACACTTGTCTTTTGCTGGTAGGTAAATTCACACAATTGACATTGTGCTGCTGAATGAAAACTGTAGGAGAATAACAAGTCCTTTCTTGTTTTGGTTCTGGTCTTTATTCCAGGAGGGGAGGGTGTTTTAGTGCACCAGTGTGGATGTTGTCAGTCGTGGTCATTCAGTGCCTGAGTGCCTACGGTGGAAGTCAAAGATAGTACAAAGAGCCTGATGATGATGCTGATTATCTGGGAAGTTTTTACCTTTGGAGAAGTTTGTCTGGGTTCTGTAATATTCTCCCAATTCCAATTTTCTACAAAAATGTGTTTATCCCCATATCCTTATGTAAGCACTGTGTGTGTGGATGTGTCAGCACTCTTGGAGCTTCAGTTCCATCAGATGCCTCTAGATCTAAATTTTCCTTGTAGAGTAAGGTTGCTAGAGACTTCCTAAAGCTGTATTTTCAGTGTTTTTTAATGTTCTGTCCCTTGTGGAGTAGAATCCTCTATGTTAGCACAGCATGTTATTCCATCAACTTTTCATCCTTGAGGAGAAGAGAAAGTTCTGGAGTACAGAAGATTTATAAGTAGTGTATGTAACTTCTTGTTCATTCTGTACACCTCAGTAATTTCTCAGAGCCTTTCAAAGAATCAAACCAGAGTACTTGCTGCTTAAATGATCCAGAAGTGTAGTCCTGGAATAACAAATCAATCAATTTAGACCTGAATGTGAAGTCTACTTAGTGGAAATCAATCTGGACGTGCTTTACAGGTAATGTCCTTGCTCCATGGAAGTCAATGGGACTTTTAGCATTGACTTCAGCTGTGTCAGGATTTCATTCTTGGAGCCTGTTCCTAATGATGTTAGTGAAAAATGTAATTAGGAAAGTGTTTGGATTCCACGTGAGCTATTTGACCTGTGTCTCAGGCACAGATCTCACATCACTCTTAGTGCTGTGTTAAGAGAAAACTGAGGGCAGGCTGCTCTCTTCCCATCCCTAGGAAAAAATGAGCTATCTATGGTGAATTTGGTGTGCTGACCATCAAGTTGCCCTGCACTCTTCAACATAGCATTTAAAAACTTTTGGAATCTGTGTCTTTTATGTCAATCCCATCGGGTCCCTGATAGATTGAGGGGTACCCAGGCTTTTTAGTGAAAAATGTAATTGGGAAAGTGTTTGGATTCCACCTGAGTTATTTGACCTGTGTCTCAGGCACAGATCTCATGTCACTCTTACTGCTGTGTTGAGTGAAACACTGGTGAATTTGGTGTGCTGACCATCAAGTTGCCTTGCACTCTTCAACACAGCATTTTCAAACTTCTGGAATCTGTGTCTTTTATGTCAATCCCATCAGGTCCCTAGTGGATTGAGGGGTACCCAGGCCTTTCCTGGGCATAAGCCTTTTATGAATTTCAGGTTTAGATTTCTGCTTTTCCAGTAGGGGCTCCTGCAGCCCAGAGGTGCTGTAGCTGGCTGGAGTGAGTGAATGTGGGCTTTGGCAGCAGCAGAGATGTGCTTCAGAGGCACTGTCAAATGCCTTGGTGTTTGAGTATCCAACAAAAAGGGAATCAAATACCTTCATTCCCTTTTACTACCCAAGGCTCTTAGCCTACAGGAGGGAGCTCTTTGCCCTGCTTCCACATCTGCTCCAAGCTCCTTTGGTCCACTTGGGAAAATGGATTGGGTTTAGGTGATGAGCTCTGGGCCTGCTCAGTTGGTCACAGTCAGGTGGGAAATGTGAGAGGAGTTTTCAGCCCTTACATCTCCCTGGAAATAATGTGGCCAACAGATGAGTGCTGCAAATCTCTCTCATGGTTTGGCCTAGGTGGTTATGCTTTTCTTTATTTGAACCTTTTGAAGATACTGGATTAATGTATCAGCTCTAGAATGTTTTAACATGTGCACAGTAAAATCTCTGGGAAGGAAATAGCTTAATTGAAAGACTTGGAATAGAATATCTTCTCTTTCCTGCCTCTCAGTTACTGTCTTGTAAGTAATTACTGTGTGCAGTGTGTGTGTGTGAGTGGGAAGGTACTAGAAATGTCTGTGCTAGATATTCTTCTCTATTCTTTCCATTACCTGATTTGAAATAAAAATTGATCTAACTCTCTCTGCCTCCAACAGCTGTTGGATTTGGAATGGATCCTGACTTACAAATTGATATCATCACCGAGCTGGATCTGGTGAATACAACCCTGGGGGTAACACAAGTGTCAGGACTACACAATGCCAGCAAAGCCTTCCTATTCCAAGGTGAGAGAAACATCCTCAGCTTTCTTATCTTGCTTCTGTCTGCATGAGCTCAGGACAGCTTTGATGCTTAAGTGGTTCCCTGTAATGGTGGTCTTACCTAACTATTGCTTTCTTTGATGTCTGTTTCTTGCAATTAGTTCTTGAAATACAGATGCTATTTTTTTTTGTGTGTGCACTGTCAGGTAGTGGCAAGGGATTTTGGGGTTTGTTTCCAATACTCCCTGATATTTATTTCTCACTAAATATGTCAGAGTGGTTCCAATGGGTGGACTTGTGGGGTTTTTTTTCTCTGTGATCATATACATGCAGAGAGACACACAGCTAAAGCTGTGTAACTATGAGAAGGCATTTCATGGGTTAACACTGATTGGTAATGTAGCAAATCTTCATCAACTTTGTGAAAACTGCTAAGGGGGCCAAATAGAATGCTTTTGTGTTTAAGTCAAGGGCAAGATAAGTCACTTTGTGGTTTTTTCCCCCCCTTCATTAAGTATTCTAACATGAAGTTTGTGAAGTGTTTGAAAATTATGTTGTTTCTTTTTTTTGTATTTTTACTGAGTGAGATTCAGGATGTAGTTTTACAATGCATTTAGGTAAGGTCTAGATTAAGGGACAGTGTCCCATGGGGTGGAAGCACTGAGTCGCTACAATATGCCAATTAGGCAGGAAAGACATTTATATGGTTTGAGATTAACATGTGAATTAATGCACTATTGGAAACGTTTTTATTGTGGATGCTTCCTATGTTTTTTCTTTACTGTGCTTTAGTCAGTGTTGAAGACCCTTTTTCTTATCTGTAGCTGTTTTTAGAGGCAGATGATTATTATCTCATTCAGCTTCAGCTCTGGATCTGCAGTGCTAGCTGACTCTACTGTAAATAGCAAAGGAAGTGGGTCTGCAATCTTGGTTCTTCTTTATCTGGCCAGTTTGGGAGTCAGAGCAGAGCTGCTTCTGGAGACCTGTCTTGGTTTGGAAAGCCAGGAGTCTGCTAAGGAAGGCAGGAGCCTCCCCTGAAATGGAGAATGTAAACCCTCCCCACCCCTCCAATTGCTATAAATTTTAAATTAAGGGGCTCTCAGGCAAAAATATGGGAGCAGGAAATAACAGTTCTTTTATAGGGAAAGGAAAAAAAATAAAAGGATGAAATAAACAAAGCAGTGCACCTGAACAACACTGCCAGAGTCAGAACCCAACCTGACACCCTGTGGGGTGTTGGTGGCAGTCCCATTGGAATTGTGGCTGCAGTCCTGGAGTGTCAGGGGTGGTTCTGTAGGAGCAGGGATCCTGTAGAGAAGGATGGATTCTGTATTCTTCCTCTGAAGATCCAGTGGAGGAAGAGGCAGTTTTTCCTCTGGGAAATCCCCTGGAGAAAGCCGTGCTGGTGTCACAAAACCTCTGGATTCTATCTGGGTAGCAATGCTGGGCTCCTCCCTCTGGGCTCACATCTCCCAGTGGGATGCTGCAGTTCTTATCAGCCATGCAGGGACGTTCAATAGCTGTTATCAGCAGTGTCCCCTCCCGAGGGAGGTGTGACTGTGGTCACTCAAAGAGGGAGATAAGGCAAACTGCCCACTTGACAAAGGTAATCTGCCATACAGCTGGTAATGGATAACATCTCACTTTGCAATTTTCAACAAGACCACTTCAGGATTTGTTTTCTGTCTTTTATGATACAACAAGTAACTTAATTTTCACTGATTCCCAAATTAGTGTCCAAAAGAGCAGCATTGATTCTTTTCATTTAAAGATGCCATTTTTTTTTCTCTTGATACCCTGAGTCCAGGTTTGTGTATTATGGACAAATAATACATTATAATCAATTCTCTAGGGACTCCAGTGGCCTAAATCTGTTAATCATTCCAATTGCTCTTTCATGCAGTTAATTGCAACCACACTGATGAGTTGTGGTGAGTTTTCACAGACTGTAGGGAGGAAGTCTGAGATGTGTTTGTCAGGACTTGGATTGAGACCACTGATACTGAAAGTAGCTTTGAAAGGTTAATGGTGAGAATGTTTTGGCTGTTCTGTTCTTTCCTCCATCTGTAATTTGGGAACTTAGGACTGGTGTAAGAAAGCTGGAATTACAAAATCCATATGAATGGATAAGCTGAAAGATAGATGCTCATGGGAAGCAATAAACAAACATTCACAGTATGAAATGAATAAATAATTTGAAGACTGTCGTTAGGTACATAAAGCTTTTTTTAATTCCCAGAACAGAAATGCTTTTTGCTAATGCACACAGGAATAGCCCTCTTCTTGAGCAAAGCCTCCAGTGTAAAACTTGCTGGAAAGTGGCTCAGGAAAGTGACTCTCTTTGGTAAAGCTCACCAGCCCTTGGGTCATGAGGAGGCTGAAGGTCTTTGCTGTCAGCTGGGATGGAATCTGAAGCTGCCCTGTTGTCTTCTCCCCTTCTTGTTCCTATCTGTTGCTTGTTAAATGTCAGCAGTGTGTTGGCAGCTGTAGGGTTCCCCTTTTCCTAGCAGAGGTGAATTTACAGCTACACCCTGGCTGTGGGCCATGTCCTTTGGCTGCAACCAGGAGATACTCACTCAGTTTTGAGTTTTATCTTGCCATACAGTAAAACCAGCATAGAACTTGGAGTGTATGGGAGATTGCTATGTCTAAGATAGAAGTAGTGCTTTATTCCACAGAGATCCACAAAAACCCCTGGTCCAACATTGTGAAAAACGCCTATCACTTGTTTTTAAAATTTTAAAAGTTTAATGGTAATAAAATGGTTATAAAAATAGTAATACAATTAATAATAATTTGGACAGTTTTAATTGGGACAATATGAGACAATAGAGACAAAGAGTTATGGACAGTCCAGGTACTTTTTCTGGACAGCACGAGCCCAAAAAAGGAGCCATGTTAACAAAGGATTAACCATTAAAAGCAATCGCCTGTTGCATATTCATACACCTCATACATGATACGTAAATTCCATTCAAACACAGGATTCTGTCTGGGCAGTGTCAATTTCTTCCTCTGAATCCTGACAGCGCCTTCGAGGTGGGAAAAAGTTCATTTCTTCTGATAATGGGGCAATAAATTCTTTTTCTCTGAAAGATTCAGGTGTCCTGTGGCTGCTATCTTGCTGCGAGTCCCTTCTTTAAAAAAAGTATCCCACATGGCATCGTTTCTATTTTAACAATTTTTATAACCTAAAGCTATATTTACCACACTACTTAAGAGAATTAACACAGCACTACTTTCTAACACAACACATATAACATTCATTTTAATATTTGCAAAAAGCCAATCATAAAATACATGGATTTTTCACAAACATGACGCTCCCAGAGGAGAGAGAGCCTGGAAGTTAGAACTTAGTTTCAAAATGACTGTATCTGCTGTTCCAGGTGGAAGGTGTGGTGCTTTCAGCACAGCTCTGCTCAGTCCTCACCATATTTTCACAGTGGCAGTTGTGCCTGCCACCTTTGACAGCGTGCATGGGGGCTCTGAGCTTACAGAAAAGCTCCCTGTGGAACATTTTCTGTCTTGTGAGATGAATTTTCTAAAATGGCTATACTGGAGCTGTTCAAACTGAGAGTGTTGTTCTGTGTGTTCCAGCAAGTTTGTAGCTTGGAGGTAGAGAAATGGTAATTTTTCCCCAGTCTAGACAGTTTTGTGTCCAGGGTAAGTCCAGGAAAATATGGAATGTTCTCCTAAGCAATTATTTTTTTGTGAATTAAACTTCTTGAAAGAGAAAGCTCTGTAAGTTTTGAGCATTCTTAAAATGAAAAAGAGGGGTGATGTGAAGATATGCACAAAAAAAATGGGAAAATATTATTTTTAATTTGAGTTTTCATCAGTGATAGTTCTCTTACAGTAAATGACATACTGTTTGTTACTGAGTTTCTGGGGAGTGATGTCATGATTTAATTTGTCCTAGTAGAGAGAATGCAGAAAGAATTTTCTTTGAAGAGTTTGTGATTTCAGTCAGAGACCATCCCAGTAAAGCTGGTGGAGTATTCTGATTTTTTAATAATATTGGTATGAACAGCCAGGCCTCAGATTTCTGAGCGAAGCAGATTTATAGGCTGAGAAACAAATTCAGCTCTGTTGCAAATTGTGTGACAGCATGGTAGAACCAAAGTGGCAATTGAGAGATGTGGGTTGCCTTTGGGCAAGCAAATCTGTTCCTAATTCAGAAAAGCACAGAAACCTATAATTAAGTGTAGTCATCTGAGTTGTCCTGCTGGGCATGGGCTTTGATTGTTAGAGTATTTCAGCTGGATTTTTGATTGATCAGTTCCATTATTTGGATTTTTCAGTTCCATTCTCTGTGAAAGGGGGATGAGGAAGTAAAAAACCAGAGCAGTGTAAGTGCTGACAATGTGTATTAGAGGAAACGTAGATCTGTAACTCATAATTGCAATTCTGCAATCAGTCTGATTCTTAAGGTCCATCACATTCTGGTGTCTTAATTATTTGTCTTTTATTAACTTTTACACACAAACATGGGAGAGGACGTCTTGGTGGGCAGATGATTTGCTCTAGCATGAAAGGACAAAGGAGGGTGAGTGGAGATTCTTGATGGGTGCTTTTGGGGAATGGGGCACCCAAGACCCCAATGTCTGACCCACATCTTCAGCTAGGAGGCCAGGGAGGTCAAGGGAATGGTTGTGGGGGTGGGTGGAAAATCTGCCTCAAAGAAATATACTGAAAATACCAACTTTTCACCTAATAACATGCCTTACAATAACATCTTACAAACATGGAATGTAAAACATCTGCCAGTGGTATCTTACAGGCATGAGAAATGAACAGGATCAGAACAGGATTATACTGTGAGCTGTAGATAATACAATTAGTGTAAATTAATACAATTAGTGCAAATAATAAATATTGTAAATATTTATTTATTTAAATACAGGCTCAGTCCTGTTCCCTGTTTCAGATAGCAGGGAAGCAGGGCTTGTCCTGACCTGGGCTTACCAGGATCTTGAATTCAGTGTGAGGGGAAAGCTCTGATGATAAACGAGGCAAAAGGATGTTAACTGGTCATCCTGTTTCTGGGTAGACTGAGAGCAGTTTTTAGCCTAGCTGTTTAAGATGTGATTACTTTAACTAGTCTGACTTTTTTTCCATGCTCAGTTTGTGTTGTGGAAGTAAGATTTTATTCCTTTTACAACCTGTCAGCTATGCCTATTTCTTTTTAATTCTTCCTGCAACATCTCTTTGGATTTAACAGAGACTTAAAGCCTTTATTTACAAAACAGCTCCCTCCCAGCCCTGAAAGTTTATGAAGGCTTTGCTGTTTCCTTTACTAGCAATCTGGCACTATTTTTCAACTTAGCCTTTAAATTAGGAATGGTCTTTTTACTATGTGTGCTATGTTTAGCACTCAGCAAAATAAACCACCGTTGAAAGTCTGGAGATTAGCAGTGCTTTGTTCTTGACCATTTCTTGACTTGTATCACACAGCCACTGGATTTAAGAGAAACACCTGGCCTGGAGCTGCTGCAGCACAGGGTTCAGTCATGCTCCTTGTTCCCACTTTGTACCAGACACTGCTGAGTGCTTTTCTGTACACTCGTGGCTCCTACAGGAGAGGTGAAAGAATAACAAGTGTCTTAAGGCGTAGAGAAAGGCAATGTTTTTGTGAGAAAAAGAGTGAAACTCATTGAGTTCCTGGAAAAAAAGGAGTGTCCTGCTTCAGGCCAAAAGAGAGATCAAAGCTGCACTTCCAAGGCGGGTGGAGGTGAGTCCCAGGAGACCCTTGAGCTTCCAGAAGAAGTGCACTCCTCTGTGTTGGTGTTTCCCTTCCGTGCTCTACAAATCCTGGCTTTTTTTAGACTAATTCCTCACTTAGAGAGTAGAAGTGTTTCCAGATTCCACTCCAGGAGTTTCAATCAGGTTTTGCAGTGCTGAACTGAAGGAGGTTTGAATGCTGGCCAGCTTTGCCATGTTTGAGGCTGGTGGATAAGGACAGCTGCCTAAATTGATCTTGTCATCAGGAGGATAAAGGGGAAGTGGGGTAAGCACACACCCCTTTTTATCAGGAACAAAATGCCTTTGCCTCTGCTGGGACAGTCTTCAGGAAACTCTTCTTGTACCCTGGCAATGCATTTGGGGCAGCAGCTCAGCACTGAGCTGTGCTCACTGAGTTCCAGGGCCAGGTGATGCCTGCTGCCGTTGTCCAGCTGTGCTGTGTCACAGACACCTTTTCATGGAAAATTCTGTCCTTAGGATTTTTCCTCCTGAGAAGCTGAGAGGCCTCAGGAACAAAATGTGAACAATGGTTATCTGCTGCAGCAGAATGCAACAGGTGCATCTGGGATTGGCTCATGTGATTATTTCTAATTAATGACCAATCACAGCCCAGCAGGCTCAGACTCTCTGTCCGAGACAGAAGCTTTGTTATCATTTTCTTCTTTTCTATTCTTAGCTTAGCTGGCCTTCTGATGAAACCTTTTCTTCTATTCTTTTAGTATAGTTTTAATATAATATATATCATAAAATAATAAATCAGCCTTCTGAGCCATGGAGTCAGATCCTCGTCTCTTCCCTCATCCTGAGCACGGTCACAGGGCTGAGCTTGTCACCCTCAGTCTCAGTGGTCTGGGTGCTATGGCCAAGGTTTGAATCCTCTCCAAGTTTAAACTCTGCTGTGGCAGCACGATGTGCAAGGTGTGTGAGCTGCAGAGCTCAGAACAGAGCCAGGGGCTGGCTGAGAGGGAGCAGGGAGGAAACATGTCACTGCTCCTCCTGGGGCAGGTGTGGGAGGTCTGCAGTGAGAGTAGGAGAGATAAACTGAATTTTGGAATTCAGGCGTCAGTCCCTCTTTACGTGAGATAATGAGACAAGAGTCATTGCTTTTTGTGGGATCTCTCCTGCTACTTTTATAGCAAATATTAAATATCAGCAGTATTGTTTTTACACAGCACAAATATTACAGCAGCAGAAAATTAGGAAGGCACAACATGGTGGCTGGAAATCTTAGTTCTGCCTTCAGCTGTCACAGGAGAGAGCAGCTCTGGTACCTTTCCCATGGTGGTGTATCCAAACATCCCCTCTGGTGGGAACACCAGGGGTTTGGGGCAGCCCCTTCCTTCACCTGCTTTGGCACACTTGGCCAAGCAGCTGATGACCCTTGCACTATTGGAAAGGAATAGTGGTTTATATTTTTATTTTTAATATTTTTTTTTTTTGCCCATGGTCACTTGGATTTGTGTCTGTGCAGCTGCCCCTCTCCAGCTGGATGAAATTTTTTTTTTCCCTTTTAAAATCCACTTTGGCAGAGGTGCTGCTGGCCTGGGCATGGGGCTGGCCCAGAACCAGCAGTGTGTCCCCTCACAGAGGTGCCCTGCAGCTCACCAGAGCTTTATCTCTGTGGAATCTCTGCAAGCTCCTTGAACCTGTGAGCTTTTATTTAATTTTTTAAAGGTCAGAGTGAGGTATTTTGCCATTGATGTGCCACACTGTGCAGGCCTGCTCTGCTTCCTATAGGGGTGGGTAAATTTGGGGTTTTACCCCATGTTGCCTGTCCTAGGCTTCAAGTGGTGGTGGGCAATACCTGGTGGGAAAAAAAAAATAAAAATAATAATTCCTTTCCAACAGTGCAAGGGTCATGAGGTCATGAAGGAGAGAGCTCTGTGGAGGAGCTGGAGGCCAGCAAGGAAGCAGGTGATGGCAGATTGTGATGAGGACAATGCAAGTGTTATAAATGGTGTTGAGTTTGTGTTGATTGGGGCTGGGTTGGGAATTGTTGCTTTGGGCTGAGTCGATGGTGTTTGTTGTGAGGGTTGGGTGGGGGCAGGAGGTGAATGCACAGATCCAAAACCCACCAGTCCTGGGCCTGAGAGGGGTTATAAAATGAGGGCTTCAGTTGGGTTTGGGGTTCTTCTCCTTCTGAGGGACCTGCTTTTTGAGGGAGAACCCAGTATTTGGGATGTGTTGTTATCTCTGCGTTGTTGCGTGGGAGTTTGGGCTTATCTCAAACCCCCTGTCCTCTGTAGTTTGTTTTAATAAATGAGAGCCTTTTCCCTTCTCCAAATCTGGCCTCGTTTGAGTTCATAACACAAGGACTTGAACTTGGAGAGAGGTGCAGGGTAAGGGGAGCTGTGGGCAGCAGCTGGAGAAGCAGCCTGGGGAGAGGGGCATGGGGCTGTGGCTGGGTGGGAAACACAAAACCTGCAGTCCTGGGCCAGCAGAGCAGGATTAGGTGAAACTTTGCTTATGGTACAGGCAGCATCATCAGGAAAAGCTCAGAAAGTTGAGATTTGGGGTTGCTGTAAAGTACCCCTGATGTGTACTGAGATTTCACAAGTGTGCTTGGATAACGTGGGGGTTGTGTTAGTGAATTAGAGCCTTCCTTTAGCTGTAAAACTGCCCATTCCTCTAACAACAATGGTACAGAGAATTCACTAATATTTGTAGCTCAAATACCGTGCTGGAGTAATTAGCTTGGTGTGTTCTGCCTTCAGAGAAGGATTTGGATATGGTGGATTTACTGTTCAAGGTGAGTCTTGAACAATAAAAATGAAGCAACACTTAAGATCCTTGTTTGTTAGTTTTTCCTCTTTGTGCTTTCCTCTGTGCACTGACTGTGACCTGTGATCACTGGCTGTGTGATCCTGTAATTAAGAAAGGTTTTGGAATATTCATCCCCAGAGGGTTGAGCAAGGATTTCCTGTGATACTTAAATTCAAACGTCTGCCTAACTTATAAATTATATATATATAAATACAACTATCTTTTAATGTAGCTAATCTTTTGCTTTGTATACACAATGCAGTTTTTTCTTTCAATTTAATGGTTAGTCTAAGTGAGGCTTCTTTCCATTGCAAAAACCATTTTCAGGACAGAGAAATAATCTGGAATTGAATCCAGTGAGCTAGGAAGGGCTGAGTGAGATGAATCATCTTCAGTGGAGGAAATTAAAGATCACTTGAGACATAATTATTAAACAATGCTTTGAGGCTTTGAAGGTACATAATTTTACTAATTTTATTAGTTCCCAGAGGTAGTTTTTAAAATACTCCTATATACCCATCCTGTCTCAGCTGTTTCTTGTTTAATGTTTGAATTATGTTAAAAACTTGTCTAGGTGTTAAATTTATCCAACCTATTGATATGACGGTACAGCTTGTGAATAATTTCAGATTTCTCCTTCAGTATTCTCTTGTTTAAAACAGCCCTGCCCCCTGCTTCCAAGCAAGTGTAGACTAAAATAGAAACCTAGTCACATTAAACAGCAGTGACCAATTTCTGCTTTTACCTTTTCTCCCCTCCCCATCCTGAATGCTGTCACGCTGCCTTCTGTTACTTGACATTTTTTGGATTTCCCATCATGTCTGTCATGATTAGGAGAGAGTTCTGAGCACAAATTGTCTCTGTCCTTGACAGTTATTTTTGCTTTCCTGGGAGACAATAATTGTGCTGCTTATCTATCTTCATTTGCCACGATGGAAAGTACAGAGGGGAAGTGGGATAAGTACTTCTGTAGTGTGCTAAAAGCCTTGAATGCTTCTGGCAACCTGTTGACAAAGTCCTGTCATGAAGATAAGCAGAAAAGGAAGAAAAGCTCTTTACTCTTTAATGGGGATGCAGAAATTAGTTTCTGATACTGCTCGTAAGGGTGTTCTACACCATGTCAGCATTTGGTGAAAGTAACTCAGATAAAAGCAGGACTAACAGTTTGAGTTTCTTGTATCTTCATCAAAATAAGAATACGACAAAAACTGTCTTTTTCATGCAAAGATTTTGGCAAGTGGATACTCTTCAGTCACACCATCCTGTAATTAGCTCCCTGTGTATTAAACAAGCATTAAAGTGGAGGAAGAATATTCTATAGCATCTTGTCAGACGTGCCCAGGTGCTGGGCAGAGCTGTGGGGAGCTGGCACCTGAGCTGTGCTGCCTTGGGCCAAGTCCCTGCGTGGTGCTGGGTGAAGAATCCTGCCCCTCACAGGCAGCTCTGGACAGATGCTGCATTAAAAGAGGGCAGAACTGGAGCATTTGCAGGGCACTGCTGAGCTACAGCTGCTCGAAATGCAGAGCATGGGAAGAGCCCTGCTCAAGAATTGGATTCTTATTGTAGGCAATGAAACAAAGTGGCCTTTTATTGTGTATTTTGACCCCAAGGGTGGTGATATCTTCAATTTTAAACCACTTTTAGTAGAAAGTTGTTAATAACTGAGCAAAATATTTGCATTTGGCCTACTTGATTACATTACTTCTAAACACAGCTACATCTTTTGCCTGAAAGGAAGTGGTATTATTTGAAATTACTTCCACGGGTTTTCTTTTTAAGATTTTGTACCTTAAAGAGGTACACAAAGACATATACAACCAGACCTAATGAAGGTGCCAGGAATGGACCATTTCCTGTGATGAAAAATCCTGCTGTCTTGGGACTGTCTATCCAGAATAAAGATTAGATGCTAGTTAGACCTCAGCCTCCTTCTTCTATGCCAGATTCTAGAACAATCCTGCCACCTGTGCTGTGGGTGTATCAGTGGTACACAAGGGGGTACCATTGAAAATGAAAAAATGTTATTTTTTCATTTTCACCACATAAATGGCATGAAGTATTCATGTCATGCTGATTTTATGGTGTTATACCCTCTGATTGTCTTGCCTTTTTTTGGCCTATTCAAAGATACAGAGTGCATGAGGTTTTTATTTTTTTTTTTAATAGAATGGGCAAAAATTGATTTTGGTACCGGATGCCCACTCCAACATAGGATGATGTCCTTAGTTATAGGCTGCATATCTGCTAAAACAGCATAGTTGGTCCTGTGATTCTGATGACAGGGACCTGTGAATCACTATTTTAGAGCAGTAAGTGCAGCAGCTCAGAATTGGTTTTGCTTCCTAAAAGCCTCTTGTTACAGTCTTTCTGTCCCCTGTCCTCCCTCCTTTCTGGTAACATTTGTGAAATTACAGTGGAGCTTGCTGAGGTCTCCTGTACTGTAGATAGGACAAATTGTACAGGATCACTGCAGCTGCAGTTTTAGGGTCTGTTTTAGGCACATACAGGGGACTCCTCCTCTGAAGCTGTGAGGTTTCCATTTGGCATCTGTGGGAACAGACCCTCCCAGAGGAGATAAATTTGTGTTGTAAAGCTTAGTTCTGTATTGGGTAGCCCCCTTCGTTCACATCTTTATTTTCTTTTTTCAAAAACTTTTTGCAAACTGGAATGTGACATAAAGATAGACAGAACATAAAGATCTCTTTAGAGTGAAACACATCTAAAAACTGGATCTTGGAGTTCAAATACTTGTTGCTTCTAAGATGGACTGGCTACAGATGACATTCATATCTGCCTCTGTTTTTCTCTCTCTACTTCAGCTAATTGTGAATAATTCTGAAATTTTAAAGCCTCTTCCTGAGGACTGGGGAAAATAAAGCCAAGGTGTGTGGGAGGGGAGTGGGATTTGTGTGTGTATGTGTCATGATTTTTCGTGGTCTGTGGAGGTCTCCACAGATGCTCATCATGCTGTTTGGAAAGCCAAGCAGCACAGCCTTAAAACATGACATTTGTAGAATAATTTGGTAAATGCTGATGATTTGGAAACCTCATGTGTGGCATTTATCCCAAGCCTTCCTTGTCAGGGAATGTACTGACAAGCTGTGGTAGGAGGACAGTATTAGTTACAGTGATCTTGTTTGGGAAAAGGTGGAAGAAATTTAGGTTTCCTTCATTGTAACTAATTATGGAGCCAGAAAAAAAAAATAGTTTCACTCATATTTCTCTTATATCTAAGTCTTGTCCTCTGCTTTAGCTTTTTGTTCTCTGATACTGGCATTGCTTTTGATGTTTTTTGGTGTCTTGTGAGTGGCAGCTTTCAGATGGGATATTCTGCCTGCCTCGCTTCATGCCATCCTAATTGCTTCAAAATGTGATCATTAAAAATAAAAGTAAACATCATTGCTGGTGTTACTGCTAAGGGCAAGAACTGCAGAAGAGGAGGGACACGAGGCAGATCTATTTAAATAAAAGCTTATTTTCAGAAACAAAGGCTTGTGGAGAAAAGGGAGCTCTTAGTACCCCAATCACGTTTCCTGTTACGGATGAACCCACAGCAATGGATGCTATCAAAGTTGTCATATTTTATTCATGAGTTGTGGTATGCTTGGGTGAAATAAGAAAAGCAATGGTCCAAATCATAATTATGGTGTAAAAAGATAAAACAGTTATTATTGTGACTTTTTAAAAGAAATTATTAAATCTCTCAAATCATGTAAAACTCCTGGAGAATGACTAAGTATGTTAGTTATTTATGGATCTTCGTTGTGGGTGTTGTGAAACATTTCACCAATAGCATTTATATTTATTTTGGGAGAAAATATAAATGTGTGCCTATGTACGTTCCAAGAAACAAAGACATCTAGAATATTGAATATAAACATAAAGAGGCTGACAGCAGAAATTATACTTCAGTAGAGAAGGGCTCTCACAAATGTATTATGCCTCATGTTATTATCATGCAGTTAATAAATAAAACAGACACCCAGGATTTAATTTGCTCTAGCAATAACATGGAAGTGATTTTTTTCCTCGGGGTAAGAAAACAAAAGGGAGAATTGGTTCATGAAACATGTGTTGTTTAATGCTTGTATAAATCATTTATGGAGTATAAAAAACCCCCTGAAATCATAACTTTTTAGCAATACGTGACCTATGCTTTTAAAGTAATTAAAAAACTATTTAGACTGTCAAGTCTTTGAGAGTTTGTGAACCAAGAGAGCACTTCAGCATATGCTTGCTTCAAACTCCAAGGATAATTTCATTGCCTTCAGTTGGATTATTCATGTGATAAAATGACTGGAAATTAAAACCTGTGTGTAGGTGTACCCAGGTCTGTTAGCTGCATTAGGATAGTAACCTCTCTCCACAGTGAAGGAACAAAGTCAGATTTCTGCTTAGCTGAAACTTCCCTTTTAATGAACTATTTCAAGTAGCATTTTGATTTACACATTTAAGAGTGCAGGTTTTCACCAGGGAGGCAAATTCTAATTTCTGTATGGCTTTGCTGAAGTTAGACTGGGATTTTCAACAAAGTCAGAGTAACTTAGCATTCTGCTTGTTTCCTGCTCCTGTGGAATCTGGATCTTAAAATTTTGTTGAAATGGGTTATTTGTTGACTGTATCTGTTAAATTCATAGTAAACTTAGGAATTGTAAAGCACTGTAGAAGTACTTGTGGGTTTTTTTCTAAACATTGTTGCCATTGTTTGACCAGTATTTATTATTACCTGGAAGAAAGAATAGTGCTAAATGAGAAATCAGAATTATTACATACTGCTCAAAAATGTATGTGGATCAGTCTCTCTCTTTTGTTAACCTTATATTTTATTTCTGGATTACAAACACACTCGGAAGTATAATGGGAGGAAATAAGGCCAAACCTACAATTCATAGCTTTTTGCAAAACTTATCTTCTGTGTCTGATTTTTTTGTTCTAGGGGCTCCTCACCTTCTGGTACCACTTTAAGTTTCCTTTAAACAAAGCAGAATGCATTTTGTCAAGTTTTGGTATATATTGTCTTTTTTAAAAGTAATTGCTAATATTTTTGTGTGACTTCAAGCATATTTGAAAATGCTTTGTAAAAGGGGAGGAAAAAAATTGTTTAGCTTGCTTTTGCACGAAGCCATATTTTTGAGTGGCTCATTATTTTTGTGTGACATTAGTATTTAATATATTCTTGAAATAGGTCCCTGGAGTGGCCAGCAAAATGGAGAGCACACTGGGAGTGGTTCTTGGCAATTCCTGAATTTTCCCAGTGTTGCCACTGGCTCTGTTCAGTGTTGCTGGTGTTAGTCCACGTTCTTTCTGTTAAAATGTTATTTTCCAAATTGGCAAAGAGCAATCTTTACAGGAACAGTAACCTGATAACCTTATCTAATGCAGGTAAACAGTGGAAAAGTTGATACAATCAGCGACTCCCGAACTAATTAACTGACAACACATGTAATTTGATTAACTCACATGATTTAAGAGCAGATGATGTGCTTTTAGTGATAGTGAACTTCTGGAGCATTTCAACGAAGGGTTTAATTTAAGGGATCAGCCATTTGTAAACAGTCTTGATTTCAGCATGAATCCCTCGAGGCAGGGACGGAGCCTACTTGAGAAGAGGAGCTCAGCAGCTGCTTCAAATACTTGAAATGAGGTTCAAGTGGCTGCCTTGAGCAACAGGTGAAGCAAAGCCTCAGCCCAGTGGTGGCTGTTGGTGACAGCAGGAAAGCTGCTCCAGGGCCCTTGGCTGCCTGCAGGTGTCTGATGTTGGTCCATGGTGCCCCTTGGGTTGGTGACAGTGCCGGTCATCAGCTGGCCTTCGAGTGCCACCAGGCTGCTGCTGCTGCTTCTCCCTGTGATCCTTGCTCTCCTTCCAGTGCTTCCCCTGCTCATTCTGCCCCTGTGGCTGGAAGAGATGAGGAGGAAGCCCTGGAGGGAGGAGACCCATGGGAATTTTCTCCATACAGGCATTGCTGCTGGGCTTGCCCAGCCATGTCAGGTGCCTTTGGCTGGCTGCTGTCACTGTGATATTGGATGAAAATCCTTTTGCTGGGACTTTTCTCCTGAGAAGCTGAGAAGCCTCAGAAATGAAACGTAAACAATAATTATCTGATGGCTGTGGAATGTGGTCTGGGGGTTGCTCACCAACAGATGCAACTTTGATTGGTTCCATGTGAATTGTTTTTAATTAATGACCAATCCCAGTCTGGCTGTGTTGGGACTCTGGTCAGTCACAGGTTTTTTATTATCATTCTTTTCTAGCCTTCTGATGTCTCCTTTCTCTAGTATAGTTTAATCTATCATTTTCTTTTAATATAATATCTATCATCAAATTATAAATCAGCCTTCTGAAATATGGGAGTCAAGATTTTCATCTCTTTCCTCATCCTGGGGACCCTCAAACACCAGCACAGGCTGGGGCTGCAGAAGCACTGGTGGCTGCCATCACTCTTGGCAAATGTTCATTTCCAGCTCCTGTGCAGTGTCTGCTGCTCTGCTCCTTCCAGAGCACTCAGCTGCCAGGTGCAGTTTGAAACGCTGACAAAGCAAACAAAGGACTTAAGACTCTCTGACACCTACTTAATTAGCATGAGTGTGGTCACTCTAGCTGGTGCTCAAGTCAAGGCAATTTTCAAGTAGTGAAGAGTCTGATGCTAAGCCACTAAATCAGCTAAATTAGTGGTTGAGGAGAAACTATGATTTGATAAGTATTCTCTGTTTGATTTCTTCAGTGACTCAAAATTCTCCTGCTCCTGGCAACCGGAGTTTTAGGGCTGGGTTTGTGGTGGCTTCCTGAAAGGATTTTTATTTATAGGTGTATATAATTTTAAACGCTAGGTGAATTTTGTTAGGGGAGACCTATTTGTAAACGAGTTTACAAACATGTATATCAAAATGACAGCAATAAATGAGCACCTCTAGCCAGGGGTAGTTTTGCATGATGCAGAAGCTGAGTTTACATTGAGTAACACCATTTTCCACCTTATCTAGTGGAACTGCTTTTGCTGTATAGTCATGGGAACTTACCTTTGTGACATTAGCTGTTCACCCTGGTAATTGCTCCATCCTCTAATTTAATGAAAACCCATTAAACCGAAACAATAATTAAAATGAGACATCATCTCTGTAGGAGGCTTGCATATTAAAATCACCAAGCATTTCACTGCAGACGGATCTTATTCTTGAGAAACACTGTTTGAAGCAACACGTAAAAAGTGATTTACAATGAATAATCATAATTTAGGATGCTGTGCTGTTGAACATGATTTCCTACTGTTTATTACTGACTCTGAGTGGAGCTAGCAAGGCAAAACCATTTCCAGTGTCTTTTCATGCTGGTGAGAATGCTCAGAAGCTGAGATGTGCTTGTGAGAATACATCATGCCCTCTTTGGTCCTCCCTGGTAGCAGAAATTTTCAGAGGAGGGGGAGGTGTTTTGACCCCTCTCTTTTGGGTTGCTGGCAGGTGAAGTCTTCTATTTTCTTAGCATATGAAGAGAAATTCATGTGAATTTATCCCCATAGCTTAAATCAAAAGATGGTGGCATCTGCAGACATCTACATTCTGCCCTTAGGTAGGCAGGGTCAAGGACCTGAAGCATTTCTCTGCTTGGCAGTGGAATGATTCTTTTTGGAGAAGATCCCCATAATTAGTGTTATCATCCTGCTGGGGATTTTTGCATCTGTTTGTGACTTGTGTGGACTGAGGAGTGCTTTTAGAAGGGTGGAAGTGAGTGGGAATGGGCTTTTACCACTAGTGTTTTGCACTGTTGGTGTTTGTGGGGTTTTTTGTGGTTGTTGTGGGTTTTTTTTTTTTTTTTTTTTTTTTTTTTTTTTTTTACCAGTTCTTCAAAAGATGTTTTGTGAGACCAGTGTGCAGGAACAGGGTTGGTGCACTGGATCTGACTCAGAGGCTTTGGTGAAGCACCTGCTTCAGTGAACAAGAATGTTTCTGTGATGCTGTTGTGTGTTTTCATCCTCAGCAACTGTTAGGAGCTGCCTACACTGAGTGTTGCTAGTTTTGGATCATCCTTCTAATCTTGGTTTCATTTCTGTAAAGCTGGTGACTTAAGAAAAAGTGGGGCACCGGGATGATTTTCTGTTTGTTTTGTTTTTTTAAATACAGTTTTCATTTTATTTGATTTTGCCCATAGCAAGGTAAAACCCAAAAAACTGTAATATTCAATTCTTTAATTGCTATAGCTTAAATCTGGATTCTCTGCTGTTGCAGGATTAATTTCTACTTGCTTGTCCAGAGTGACTGTTCAATGGTTCTAATGAAAGCATGTTGAAGCAAATAGCTTTAAAAATGATTGAAGTTCCCAATAAAGCAATGTGTTCTGCAGTATGTTCTCTGCCAAGGGAAGTAAAAGGTATTCAAGCAGGCTAGTGAATGATAAAATGTACCTACTGCTTTAGAAAATGAGTTGATTCAGAACTGAATTTTAGTATTTTTCCACTAATGGAAGCATCTATTAAAGAAAAATTATTCCCCAGATGGATTGGGACACGGCTTTCAACAACTGGTGCACATTTCTCATCACTTAAAATTCCATCCCAAATGGTCATGTATTTCCCTTTGTGCTGTGGATTGCTGTCACTGTCAAAGGAGGCTTGGCAAGACCTTTGCTTTCTTTCCTACCATTGTCCTTTTCCTTCTCCAACTCATTTTGTCTCCTTCTGTGTGGTGGTGATTTTATTACACTTAATTAATGGAGCTGATGCCAACTCTGAATTTCTCCTAACTGGGGCTTCTAATGTGTTCAGGGTTACAAATAACAGAAGCCTGAGGTTTAATTTTGGGTTGCTAGAGTGGGTGATGCACAGAGAGTTGAATCCACACACAAAGATGTGACTTGAGGGTCTAAATCAGGTGGGGTAAGGACTGATGCTGATCCTGAGTTATTGTGAAAAACGCCAATCACTTGTTTTTAAAATTTTAAAAGTTTAACAGTAATAAAATGGTTATAAAAATAGTAATACAAATAATAATAATTTGGACAATTTGAATTAGGACAATATGAGACAATAGAGACAAAGAGTTAAGGACAGTCCAGGTACCTCTTTCTGGGCAGCACGAGCCCAGAAAAGGACCCACGTTAACACAGGATTAACCCTTAAAAACAACAGCCTGTTGCATATTCATACACCTCATCCATGATGCATAAATTCCATTCAAACACAGGATTCTGTCTGGGCAGTGTCAGCTTCTTCCTCTGAATCCTGACAGCGCCTTCGAGGTGGGAAAAAGTTCATTTCTTCTGATAATGGGGCAATAAATTGTTTTTCTCTGAAAGATTCAGGTGTCCTGTGGCTGCCATCTCAGTGCAAGTCCTTTCTTTAAAAAAAGTATCCTACATAGCATAGTTTCTATTTTAACAATTCTTATAACCTAAAACTATAATTAACACAGTGCTTAAGGGAATTAATACAGCATTACTTTCTAACATAACACATATAATATTAATTTTAATATTTGAAAAAAGCCAATCATAAAATACATGCATTTTTCATATTATTGTACCTAATTCCATTTGGCATTCAGGGTTAGTGTGCCCTGAAATGTCTGAATGGTTTGTATGAGTGAGGTAATGTTGTATGTTGGTTCAGTTTTGCAGCTTTTCTCCGTTTGCAAAGTACTTATCTTCAAAGTCTTTTATACTCATATTTAACAAACACTAATAGCTGCAATTGATACATTTTACTGATAGTTGAGTATTTAAGTCCTTTTTCCCGAATCCACAGGGTCATAGAGTTGAGGCCTGGGGCCATACAGTCCAATCCTTTTTCCCAAATCCACAGGATCATGTAGTCAAGTCTTTTTTCCCCAAATCACTGCTAGGTCATATAGTTTAGTATTAAAGTCCTTTTTCTCCCGAATCACATCAGGGTCACCATTTGTTGTCATCATAGTGCAAGAGTTCTATTGTCATCATAGTGCAAGAGTTCTATTGTCATCACACTGCAAGGGTTCCACGTTGCCAGAGTTTTGTGTCTCCTTGATGTTTCTTGTAGGCATCTCCTCCAGGCACTGACTTGTCCTCAACAGCAGCAGCTGACTCCAGTTCCCCCTCAACCAACCAATCCACTCTTTTCTAATACTTCTTATTGGCTCAGCTGCAACTCTTTATGGGGTTAATGACATTTTCTACTTCCTTTATTTACTTATGGTCTCTCGCCCTAGTGGCCTCCCTGGTGGTGGGGGAGATGGTGCCAGGGTGGGGACAAGGCAGTACCTGAATGGTTGCTGTTGTCTGTTCTGGCAAACTGGACCTTTGCTTTGTGTTTGGCACTTCTTTGGACCCACAGCTCAAGAATTGAAATCAAGCTGCACATGTGCTCTCTCTGACATAGGGGTGTCTTGTGCTTTTGTTCTGCTGAAGGCAGAAATTTGCCTTTACTTGATGCTCTGAGATGATTTCTGTCTCCTGGACTTGCAAATATGCTTGCTTTCTTTCCTTGATTAATTTTAGAAGCACCCTGGTATGTTTTAGAAACCCCTCCAGACAGTCACTATTTCAAATTAAGAAAATATAATCACATAGAAGGGCATATGAAAGTCGTATCTGTGTTTGTTTATTTATTTTGCTGAGATTGCATTATCATTCAAGCATGAAGTGATGTTTCACTGAAGATTGCTGTATAAACCTATATTGTTCTATATTATGTAGGAAATATGACATTTCATTACAAGCAGACAGTTATTTTTATGGAGAGCATAAAAAGTATTTTACCTTTCAGGCACCTGTGGTGAGGGGGTGTATGTATTCTCATTTTTTTCTATTTTTTTTTTTATTTTGAAGCGTGAAAATCTACCTGAAAATAGAAGGCTCTTATTCTAAATGGGTTGTACTCCCAGCTCATTTGTATGGTGTTCTCTGCAGAAATCAAGCAGAACACAAACCCAGTGTTCCTGGGGATGCTGTGTGTGAGGGCAGCTGGCTGTGCCATGGCACAAGAGCTGGGCCAGGGCAGTGTTGGCCTCAAAACCTCTCCTTCCTAGCCCTGGGGTTCCACCTGCAAGGCCAGGCTGTGCTCAGCTCCAGAATCCCAGGCTGTGTGCCTGGGATTTTATATCTATCTATCTTTATTATCTATCTATAATATCTATCTATATAATATATATATTATATATATGTATATTATATATTTTTATATATATATGCACACACTATACTTAGATGTGTGTTAATTTTCTAAAAGCCTGGTTGTGTAACTCCCTTTGCACCAATTACACTGGCACAGTGCTGCAAGCAGTTTGTAAATACTGTTTGTTACCCAGTGGTTTCCACCCAACACTCTGGAATTTCAGAACTGTGGATCTTACTGATTTTACTCAGCAGAGGATGAATATCAGTGTTTCATGTGGTTTTGGTATGCTCTTATCTATGAAGAGGTGGTAGAGAAGAGCAAAATATTTCCAAGTGTGTTTCTAATGGAAATAGTCAGTGCACTGATGAACCATGGATGATTCTGAGCAAGGAGCTCTATATTTTTGTATAAAGTTTGATGGATGGGTGGTGGGATGTGGGCCTTCCTATAATGAGAAACTGTTGTACTTTGCAAGGCTTGACTGAAGTTTAAGCATATATGTTCCACTGACAGCACTGCCTGTGAAAGGCAGATTCTTTCATGTGAAAGAATTTTTGAAAGCTTTGTTAAGTCATATTTTATTTCTGGTAACTGTAACACCTTTAAGGAAAAAAAAAAAGAGAAAGTAAGATATGAAGGTTTTTAACCTTCAAAAATTGATAATAATCTTAATCTGTCAGGTATTGGACATTTTACCTCTGAGTCTTACTTGTGCCTTGGAACACACTACCAGTGTGTTGTCTGTTTCTGTAGATAGCAAACTGGATATTGGTGAATTTATAGGTCTGTGGGAGACATAGTTTTGTATCTCTTGTGTCAGCTTTTTAAAAAGAAACTGCATGATATTTATGACCAGTAATAACACCTGCTAGGTGAAGATAATGATGCAGATAGAAAAGGCTAATAGATAAAGACAAAATCTGGTCTTGTGTGCTGGATTGTTTTCTCTTCTATTCCACTATAGGATGGCAGTGGAGATGGTTTCTGCTCCTGGAAGCTTTGTCCTCTGCTCTGGTAAAAGTGGCACTGGACAGACAAATAATTTGTTGCTGTAAAGTGGGCACTATATATTTATTTATCAGGGGAATTTGAGCCCCTGGCAAAGATTTTTAAATTATGCCTGGTGATTTTGGATGTCTAAAAACTGGTACTTTTCACCAGTGAGCCTTTCAGAGTCCAAGTCTGGGTGTGCAAGCTCCTTTGGAGGGCTTTAGGCTGCACAGGACAAATGGAGACTCCCAATTACCAAACATGCTTCAATGCTTTTTCCCTGGAGTTTGGTTTCAGTCCATGGCATTCCCTCAGCAGTGATGTGTTTGAGGCTTTAGGTGGTTTTCCAAGCCAGTCTCTCTCTCTCTGTCTGCAAAGCCTCATTTAATGACACTGTGGAGCCTTTTTAAAGTGTTGGGGATTTTTTTCCCCCCATTCTACAGCGAAATTCTGAATTGTAATTTTCATCACTCCTTTGTGTGTTACATCATGCATGCTGGGCCGGATTCTCAGCATTCACTGGAGTTTCTCTGGTTTTCTAGCAGCTGAGACTTCGTGCCAGCATTTTTGGCTTCACAATAAAACCTTTGGAAAGCAAGCACACTGGGTTTCTAATTGGTTATGACATCCAGGAACTGCAAGTGGCTCAGGTCTTGCAAAAGTGTGACAAAGGCCCAGCATGAGAGACATGGCAATGGGCAGGAAGGTGAAGTGCCACGATTTCTCTGCTTTGTCATTAACTGTCTTTTGTAATGATGATGTATAGTGAATAAAAGGGTGAGTTAAAGATGAATGTGGTGGGGGATGATGCATTTGAATCTTAGAAGATCAGCTGTGAGAAGGTGTGATGCTGCTTGGCCATGGTCAGGACTGGCAATGCTGGAATGTTTCTGCATCTGCCTGGCCAGGCTGTAGTTTAATAAATATTGTATGAGCTGTCATACTTGGCTTGTTTAAAGTGAGAAATCCCTGAAACAGCCGTGGATTGTGAGCGTGTCTTGTATTTATTTCTCAGGCAGGAGCACAGCCATACAGCATGATTAGCAATAATACATCTCTGCCTTACACCGTGCAAGGACAGATTTCCTGTGATGTACGAGGGACAGGTGGTAACAGAGTCACTGGTGAAAACTGAAATTGGAGCTTGCTGAATTGTGTGGGGAGAGGCAGTGCCTGAGATCTCAGAATTTAGGGGCCTGTTTATCTGACTGCAGCACACCTTATTTACAGCAACTTAATCTGCTCGCAGCAGACACAAATGGCTCAACATCCTGTCAAAAAATCCATCAGAAAATCAGTAGCTGACCAGTTGTGGACTTGTCAAATTGACAAGTGGACATGCTGACAGAGATGGCATTTGGGTTTTTTCATTGAAAAAAAACTGCAGTGGTGCACCATGGCGGATGACTCTCAAAAAAAAAAATATTGCTGTGAAAATGGAAAATGTAATCTGAATCTTTCTGACTCAGCACTTTTACTAGACTGTTATTTCCCTTTTTTTTTTTTGTTTCCTATTAAAAATAAAATTTTTAGATACAGAAAGAGAAATCCACGCAGCACCCCATGTGAGTGAGAAGTTAATCCAGCTCTTCCAGAATAGAAGTGAGTTCACCTTTCTGGCCACTCTGCAACAAAAGGCATCAACTTCTGGAGTTATATTGTCCATCCGAGAGTTGGAGCACAGGTAGGAGCAATTTGTTTCTTTCTCTCTTGCAGCAGCAACATAAAAGATTCTGAATGCTCAGTGGTCTGTTCAGACAATGTGTTGAAATGGTAGATGTAAAATCTAACATGCAAGTTAGAGCCTTTCTTCACAGTTTGCAATTTGCTACTTTTTTCTAGTTCCGTTTTTTTTTGTGATAGGAGGAATTCATTATTTATGTATCCCTATCTGTAAAATAACTTAAACAGAAAGATGAAAGCCAATGTAGTGTAGATGCAATGCACTTTGGAAGTTACAAACCTTGTAATGCAATTTTCCTGACTAGTTTATTATATGTGCTTTAGGAGTTTGCTTTTTCATAAAAGTTAAACTCGCACTTTTCTTGCTTCACTATGTTTTATTACATTATAAAAGAATACATTTTCTTTGAGATGCAGTAACTAGGCTATTAAGCAATTAAGTTACTTGTGCTTCCATGCAATACTGTGTATCTTTTCTTCCCAACATAAATCCATTATATTCCTATTTCATGTATGTGTCTTGTAGTCTGCTGTTGGTAACTTTGTGAATGCTTTTTTTGGTAATTTCTTAGGTCTTGAAGGACTTTTATGTCTGGTGTGACACATAAAGGACTAGTGCTGGTCTTTTCTGTTGTAATTCAAGTAAAGGGCCATTCTTTGGTTGCTCCCATTTCAAATCTAATGCCAGTTATTCTGCAGCACTTCTATTAAAAAAGTCCTCCTGGTATTTGTCTTAGTCATGTACTTGACACTCAGTTGTTACCCCAGTTGGCCTTTTTGTGGAGAAAGGAGAAGGAGTGACTTCATCATGACCACATTGTCAGTGGTGCCTTTTGCTAGTGCAGCAGCAGAGATGTCCAGACAAGGCTCCCCAGTTAAAGGCAGGACTTTGCTGTACTTTTCTGTCACCTGTACTTTCTTATTGCTCTTTCTTTCACTTTATTCCTTTTTACAATTTTCAGGCCACTGTCTCAGTCTAGAAGAATATTGTTTTACATTAGAGAGGGATCCCTCCCTCCATCTCTTCCTGTTCTCCTCCTCTTACTCTATCACTCCTTTTGCATTACTTTTCAATTTCTCCAAGCTTTTTCAGGCCTTTTGAAGTCATGGTTAACAGGATCAGTTTGCCATGTTAAGAGTTTGTTTATTATTTATTTGAGAAAGAGGACGTTGAGGACAGCCATGGAACAGAAAAATGCTATCACATGCCTGCACTTAGCAAAATCCAAGGTCAAACTAGACAGGCAGTGGTGATTATACAATGCAAGGCACATGGATTTTTAGATATGGCATCTACTGAATGCAGCTCCTTGAGGCCTCTATCTTGACAGGCAGAGTCTTGTAGGGAGATGTGCTCTGCAGGAGTAATCTTGGTTGAACAAAATACACTGCTGCTGTCCTCTCTGGCACTGAGGTTATCTGTAATATTTAAAATTATGACATCTGCTTAAAAATACATAGAGTTGAAGGATTGCCTGCTAGTGTCAGTTGAACCTTTGTAGCTCTGTGTAGTAACAGGAAGTTTCAGTCTCTGTAATTCCATGCAGGAGTCAGAACAGGCATGTCTGGTGTTGCTCCTGGCTGCTGTTACTTCAGGCAGATTTACTGTGGCTTTCCTTCTTTTTTGGATTCACTGTTTGTCCCTTAAAGCCATTGTTTGTTTGTCAGGTTGCTGCTCAGACCTTGGTAAGGATGCTGCTTCAGACAGCAGATCTGTGATGACAGAAATCAATCAAGTGGATGACAATGGATAAAGTATTTTTTAACATGGATGAGAAGCAGAGAACAAAGATTTGGGGCACTGCTGAAGAGCACCATGCTTACATTAGGTCAGAACTTTCAGGGTGATAATTTTTGATGTTTCTCTCACAGCTCCACTCACTCTGTAGCTTTGCATGGGAACTGAAGTGGGTGCAGACACAGGGCAAGCCTTTCATTCATTGTTCCTCCTGCTAAGCTTCTGATAATTATCATGGTTCTGTTCTTGATGACATCAAATTTTGGCCAATCTTTTTGAATTTTCCCCATGTCCACGAAAACAGACTCTGCAAAGAGGATGGAGCAAGATGTGTGGGAACAAGTGTAAGGGTGCAATTGTTCCCTAACCACTATAGTTTTGACTATGGAAAACCCAAGAACTCTTCTCAATTTCTTTTCTTTGTGCAAAATAGGTGATACTATAGTTAAAGGCTTGCTTTTTTAAAACTTACCAACATACCAAAAGTGGCCAAATTAAAAGTTCAAGCCTTCAGCAACAAGTGACAAAAAGAAGCTCTGTTAACTGTGGAGTTCATATCTCTATGGGAAATGTCTTTTTTTGTTGTACACAGATTTAATAGATGAGAAAAAAGTGTTATTCCCAGCAATGAAAAGGTGTGTGTATATATTCTGGTTTTTGATGTGGTGGAGATGATTGTCCTAAGGTAGTAAGGCATAGAGTGCCTGGTTTAAATTTCATTTCTCTAGTAAGTTTTAGCAGGTTTGTATTTTCCAATAGAATGGAGCTCTTAAACTGAAGATAATAAAATAAGATTAATACAATTTTCTTGAAGTCAGTAATTCTGATACATTACTTTGTTATTCTAAATGGATTTTTTGTAGCAATTAGAGATTTGCTGTTAATTTGTGTCATCATTTGATGGACAGGACAATGGTAACAATGCATCTTTGTTAAAATTTTGTTGAATCAGTTTAATGATGGTAAAGACTTTGTTTTCATGCTTCAAATGTATTACAGTAAATCTTGGAAAATTGAAATCTGAATTAATGCAGAGAAATTCTAATGGGAGAGTCTGATAGTTTGTGCAGTCTCTGTGTGTAGTTATGTGGAATATTGTGGTGAACCTGAGGATTACGATTTCTTTCCTAAATTAGAGATAAAAAAAAAAAAAAAAAAAAATGGACAGACATGTTACGTGGGGATGCAGAAGGTGGGAACTGTTTTGATCAGTGAGTTGTGCCAGCCAGTTCTTCCCAGATGAGCTTTGTGAGCTGTTTTACTCACAACCTTTGACTCTTTAGGCCACCAAAACACTTAGAAAAGGCCATCAGGATATTTAAAATGCCACCCACAATGAATTCCTCATTTCAACAGTGATTTAATAGAGTTTCACCTGAAGCTGTGTCTGCCTGCTCCTTGGCTGCTCTGGCCTTGCATGGTCCAGAGCCCAGGAACATAAATTAGATGGAGTCAGCATTGCCTTTCAGCTCTTTGATCTCTGAGTTTGAGATATGTTGATGGTTCTTCAGCACCACTGGCCAAGATCAGCATCTGGAGGAATATGTCAAGGGTGTTCAGGGTCCCATATGTCATTGTTCCTGAAGAGTGTTTCATAATGGGAGATCTCACATGACAGAACAAAGGACTGAGTCATAAGGTGATTGGTTCCAAGATTTTGTTACAGGAAGCATTAAACAACTTTTTTCCTAAATTTTTCCTTTTTTTTTTTTTTGTTTTTCTTTTTTTAATATGCTTGTAACCTCTTAAGTCTAGGACCTGAACTTGAGAAACTTGACACCATGCCAAATATCTGGAAACCTCTATGCTGATTGTACTGCTATAGTGAAATGGATTTACTGAGTCCAAAATCTGCCCCTTCACTGTGTAGCAGCGAGCTGTGTTGATATAAATATTCAGGAGGAGTCTGATAAATGTGTCAGGCTCATAGTGAGACTTTCATTCCTTGCAGGTCAGTTTTGGGTGGGGAGGTGAAATAGGATGAGACTCCAGTCCACTGTTGGGTACCTCCCCCAGGTGACACCATGAATGCCTCCTGAGGCTGTTGGGGAGCAGGTAGAAAGCTGTATGTTCACAAATAACAGCTGGAAGGCTACCAGGCCATTCTATGTTTAATTAAAGCCACAAAGGACTAATAAGCTAGTTAAATTATTCACTGAAACCTCGCTGATGAAGAGAAGCCTCTGCAAATGACTTCTGACCCCAGCTGTAAACCTGAAAAATTGGATTTACTCCCTGCTATGTTTTAGATTATTCTCTGCAAGATGGGTATGTGCATATTGGATTCCAAGATGCCCAGGATTCAGAAAGGGAAGGAAAAACTCTGCAGATGTATCCATTAACCTTTTTCTTTTAGGGTAAAGGGCACATCTTTATGAATATTTATATGTGGAGTTGCTAAACTGGAAATCTGTAAAGAGAATAGCTGAAGACTGAGCCTTACTTCCACCCTTGTGAATGAGCTGATGTGAAATATGTGAGACATTTATATGTTTTCCTTCTCAGAAGGTCTTTAGAGATACAAATGCAAATAGAATTGTGCTCACCTGCCTCTGTTCTCGGGGTTAAAGTACCTGAAAGAGTAAAGTGAAGAAGAGCTGTTATTTAAATCTTGCACTGATTTCAGCCTTGTGAGAGAGGAGTTACTGCTGGAGGAGTTTCCTTCCATCCTGTGGCTTCCTGCTGAGAGCAGGTGTTTTATGGACACTGGGCTGACAATTGCTGTCTCCCTGAAGCATTAACATGCTGCTCATAACCAGCTGTTGAAACACATCCATTGGACCATGCTGGCAATTGGAGGAGAATGGCTGACAGTTTGAAACTCTTTAAACCCGAATTTGGACAGTGCAGCAATGTTATGGTCAGCCAGGAGCAGGATGTGTGGGTCCCCCAGGAGTCTCCTCCAACATGCTGACTTGCTCTGTTTGATTGTTTTACGACCCTCTGATCCAGGCAAAGAACCAGAATGTCTCAAACTTACACTAAATACAACTTTCTGAAAACTGTCTGCTGAGTTTGGGCTGCTGGCTTGGAATGTTAACTCCCCTGGTTAATAAGACATTTAGATGTCTGCAGCATCTTATTAATGTTCCATCACAGTGGTTGATGGTGGTCTGGTGACATGTGTGGTTTTTTGGGTTTTATTTGCAGTTTTTATTTGCAGTTTTTTAACGATGCCTGAGTGGTCTCTTTGCTCCAGGCACTGTCTCCAGAAAGGGAGGGGGGTGGCAGTGCCTGCCCTGATGGTGGCTGGCTGTGGAAAGCTGCCAGAGCTCGTGGCAGTGGGGCAGGGAAGGTGGAGGCCCCCTGGGACTGAGGGCATCATGGACTGGACCGTGAGAGAGGGCAAAGGAAAAGATTTTCTTTTTTTTTCCCCAGATAATCCAGGAGAAATGTGTTTGTTGTCTGTTACCCAGTGTGCAACAAGTCAACAATTACACACTTGAGAGAGACATCGTGACCATGCTCACAGGGGTCTTATGTTGAGGGAAGAGACAAGGATCTGACTCCATGGTTCACAAGGCTTGATTTATCATTTTATGTTATATATTACATTAAAAATCTACTAAAAGAATAGAAGAAAGGATTTCATCAGAAGGCTGGCTAAGAATAGAAAAGGAATGGAATGATAACAAGGGTTTGTGGCTTAGACAGAAAGTCCGAGCCAGCTGACTGTGATTGGCCATTAATTAGAAACAACCACATGAGACCAATCCCAGATGCACCTGTTGCATTCCACAGCAGCAGATAACCATTGGTTACATTTTGTTCCTGAGGCCTCTCAGCTTCTCAGGAGGAAAAAATCCTAAGGAAAGGATTTTCCTAAAAAGATGTCTGCCACAAGACATCAGTTATTTATTTCAGACCTGCACGAGCCTGGGCACTCGGTGGTTTCACACAAACCAAGCACAACAACAGGACTTTGCACACTGTTATTTGTGCACAGAAGTCCAGAACTTTCCAAGTACAGCCCTGGTACTGGTTAGTAGTTACTACTGGTTAGTAGTTTCCATGCAGGTTTTTTTATCTCAGCTAACTTCTGTGCATGCCCAAGGGAAGGGTCTTCACCTGGACAGGTGGCTTTTTGACCTGTGGGTGTGATTTATTTTATGTTATAATGGAGATAGTTCAGCTAAGGCTGCATGGACCTTGGGTTTTTTTGCTAAGTTGGCAATGTATAAATAGGCATACAAGGACATATTGATTTACTACATCCTTATAGTTTTAGTTCTAACCTGCTCTTCACTAAGGAATGGTGATTGTTCCGCTGATTAAATGTTCTTTCTTGCTGGTTAGAAAAGTCTTAATAAACCCAGATTAAAGTGTCTAAAGAATTCTGACCAGTCCAGGCCTAAGATGATTTTGGCATATTCCATGTCTTGCAATGTGTGGAATTTGTCATAATGTAAGAAATCACTGAAGAGCTGCTGAATTTCAGAGATTAGAGGGAAGAACCTTTCTTCTAAGGACACCACAATTAGGGTAATTTGTTTTCAAATACTTCTCAACTGAGTAGTTTTACTCAGGTGACATACCTCATTAGTTAAAAAAGAAATGTATCATGGTTTGTTTTGAGATACATTTAAGGAGTCTTAACTTCAACTGACTCCAGCCAGACTCTTTTCTGTCCTGCTGGCTGGGCTAGCTCTGTAGCCTGCTAACATGCTGCTCTATTTTTAGGTGCAGTGTGGAACTTCCTACTTGGTTTATTAGGACTAGGAGAGAAACCTAGGAGGATTTTTATTTTTTTTTTTTTTTCAGATGGTAGGCTGGTTGCAGCCATGGTGAAGGTAGGTTTTTAGACATATAAAATGAAAATAAAAGTGCTGAAGGTCAATCCTCACCACACATGCCATGGAAATATGTTTCTGCTTCGTACCAGCTCTGACTCCAGCTGTGTTTAACCTGGCAGGCAGATGTTGGGGTTACTTTTTTCTGTATCTGATCAAAGAGGAAAGTAAATTTGTATTAGGATGACCTCTGCCCAGTTGCAGGTACACAAACACATCATAAATGCTTTATGCCTTGTAGCTTGCAGGCCCAGCTGCCATGTATATGATGGGTAGAACAAAAGACAAAATGTTCATAAATATTCTGTACTAATAGAAGATGTCAGTGTGGGAGTTTTTATTGTTAAATGTTTCAAGCTAAGCTGGTAGAATACAATTACTCCTGTCCTCAGAGTGGTCTGAATAGAAAAATAAAGTCACTTAATTGACTGAGTTTAGTTCCTTTTGCTTGAAATGAAAGGATATAAATGTTTGGAAGAACCCTATTTAGGTAGCCAGTAGCATGGTGATGCTGCACTTTCAGGCATTTACTTGAGAGGTTTGGAAGTGTTTACTATTACATTTTGGCTGTATTGGATTTTCCTGCATAGAAGGGATACTTTTGGAATGGAGTAGGTGATGCAATATATGGGATTTGGCTTTTGTGTTTCCCTTTGTAGAAAGTTAATCTGATTTTAGCAACCAATTTCTTTGGCACAGGTAATGCTTCTATTCATGGCAATGAATAGCTAACCAAACATGATGGTGACAAGCAATCACTAGTTAACTACTAACTCCTAACTTCATCAAGGCCTACTCATTTATTTTGATTAACTCCAATAAAGCTTATTTCTTTCTAAAACCTCAGCTCCTCTAAAATCCCTAAATTCTTTGAAGTTCATGTCTCAAGAGAAGCTTCCCTGTCTCACCATCCAGGCCCACTGTGGCAGTGACAGTCATGGCACACAAGACTCTTGCTGCACCAGACATGTTCCTCAAGAGGAGTAGATCTGTGTGCTTGAGCCTGTTAAGAGCATTTCTTCAAAATCCAATGTTTCACAGTGGTTAATGCTTCAGAGCTTGGGATCTTGCCCTGTCACTTTATAGTTACTAGGCTACAGGAGCAGCACCCGTGGAAGCGACTGAAATAGTTGAAATATTTGCCTTGGCAGGTGTAACTTGTTCTGGTTTTGCATCCACACAGAGCTGTGGTGACAGCTGCAAAGTGAGTGTTTCCTTTCCTTTGAGGAGATGGAGATGGATCTTTTCTCTCAGAGGCACTGCTTTTTCTCACCATGGCTTCATCACCAGCAGGGGCAGTGCCTTGGGCAGGTCCCTGCCAGCTTATCTGCAGCACAGAGCCCAGTGCCTGCTCCTGGCCTGGTTTGCTTTGCACCCAGGGCTGCCAAATCAAAATCTCAGTTATTTGATGTCTCTGTCTGGGCTGAGCCACTTGGCACACCCAACACAGAGTGCCCCACTGTGCACTCGCTTGGTGGGAAGGAGCAGCAAGAGGCCAAAGGAGTAATGGCCTGTGATTCATCACAGAATCCCTGGAGATGGAAAATCCTGAGATCTCTATGATAATGGATGCAGATTTTTTGCCTGCCTCTAAATACATCAAGATGCTAAAGCACAGTCTTGCCTGAAGCCATTTTTATCGTGAAATGGCACAATGCTGTTGTGAAATGAAAAAGCTATGTGCACAAACAAGTCCAAATATAGTGATTTTTTTCAGAAGAGTGCCGAATTTACAAATTCTAGTCGATGACATCAAAATGACTGATCTCTGGGCTTTTCCTGAATTTGCATTGTTATTGAAAAAAATTAAAAACTCTGCCTTGGCCAGACTCATAGATATTTTTCCAGAAGTTTCTCTGCAGTAACAGCCTGATTTTTATGGCAGTGATTTTTTCCCCAGCATTTGGGAGGTCCCCACATTGTAGTGTTGGTGCAGCATGTGTGAGGTGGATGGGGCTTCCATCCTTGAAGCCCTGTGGCTTTGTGACCTTCTCCCATACAATGGTAGGCAGATGCACAGTGTTTTGACTAGATGGCAGCCCCAAGTTTGTACATATTTGCAGGGCTGCCATCTGTGCCTGCTGCTTTGCCCTGGGACATCTGTTCAGTAGCTGTAAGAGCATCTGCTCCAAGCGCTGGTGCTGCTCCTTGAAAGAGGCTGTGGGGCTTCATTTGGCACTTGATCAAGGATGATGGAAGTTGTAAAGTCAGAATGATAACTCTGCTTTATTTATGTTTGAATGTGGTAAGGAGGAAGGCTGCCAGAATTGAATGCAAAAAGTAGTTCTGCATTAGTTCCTGGAGCTCTTACAGGAGCATTTAATCTGCTTACCCAATTGTGCTGCTGTCTTCATTGTGGGATATTTTAGTGTTTGGTGATAGGTTTTGGGTTGGTGAAGATCAGGAAATAAAGTGCTGTGTATCCTAAGGGTGTTCTGGAGGACAGCAATTCCACAGTTCTTGTTGGGCCCTGTCTTGGGATGCACAATCTGTGGGCTGTCCTTCCTTTGGCCACTTACACAATCTACCAGCAGTAAAATCTCTGAATGAAATGTGGTGGTGTTTGCCACAGGGTAAGATCTCTTCTGTGGGTTCAGATGGGGAAGGGGTGAATGTGTTTCTTTAATGCAGATGGTGGATTAAGCCAACTCACCTTATAGAAATACTTTGCCTTTTCTGCTTCAGGTGTTTGTCATGTTCTTATTTGTCACAGACATCTTTTATGAAAAATCCTTTCCTTAGGATTCTTCCTCCTGAGAAGCTGAGAGGCCTCAGGAACAAAATGTGAACAATGGTTATCTGCTGCTGTGGAATGCAACAGGTGCATCTGGGATTGGCCCATCTTGGATGTTTGTAATTAATGGCCAATCACAGTCAGCTGCCTCAGACTCTCTGTCTGAGCCACAAACCTTTGTTATCATTCCATTCCTTTTCTATTCTTAGCTTAGCCAGCCTTCTGATGAAATCCTTTCTTCTATTCTTTTAGTACAGTTTTAATGTAATGTATCATAAAATAATAAATCAGCCTTCTGAACCATGGAGTCAGATCCTCATCTCTTCCCTCATCCTCGGACCCCTGTGAACACTGTCACACTTATTTAATGTTGATAGTGACTTTTCCATGTTTTTTGGTCATTACATCCACAGCAGGTGTTTCCAGCTGAAAGTATACCTTTCTCTCCTGATCTGGAAGTGAAATGAGCAGTCAAATGTATGGTTTAGTCACTATGGTGGTGACTAAAAGAAAGGGGGAAGAAAAAAAAAAACAACTGTGTCCAGCTTTATCCTGTCCAAACAATATTTTTGTGTGAGGTACAGAGGGGTTGCAAAAACTGTCAGAAAGAATTGTAAAATATCTTGAATCAATTGTGGAATAATACTGTCCTTCACAGAAAGCACATTGTCTGACCTTAAAATATCCCAACTTTTTTTGATGTGCATAAAATCAGTCTGAATTTAGCAATGTTTTTCTCTTATACATTGGGGTTTGAATGAGAGACTGCAGATAGACCTATAAAAAGCATTTGAATTCTATAATTGTACAAAAGAAGCCAGCAGTAATTTACATGCTTAGCAAACAGGGAAATTCTACTGGTGTGAGAATTTCAGCCAAGGTCAAATTGTACTGCTGTTCCATAAAAATCAAGCTTTCTTAATACATGTGTTCTGAGAATTTCATCTGTCAAAATACATATAACTTCTGGTCATGCCTTATTTAAAATATATGAAAGTATAAATTGTTGCTGAGAAATAACAAACAAAACAAGAAGTGTTTTATCAGTGCTAAGAAGTTGACAAGGAGATTATTGTGTCACACCTTTTTTCCCTGAAGAAGGTCTGGAGGAGGGTGGCAGGGCACTGTAGGGCAGGCTGACACAGGCTGTGTGCAGGTATGATGTAGAATCAGAGATTGTCACAATACTCAGGGATCTTTCTTGGGCTTTTGGTGTGGATTTTGTGGCAGCATTGGTCTCAGGTTTTGGTTGTTCTTGCTGCCCTGAGATGTGCAGGGTGTCTCTGCTTCAGCCCATGCAACTGAAGGACGAGTCTGGACTCTTCACTTTTCACTCTTGAGGTTGTTTATTAATTCTTATCTATAAAATTTTCTTTCTGCCCAGCCCAGATCTGCTCAGCAGGGCAGCCACAGGCACTCTGTGTGTTGTCCTTTTATACTGCAAACTACCTAGAACATATTTACACTGAATTCCCAATAGCCATCCCCTGTGTTAGACAGTGCACTTCTACTCTAGACCAATCCCAAAGTGCCAACATCACTGCAGAGAATGGAGAACAAGGAGAAGAAGAAGAGAGGCTGGACATGCCCAGATTCCTCCATCTTGCCCCCATAACCCCCATTCCAAAAATCCTAAAATCTACATTTTCACCCTGTGATCATTTTGTTATTACACCATTCAAACCTGTGTGACTTTCATGTCCTCATACAAAGCTGGTAACTTGCTCCAGGGGTCAAAATCAAATCCCCAGGTGCTCTGGGCTGTGTGCCAGGGTCCTGGGCACCTCTGGACACCCAGAGGGATGCGCTGAGCTCTGACACATTGGAAGTTCACACTGAATCATGATACATAGATTCAGATGGTCCCAGATGTTGCAATCTTTTCAGGAACGCTGATTCATTCCAATCCTCTGTTTTCTTGTAATTTCTGACAAAATACTGGAAAGTACCTTCAAAACACCTGGTAGAGATCAGTCCTGTCTCTTGTATGGTACCTTCTATTAATTTTCCCCCCAGCCCATTTTTATCTGTTGTTTTATCATGGATAAAAAAAATGTACAATGGCATTTGAAGATGAGATAGCGATTAAAAAAAAAATCCATTTATTTCCTCTGTGTTTACTAATTATTTTTTCACTGGTTGATGATTACTTGCCTGAGTTTGTTTTTCCCTCATTTGTCTTCCATTCCCCAATTTGCAGATTAGAGCTCTGAAGTTGAGCAGGTGCACTGTGAATGGCCTTTGTGCCATTGCTTTGGAAGAGGCTTCTTTCCCCCTGAGCCCAGTGAAAGGAGGAAAGAAAGGAGAAATCTGTTTGCATGTGACTTCTATTCTGGTAGACCAGACATAACTTCTGAACCCAGAACATTGTGAAGTGTTTGTGTAACCAAGGACTCAGTGTGAATTTCTGCATCTTAAAAAAGAAAAAACAACGCAAGAGTGTTGGTTTACATTGCCTTCAGTTTTTTAAATACAAGAGAGAGAGAGAGATGTGCTGGGGTAACCCAGCAGTTTCTGCTGTTGATTATGTTGGCTGCTGTTCTCTCATGTCTCTCTGAGTGTAACTGTTTGTGATTTGCACTTGTTGAAGGGTGGTGAAGAATAGGTGCAGAATTTGTTTGCTGTCACCCTCCTTTTCCTGCCACTGAAGAGCTAAAACGTGGTGTTTAATACTGTCCTGTGGCACTTCCAGCATTGGGTGCACATATATAAAAATGTTAGCAGTAGCTATTACATGAAATTTTAAGTAATCTGTTCTGTACTATATAAATTAGTCAGGAAGCTGACAACAAGCTCGATTCCTAAGCAACAGGCTGTTCTCAGTCCTGAGATAACTATTGACACTAAAGCTTCTCAGGTGGGAAGCTTTGCAATTCCCTGTGCTCTACAAATAATAGAGCACTGATGTGATTAAGTGCAGTATCTGACTGACCTTTCCAGGGCTGCACTGTTTCCTTTACATTAACAAAGAAATCATTGTGTGGTGAGTTATCAGCTCTGTGGCTATTGGAGATTATGAAGAATGACCTCAGGAAGCAATTTGCTTCCTGCAACAGGAGATTGTCTTGTTTTTGGGCTCTTAAACCTCTGTGATCAACCATATATCTCTATGTATATACATACAAATACTTTGTGTGTGGATGTTATGTACTTCTCCCTCATTTTAATTTTTTTTGCAGTTACCTGTCTCACTTCCTTTTGTGCTGTGACAGCAGATGGAAATTACAAAGTGTTTTAAGTATGGCATCACTGACAGTACTTTTATAGAGCTTTCCTTGCTTGGGAACACCAGCAGCAGCATCTTCTGGATATTGACTATGCTGTTACTGAGCATTGAAACAATGAATCTCCCCCCGATTTCATGTGAATGTAATTTAGGTATTTTAATGGGTGTTGGCTGTAGTTAATCAACACTCTGCTCTACTATTTAGAAAACCCCTCCTTTTCTGCTGTGCCTTTACCATTCTTTCACAACACCAGTCTTTTTTTCCACTCTGTACTGCATGAATTTTGTTTGTACCTATGCCTGCTGTGTTTTTACTCAGCATTGGTTTTACCTTTACCTCCTTGTGTGTTTTACTTTGTCACTCAAGCCTTTGATTCATGTGACCCAATAATGCTTTTATGTTGCATGAAAAATATCATGACAAGGCATTGGCAGGATGGAGGAGGGCTTGAATTTCACATTTGGTGAAGAATTACTGTCTTTGTGTTCCCTTTCCCAGCCTGTTGTGGTGTCTTGCACATGTGTTTTATCCCCTAAGTTTCCTCCCAAGAAACTCTTTTTTTTCCAGTTCTGTTGGAAACCCTCAGCTTCACTGGTAAGATCTAATCTTGAAGAAGTGCACAGCCCCCATGGAATGATTGTGCACACAGGCTGGTAGGGCCAAGCAGTGTAAAAGGCTTGTGGGAAGATGAAAATTGGCACTCCAATATTTATTGGTTTGTGTTACATTTATTTTTTTGGAAGGGGATTTCATTACTGTAATTTTTCCCATCCTACCCCCAATCAGCACCTATCTCTCAAATGCCATGGTAAATTGGTGCTGGCCAACAGGGAAAAACAAAACACTTTGAAGGCAGATGGGGTAAAAGGACTGTCTGGACAATCTGACATCTTCACTTTCTTGTAGAGCTATTTCTACCATGAAAGGAGGTCTGCACCACCTGTTTCTATAGACACAGCTTCATTTTAGCAGGGAAAAGATTCAATATGATGCAAATACTGGGTGAGGTCCAAGAGAAGACTTCACTATTTATACTGTGAGCATATAAATTCATCCTGGAGAAAGACCTGGCTCCCCCCACACCCCTGTGAAGCCAGTGAATAACCCCACCTCAGTAGCTCTCCTGTGAGTCTGACAGCTGGGTGGGGGTTTTCATTGTTGGATGGTTTGTGCCTAATCCAGCCAGGAGGTTTTGTCTTTTCCTTGTAAAACTGAACCATCACGGCAGTAACAATAAAAGTCAGAAAATGAGTTAAGCACAATTGCATGTAGGGGAGTCCTAAAAATAAACAGTTGTGGTTTTTAACTGGGTTTGCAAGTAGTAAATACAAATTTAATGATTACCTGGTGGTTTCTTACCTTAATGGCTTTTTATTTGTTTGTGGTAGTGATATATGTACTGTTCTTTATTTTTCTATTTCTTACAAAGCCTGCAGTCATACAAAATATTTTGGTGAAAAGAATAAGGCTTGCTTTCTTGTAGTTTTCTATGGGTGAAAAGAGGACTTCAGTTTCCTTGGCTAACAAGTGGTACTTGGAGCTGTTTTCAGTAATTAGTATTGCTGGTTTTGTATGCTCTGAATGTATAGCCTTGTCTCTCTGCTCCTTTTAAAAAAAAATTAATTAGTAGCTAATCCATGCTGAGTAACCTCTTTAGATTGTGGTATTTGTTTAAAGAAGTCTTAGCAGTTGAGGAGAAAGCGACAGTCTGTTTCAGAGGGCATATCCCACTTGTGGAACTGATTCTCCCTGTTTTCAATGCAGCTATTTTGAGCTGGAGAGCAGTGGCCTGCGGGATGAGATCAGGTACCACTACAGGTTTCACGGGAAGATGAGGACAGAGGTGTTCCCCTACCGCCTGGCAGATGGGCAGTGGCACAGGATTGCTGTGTCCCTCAGTGCCTCCCACCTGCTGCTCCACGTGGACTGCAACAGGTAAGCAAACACTTTCTGTCACCTGCATTTCTTTGAAAAATAACCTCTAGTCATGGGAATCAAATTGGAAAATGTCTCATTCTAGCAGCGTGCTAAACTGCCGTGGGATAAGAGAAGGAAAACAAAGTATTAAAATGGAACAATTCATTGTGATTATGAACAAATGTGGAAAAGGTTGATTGCTGATGGGGGAGTATTAAATGCATCTCTGTAGTTTAGGCAGTAGCTGAGCAGTTCTGTTTGCCAGTGATTGCATTTAAGTGTGATGGATGGGTGTGCAGTCTGTTCGTTGTGAGCTGCTTCACTCAGCACACCTCAGAGCCTGAAGGATACATAGATGCATCAGAGACACTTGAATTTTATTTTGCATAATCAGACAATGTAATTTTTACTGATGCTGCATTTGGAAACTTGTGAGAAACCTGAAACTTCTTTTTGCATGACTGGAACCAGAGTTTTTTGTTTTCTGAAGGACATTCTGTCTTTTCCATTACAAGTTGTGGAGGCTGTGAGATGGCATATTGCCAGCATTTCAGAGAATGAAAACCATCAAACCTAGAATCTCTCTTGCCTTGGGACTTGATCTCACAATGTATTGTAGACTTCAGACTTAGCAACTGATGAGGAGGAAATTCAGAGAGCTTGAAATTGGCACTTTGATGGTAGTCTTTATGAATGAGGAAAACAAACCATTACTTTTGTATCTTATTGCACCAAAATGAAGGGAAAAAAAATCCTTTCCATTCAGTAAGAGGATCAGCATGTGAATTTTGGGATCATGGCACTTAAAGGATTGGGTTATGATAGCAGATATTTTTTGGAAGTCTTCATTTTGTTCAGACAGGCAGAATAAAGCTAGATGAGTATTATAGGAGTTAAAGGAACATTTGAAATAGTTTGAATTTTGACCCAAGTAATTATAAGATACTGTTTTGAGAGGAATGTTAAAACCATTTTCTGCAACTTCATTAACTCCTGAAAAATCTAATCTGAAGGAATGTTGCTTATTGGACCTTATTTGGACCCTATAAGCAATTAAATGCTGAGAGTAATTTTAAGTTCATTGGGACATGAAATCTACAGTTCGCAAAGATTCTCTTAATTTCAGTCATTTGATTTATTTATATTCCCATTATTTATCTGTTATAATATTTCTTTCAACAGAATGCTTTTTTCTTTGTTTATTGACATACTGGGTTTTGGGACAGGTTCTTTGTTATCAACTTTGATTTTTTTTTTTTTTTGATCAGCAAATGTGTTTTGGGAAGACCCTTTTTAGCAGATTGTTTAGCTGGCTGCTTTCTTGTACAGGATTTAAACTGAAGACAACACAAAAGGACTGTCTGGTGCAGAATTCTTTCCAGGGACAGGAGAACTGCACAGAGTCATGGCTGTGACCTGATTTTCTTTACAGTAACAAGCAGAAATAGATAAATACAATTATGGAATGAGCTGTGCTGTCATATGAGGTGACAAATGTATCCAGCCATCTCTGTCAGGTAGTCTAAAACAATCCAGCCATGTTCCTTAAGGTGCTAGATCCCAAGGTTGCTCCCAGCATAAATCCAGACCAAGATGTCTGTGTTAGGCTGTGCATTGTGGTGTGTTTTGTGTATTGTGGTGTTTTATGACAACTCCTGTGGAAGAGGAATGGAAAGAGTTCTGAAAGCACGACATGAGGACAGATCATAGTGGAAGTTTAAATGAGATGGGGTAAAAAAGCCAGCAAGTCTGAGTTCCTGAGTCAGCTATAAGCATCACTGTTCAATTAATTAGAGAATTTTGTGGATGTGGGTGTTACTTTGATTTAATCTTAAAACCCTTTACGTCTTTGCACTCAGAAAAGGAGTCAACATCTTGTTTGTCATGGGATTTTTTTATGACAGTGCAATAAATGTCAAAGCTTTGAAAATGAAGAGCGAGTCAATGAGGGGAACTGCTGAGAACCCTCAGCCTTCTTCATGTGAGTGTTGGGGAAGCTCAGCTGGAAGTGTGAGCAGAGTCCCACGTGAAGAGCTGTGGACTCTCTGTGTAAATATCACTATTTTAGGCTGGTTCAGGATGCCCAATAAGAAGTGATGCTTCTGCAGACTTGAATGAACAAGAACTAACAGGATATGAGTGCAGTCAGTATATTCACTTGTCCCACCTCCTGCAGAGGTTTGGGTCATCAGAACAAGAATTTAGCTTCCTGTCTACCTATCTAGTTAAAGTTCTCAGCTTTTCGTTTATTTTGCTTGCCAGCAAAACAAAAAGAGAAAAGAAAAAAACCTGACTGGCAAAATTAATGACTTGTATTTCTTTAGGGGCTGGCAAAATGGCTTCCTTACAGACGTGGCTGAATTTGCACAAATGCATTGTTTCTTTTGTTTAGGACTGTGGTAATATGTTACATATTTGGAAGGCTATTGTTAGCAAAGGATTTGTGAATGCAGTGTTACCAAAGTTAATCTGTACCTGAGAGTGCATTGCAAGTGTTTGCATTGGGAAAAATATCCAGTCACAGCCCAGTTTTGCTACAGGATTCATACTGTGATACTCTGGCCTCCAAGAACTGCAGCTGATCAGAAAGCACTGGAGAAGAAACCTTTAATTTGTAAACAGATAGTCAAATCTACTTTTTCTCTTCCCAGCCCCATCACCCACATTACTCTGATTTGTGAAATTGCTTTGACATTTGTACTTGATTATCTTTTGGATTCAATTCAAAGCCAGCTTTGTTTTTCAGACCTTGGTAGGCAAGGGAAAAACAGTACTTGGGAAATAGCAAAGATTGTAGTGCTGTAAAGCATCACCTTTAAAACAGTACAGTTGTCCCTGTTCCAGTGAGATGTCATGTGGATCAAAGGAGGTTTATTTGCCCAAGCACAGGTCCTTTGGAAATCAGCTCCTGCTGCATCTCACTGGCTGCTTTTAGTGCTCCTTCAAGAGCAAGGAGTGGGAATTGCAGGTGAGTTTGATGTTAGGGCTTGGAACTGCCAACTCAGGAATCACAGAATGATTTGGGTTGGAAGGGCCTTTAAAGATGATCTTGTTCCAATCCCCTGCCATGGGCAGGGACACCTTCCACTATCCCAGGTGGCTCCAAGCCCCGTCCAAGCTGGCCTTGAACACTTCAGGGATGGGGCAGCCACAGCTTCTCTGGGTAACCCATGCCAGGGCCTCACAGTGAAGAATTTCTTCCTATTTATCTACTCTAAACCCACCCCACTTTGATTTGAAGCCATTTTACCTTGTCCTATCACTTTGTTTCCTTTGTTGTCCAAAGTCCCTCTCCAGTTCTCTTGTGGCCCCTTTAGGAACTGCTGCAAGGTCATCTGAGCAAGGAGCTTTCCCAAGGCTGAACAGCCCCAAATTTATCAGCCCATCTTCATGGGACAGAAAAAAAAATACCTTGGAGTGCAGAGCAGAAACCTGCTGAGCATCACTGGGCTCTCCTTACTGACTTGAAGAGCTCCTGTGCTAGCCAGGGATGTCTCAGAAAACTGGCATGAGAAGCCGTGGGTGCCCTTGCTAACATGCATTTCACAGTCTAGCAAGGTTCTGAAGGCTTAGAAAAATGAAAAGGCTGCATTAATTATGAATGTACTACTGATGCACAAGTAAAACCTGTGCTCAAAGTGACATGGAAATTAACTTTGCTGCTTTTGGTAGGATCTGTGCCTCCCTGCTCTAGGCTAAAAAGGATTTTCTGGTGAATGTTTAGATCCAGCTAGAGCAACTGCATCCTTGTCCTTAAATAACCAGTAGTACTAATAGATATTTCTATTAATGTAAGTATGATCAAATTACCTCTTCCATGCTTTTTCCCAGCTTGGGCCTCTGTTCATACCTGTGCTGTTGAGAGATTTGCAGCCCCAAGAGGCTGCCAAGTCCTACAATATCTGATGTTTGTTTTCTCTGGGAATTTTAGCTGTAGAGTCTGTATGGTTTCCCATGGCACCTGACTGTCCACTGGGATGTTTGTCCCCTATGGCAGTAACAGCACAGAAATGTGTTATTTGAAACACAGAAACATTTAATGGTGTTGGAGAGAGTGAGGGAATAACATGGAGCCTACAAGTTAGGAAGTGGCAGGTACTGTATCAAAATTTTATTTATTGAAAATTTTATTTATTGAAAATGATATTTATTGCAAAATAGAAATTCCAAGTTGTTCTCAGTGTAGCTGATTAATCTGGAGGAGTAAGCCTTAAAGGTATTTCATTTATTCTTTCTTTTTTGTTTTATTTATCATCAGCCATATTGCTACGAAGGTACTCACCTATTCAGACAGTATCCATCTTCCTTTGCTTGAACTCTGTGGGCATAGAAGGGAGAGAAAGGTGTTTTGATGAAAAAATTAATGTTCTCCCAGTGAAAATCTGTGCTGGAGTGCCTTTTGCTGGGAGTACAGCCTGTGGTTTGATGGATATCTTAGCTGTTTGATGGAGGGGGCTGGTAAGAGCATAAGAGAATAGATTATAAAACTGGAGCAGGCTTGGAAGTAGTCTCCAACTGAAAAAACATGTTGTCTGCTTCTTTTATGTTAGAACAGCGCATTAGGGAATAAAAAATGCATGAGCAGTGAGAACTTTTTAATTGGAAAAATAAATAAATTAAAGTAACATCCTCCAAATATGGGAATCCAAGACGTCCGAGTTCTTATAAATGAGATATTCTGGCTGCCAACCTGAGGTTTTCAACTGATCTAAACAAGGTTCTGTGACTTTAATTAAAGTGTAATAAATTTAAAGAAGGTTAAGGGATGTATTTAAAAGAGGGATTTGCTGCTTTAGTTACTGTAAAACACTTTCTCTTGAGAGGGAAAGTGGTGTGGTGACAGTGCTGTGCAGCTGGGTAATTCAGCCTCGCTATTTGAATGTGAGTTTGTGACCCAGATTGCTGCTCTGCTCTCCAGGCTGGAGCAAAAGCTGTCAGGGAAATGTTTACTTGGGTAGAGTGGTGTAATTGTGCATCATGGGTGCACCCAGCCTCAGAACTGGGGAATTGTGGCCTGGTTCATTGTCACCCACTGGGTTTTTCTTTTGGCAGAAAGGCTTTAAAATGTTTAGCATGAGGGAGATCTCCAGCTGGCACACCACATCAGCTGCCATCAGTCTCTAGCATCACAGCTAGCTGCAAGGAAATGTTGAGGATACAGTCAGCATTATTTTCTTTTTAAAGGAGCTTTTAAATAGCTAGGGTTTTTCACTGAATAGCTAATGCATCAGCAGAATGGGTGTGACCAAAGACTGAATGATATGTTTTAATCCAGTCCCCAATTATGATGAAAATTTATTTTTAATCCCCCAAAAATATTTTGAACTCCTTTGTATACTGCATTGAGTGAATTATGAGAATGCATGAGTATTTATGAAAGTGCTGAAAAAGTACTTGAGAGAAAAAAAAAGTATTATTTTTGTGATACTATATTAAATTGATTGGATTCTGCTGTGAGTTGTTTTGACTCATTGGCCAATCAGGGCCAAGCTGTGTCGGGGCTCTGGAGAGAATAATGAATTTTCATTATTATCTTTTTAGCCTTCTGTAAGTATCCTTTCAGAATTCTTAAGTATAGTTTAGTATAGCATTCTTAAATAGAGCATATCCAAAAGTGTGTGACTAGGTATATTACCAAATTCTCAGATATTTGTATATTGGTCCAATATACTTGCTGACATGTAAAATGCAGTAGGTCTTCAAATTGGTGTGGTTAGTTACAAGGGCAGTCTCTGAAAATTTATCTTACACAGTTTGAAATGTACTTGGATATTTTTCTGTGAATTGTTTTCAGGAGAAGTCTCCTGTTACTTGGCTCTATTTCTTTTTTATTTGTTGATGTGGGGGTCATACAGACAGAGGGGTGATCATAGTAATTTAAGAGTCAGCCAGGTAAGGCAAATGTTTTGAGTTTTTTCCTTTCAGATTGTAAAAACAATTCTCTTTCTCCAGCCAGACAGATTACCTGAGATATAAGAAATAAAAGAACTCTTCCATTTGAAGTGGTTAGCTTAATTCTGGAGTTTAGAACTACAAGTCACATAGGATAATATTGGAGCTGAATTGACAAAAGTATAGCCCAATTCTAGTTAAATACTTTTAGGTCTTTGCCAAAGAACAGGTGAGAACCCCTCTGAACTATTCAACAGCAGACTTGAGACCTGAGCCTTCATGTAGCAAATCGTGCAGAGGCTTTTTAAAAGATCTGAAACCTCCTGGGTGTGGTGGGGCTTGAGAGGGTGACTGAGCAAACAGGGCTGAGGCTGCTGAGAGTTGTGGAACCAGCCCAGAGCTTTATGGAGTGCTTTAACACTTGAGGTGTCTTTCTTTGGCAGTTTAGCACTGTTACCCAGAGGGTAATTATTTTAGGAATCCAATCTTTACAAAATCTTCAAGCTGGCTGCAGGGAGGTAGAGTCTGCTTGATTGAATTTCTTAATACCCCCAGAACCTGACAGTTCTCATTATTTCATGATTGGGTGACACAAAACTGACAGCTCTCTAAAGGACAGTGGTGCAGCATCAGTCACATTTGTTCCTTGGCTCTGAGGAGCTGGAGGCACGTGGGGTGCTCAGAGGTGGAAGGTGGCAGGGCTTGGGAACACCAAGGGGGCTCTGGGGCAGTGGCTTCCTCTTCCACTTTAAATATTTTTTATATAATATTTTAATATTTTATATAATATTTTATTATTTTTAAATATTCCATTAAAGTGGCTTCCTCTTCCACTTTAAATATTTTAACGGTCTGAAGAATCCTTGTTCTGTGATCTGTCCTGCCAATGGAAGGAGGCATGGAAGAAGCAGGAAGGAGGAAGTTGGTAGCTTGATCTTTGGCACAGGAGTAAGGAACATGCAGTTGCCAGTCCTGTAACTTGTCCCTGGATCTGAGAGCAGGCAGTAAATGAAAGCATCAGTGGAAACTGCATTGTTTAATTGGGCTGCAGTTTTAATGGCATCCTCTTCAGCACATCAATAGTGAAAGCAAATAACTCATAACTACCACTGTGCTAGCTAAGGCAGCTTGGAGTTTTTCAGCCCAAGCTGAATTTTCTCTGTCACATCAGCTACTCAGCTTAAAATTGTCTGAAAGATGTGCCATGCAGCATCCATGGGGAGCACCCCAGTGCAGCCTGCAGTGAGAACTCTCATTGACTTGAGCAGAACCATGCTTTCACCTCCCCAGAGTGTCAGATGTTGTGAGAAATGTGCTGTCCCTGCAGAGCACTTTTCTGTCTGCTGGCAGTTACCACCTAAATTTAATTTTAGAACCAATAGAATGGCTCACTCTATGTTTACTGTCTGTTTCATACACCTCCCCAGTCACGGCCAATTAGTCATTTGTGGAGGGAATCCAATGTTATCTTTCAAACAACCAAGACTAAACTGGACAGTTGGAAAACACCATGGGAAAAGGGAGATGTGGGTTATTGGAAGAACCTGCAGGAAGAGCTGAGGAGCAGGGAAGGAGGCCATGGTGTTCCAGAGGCAGTGGCAGCTCCAGGAAGAGCAGAGCACCCAGAGCTGAGGCAGCACCAGGGGCAGGGCCCTGGCATCAGCCTGGCAGCAAAGGCAAAGCTCCATCCTCAGCCTGCACTTGCCTTCCATCACTGCAGCAAATTGGCTCTGGAATATGGATGAGGTTATTTTATGATTACATACAAATCCTCCAGTGATGACATGAGCCCCCCCTTGATGAGATGATCCTGTGACAAGATACCCTGTAAAGCAATTAACTTCTCAGCAGAAGTGGTTTTGGAAGGGGGGAAGAAGCTGTTTAGTAAAAAGGTTTCTTGTGGCTTGACTGAATTTTAAATTTAGCTTTTGTAGCAGTGCAGAAAGAGTTGAAATCAAAAGCCTCGTTCTTGTCACAATTGCACCTATCTTATTGTGCTAGATAAATCAACTTTGGGGTTGAGAGGAGCCTGAGACAAAGGGAAAACAAAAGACGAAGGCTGGATGTATTTTGTGAAGAGGGGCTGTTCCAAAGCTGTAAAAGCTTCTCATGCCTCGAGTTCTGTAACTGCCAGAGTGGAGATCCCTGTTCTGCAGGTCTTGGGCCAGAGACCAGCACATCCCTCTGTGGCAGGCAGATGGAATAGAAGCAGAGTTTCAGGACTGCCAGTTCTTACTCAATAAACACCTTGGGACAAACCCCAAAAGCAGTCTTATTAAAGTTGTTCTTTTTCGAATTTTCGTGACAAAATAGAGATGGCATTAGTCATTTTATCATGGTTTTACCTCTTCGTTCTGATAGCATTTTATTTTGGGGTTCATTTTGCTGCAAGACCTTATTTGTGCACATTTTGATGCATATTCTTCCTCTTTTGCTTTCTGATTGTGAGATAGGCTTAATTGGCTACTACTTGTTTCATAGATATTCTAATAGAGTTTTTATCTCAGATGTATCTTGCTCTAAGGGTTTCTTGTTTAATTTGTGGGAGAGAAGCTTTTCTTCTTTTTATATCTTGAAAGAACTCAGTGAATTAATTTCTTCCTCTTATTTCTAGAATCTGCTTTTAATTGCTCAGGCTTGGTTTGATGACATTTTGCATCTGGGATGTACTCTGAACATTTGGTTCATGTGAGATGGGCTTTTGGTATGATACTTGGTATGGTAACAAATGAGTGTGCTGTGCTTTTAGCTTTCCTGTTAACAGTTTGCTTTATTCAGTATTCTGGTTTAGAACCTGAGCTTCAAAGTTTGCTGAGGTTAAAGGGTGTCTTTTAGGGACCCTGTGAGTTTTAGTTTTGTACTTTATTAATAAGCATATTTGTCTCCTTGACTGTAATGGATACTTGTGTGCATAATAAAAACCCTACTGCTTTGTGGTTTTTGCTCTGATAGCCAGGTAGTGATAGTTGCTCACAAGTGATAAAGAGATGCTAAAATGCCTTTGGAGAGTCAGATATTTGTTTGAAAAGTGGCATTTGATCTATGTAGCTCTCAGCTCTGTATGGAGATGTTTAAAGTCCTGAATTCACATTAATCCATAGAAGTTGAGCACATTGATTTTTGTAAGAAAAACCTGTATATGCAGATGACATTCACCTCAGCACTTCAGAGGAAGAATTCTTTTGACCTAGACACCACCTTAAGTTCTGCTGAATATGGCAAAAATTGTGAGAAATATTCTTGTGTGCTCCTGCTACCTGTGGGTTATGTACAAGTTTTAAGGGCAATGCCATGGCCAGGAGCAACATGCTATTTATTGAACTCAGCTTTATTTAAAAGAAAAAGGTTGCAGTGTGGTTTAGTGGTTATTATATTTCAACTTGCATCCTTCTGAAACCCTTCCCCATCCCACTGCAGAGGGAGCAGCTGTGCCTCTGCAGTGGGATGGGGAAGGGTTCCAGAAGGATGCAAGTTGAAATAAAGACAGTTTAACAGGTAAAGCAAAACAAAATAAAGGATTAATTCACATCTCCCATCAGCTGGCAGGTGTTTAGCTGTTTTCCTGGAAGAAGCAGGGCTTTGTCTCACACCACGGTCACTGGGGAAGACAAAGAATTCCAAACATCCCCATGCCCTTTCTGCTTTGCCCCAGCTTGTGTTGCTGAGTGTGATGTGGTGTGGTCGAGGGTGTCCCTGGGCTCTGCTGGGCTGGCTGTGTCCCCTCCCAAGCTCTCGTGTGTCCCCAGCCCCTGGCTGGTGCGGCAGCGTGAGGAGCAGGAGAGACCCTGGCACTGCTGACCATCAGCGGCAGCACAGGAGTGACACCCACCCTTTTGGTCATGTCCTGGGGTGATGTTGTGATCCTTGTATCCCCCTTCCTGTGTTGTGTTCATGCTGGATACCATGTTCTGTGCCTTCAAGACTGGTTCTGAAGAGCGATGTTTTGTTTTGGTTTTGCTTTTAGCTGCTCCCACACGGCTGGCGGGACACACAGACAGGGCAGTGCATGGTGCTGCTTTTGCTTTTCACTTTTCTCTTGCTCCTGCTTTGCTCCTGCTTTGCTCTTGCTTTTTGCTTCTACTCATTAGTTAGTTTAGCTCAGCAGTCCAAATTTTCCCTGGACTGTTTCTCCTTTCCCTTTTTTGGGCCTACTCGAACCTGCTCCACGCTGGGACCTGGGAACACCGAGAGTTCGCGCAGCAGCTGCCCCAGCACAGGAGGGACTGAGAACAGAGTGACCACCCCCAAGGGACTTTCTGAATTTGTCACCTTTGTCAGAGTGGTGTCACCCAGTATTGTTCATTTTGTGTGCTGGGGGGTGCTGTGCCTGTTCAATAAACAGGTTCTTTCCCTTTCTCTTCAAGGAATCCTTCCCAAACTGGTTGTGAGGAGGGGCCCCCTTTTGGAGGTTTTCTCCCAAATTTGCCCCAATCCAGGATAGGTCACAAATCCTGCATGGGGCTCCACACACCAGCTGCTTAGAAGAAAATGAGTCTGTCCTAGCCAAAAGCAGCAGTTGCCTAAGCTGAGAAATGTGGTCACTATTTGGGTATCAAACCAGCTGTCTTGACACTAAAAGCCCTGCTCTGGATCCATACATGTAACGTGCAGTTGACCTCATGGTTTGGCATATATTTTTTTTCTGTATAACTCGTGACAATCCTAACCAAATGGCCAAATCTCTATTTCTGCTTAGAGTCTGACTCAGCCTATTTTCTGGGTTTTTCACACTTTCAGAAGTGCTGGTTTTGTTACATGCAGATGGGTAAACATTGCAGCCTTGCAGACAGGCTGTTAAGGGCTTAGGCACTCTTTGCACTGTTGTTGTCAGGAACCATTTGTATCTGTTTTGTCATTTGCAAGTAAAGTTCACAATATTGACCTTGTTTGTAAAGGTGTTGGACTCTACCTCAGGTAGATTTTCTCCTGATGAAAGTTGGAATAGAGGCAACTCTGACAGATGCATTTCTGCCCTTTGTGAGGCCATTGTTGTGTCATATAATGGGTCCAATCCTCTACTTTGGGTCGATAAGAATGATTTGTTTTAGATTAGTGCTTAAGAAATTCTGATAAAATGAATGGATGAGTTTGTAGGAAACTGAGGAGTGTAATACATTTTGTAACAAAAGCCCTGCACAGGAAGATAATATCTCTGTGAATTCACCCTTACACAATTGATGTGTGGAGAGTAAAGCCCCAAAGCCTGACAGTGAAAATGGGCTCTTGTGACCATCTCCACTTGCATTTGTGTAGTTTCCTCCTGTTTGTTAGTTACTTTGAATTTTTCTTGAATGAAAAGAAGAGATTTTTAAAATAGAAATTTATTTAGATGGATTTGTTTTTGGAATAATTAAAGAGAAAAATAGAGTACATTAACTTTGTCTCTGTGATTATACAGGAAAATCAATGAAATCATTTGGGTGACAGACCTTGAAGAGAATGTAAACTGAGCATGCACTCTTGGGTCTTTTACCTGACATATGCTATTACTGGACACCTATTTTTTTTTCTCCCAAAGCTGAACAACACCTTGATTAAATGGTTGGCAGTTACTATTGTATATTCAAAATTCAATAGGAAAAGGCTTCCTTCATACCCCAAGATTTTAATCTAGATTGCTTTCCTCTGTTAAATGATTGTGAACTCCTATACTATGGCAGAGGAGATAAGACCAAAAATAAAATCAGAATTTCCCTCAGGAAGTTTATTTTTCTGAAACAAAACACTGAAAACTGAATGAATAATTCAGTTGAAGTTGCTGCAGAACTGAATATATGACAAGTAATGCATCCTATCTGTAAACACTATCAAGAAAATCCAATCACATTGGTATTGACACATTTTCATTGGGAAGCATAGAGAAAATGGGTTGAAAGAGAAATATGTAAAGATATCTTAGTATTTATTTTTAAAATAAATTCTTAATCTCTTTGGAAGTATAAAGAGAAGTGCCAATACTGTGTCTTAAAGCTAGGAACTGATATAAGCAATCAATTTCTCTATGCAGGTGGGTTCAGAGAAGATGTTGGAGAAACTTTTTGAAGCAGCTGGTTATTTTTATACAATGGGCTGCGTTAGGAGGCCTCATTTGCTATTTCAGAGGTGTACTGTGTTTTTGCAGGCTCAGCTGGAGATGATAGCAAGGGTCAAAGGTGGTCCACACCTCTGCAAATTTGATTAGGGAAAAGATTGATGCAAAACATGGGGAATTTCCTTCTCTGCCTTTCTTTACAGAAGTTGAGAGTGCTGTGTGAAAGACTGCCATGAGCAGAACTTTTCTATGCCCTTCAGTGTATTTAAAGGATCTGAAGATCCAGATGGATGTATACAGGGTAATGAATGGTTGCAGGAGAGTGTAATTTTTGAGCATCAGGCTTTGAATTGCAAAAATCTGTTTTGATGATTCACCCTGATGTCAGGAAGGGCTCCTGTGCAGCTGTTGGAGGGGCCTTTAGAGAGTGAATAATTTACTGTAAGATGAATCACACCCTAGAAACACTTATGTCTCTTCATTAAATGAGTCTAGAGGACTAGCTCCACTGTAGGTATGAACTTTTGAGACATTTAAAATTGGGTGTGATGAATTCAACACCTGTTCTCTACATGGAATTCAGAGCTTCCCTCTTGAGGAGGGATCCCAAATAAAGGGACCCCATGGCTTTTATGCCCTCTGTTGTGGTTTGAAAGGAAGTGAGTTTTTTAAGATGCTGTGGTCAGACCAATGGGTGCTCAGGTTTGAATATTGGCACCTGGTGTGGCCCTGGGGACATGGATACCCCTCTGAGGACACAGAGGGTTAAAAGCAGGGAACTCCCAGGGGGAAACTCTTAAGTTCCAGTGGGGAAAGGGTTTGGACCTCTCCCCTGCCCAGCTGCTGCTGCTGGGCGAGGCAGGGGAAGCCATGAGGCCGGGTGAGGTGGGCCTGGGCCCAGGGATGGAAGGGTGGAGGAGCACCTAACCCCTATCTTGAATAATGAGAGCCTTACAAATACTGATCCCCCTAGATCTGAATGAGAAGAGAGATAAGAGATGAGATAGGAGGAAATAAGCAAGTGTGATGAAAGTTCGTGCAAGTGAAAAGTGTTGGAAGAGTAGAGAAGAATCTTGGGTAGGAAAAAATGATGGAGTGGCCTTGGCTGGACTTTTCTTGTACAGCCATGGACAGAACCATGTTTCCTGTGACACAGAGAAATCATCTCACATCATTTCATGGAGAAATCACTACATCCAGGGGGAGGCAGTGGCTCAGAGCCAAGAGAGTTCAGTGTTGAGACCCCTCGGCCCCAGAGGGTGAATTTGGGGGGGACAGGTGTCCCAAAAGTGAGACTGTGCTTTCTTTGGAACGGGACAAAGCACCCTTAAAAGGAAAACCCTAGAAACAGCTCTGGTCCATGTACAGTGGTGAGACCACTGGGCATGGAAGGAAGAGGTCACGATGGCAAATGTTCTCCAAGCAGTGCCACGAGTGACACAGAAACTCATGAAGTTTTGATGGTGTTTCCTAGAGAAAACTATGGCACAAGAAAGACTCCTCTCCTCTTGATGAGCTGAGAATTGATTAGCTAAAGGGTAGTGGTGGACCAAGAGTTAGTGATCTGAAAGATGGATGTATTAGAAATCTAGTAGAGGGAGGAGGAAATTATTTTAGAAGGTTTACATTTTCCTGTGTGTTTCTTTTTACATATAGTTATAGTTTAGTTAGTAAAGATTTAAGTGAGGGCCTGCTTTGCTTATTCCTGATCATATCTCACAGCAGACACCAAACAAAGTGTATTTTCATGGGGGCACTGGCATTGCACCAGCGTCAAACCATGACACCCTCACAGTCCAAATCTCTATTTAAAGCCTGTTTAATGCAGTTCAGGGCTGTGTGTGTTCACAAATTTCAGAGAATATTCTGAGTTGGGAGGGACCCACAAGGACCTGAGTCCAGCTTTGTAATGAATATCCTGTGTGAGGATCAAACCCTCCACTTTGGTGTTGTTTAGTACCGTGCTCTAACCACTGAGCTGATCTCAGGGTTTTCATATCCAGCCTGCAAACAGAAGAAGGAATGTTCCTATTTTAGTAACCCACTCGTATTTTAGACACAGAAGAATTTGAAAATATCATGATTTGGTGTGCTGCCCTGTAGTGACTGCTGAGTTGAAGTCTATTTTATGGTTCAGGATTTTAGGCAGTGGTGCCTCCTGATCAGTCTATGTTGGCTGATGTATCCTAATGTGAGCAGACATTTAGTTTATTTTCAGAGTTTATTTTCATGTTCTGCTAAATATTTCAGCAGTTTCAAAAATGCATCTGGCATGGCAAATCTATGATGTAGAGCTGCATCTCCACAAAAGTGGAAATAAAGTGTTAACTTCTGCTTGTAAAAGTTGTGTGTAAGAAATCATCTTCACTGCAAGAGACAATTCCATATCACTTTTTTTTCCAGAGGGAGTGGGACCCAGTATGAGAGGCAGTTAAGCTTCAGTCATGCCCAGTCTAAAGGCTTAGATCTTGGGCAGAGACACTGTCTTTGTGATCTTGGTTAATCTGTGTTTCAGTGTACTCATGTATAGAATGAGGGTATTTTCCTGTGCTACCATTCTGTACTAGATATATACCATTATACAATTGTATATGTACACATTACAAAGATGCTAAAAATAATTTATATTGAGTTAATTTATATTGATCAATCTGGAGGGGTAAGCCTGAAAGGTATTTTATTTATTCTTTTTTTGGTTTTGTTTTATTTATCATCAGCCATATTGCTACATATTGAGTGCATGGAAGGGAGCTGTCTCCTTGTCCAACAGAGCTTGATTTTTAGAGAAGTTCTCCCTCTATGCAGAGCAAGATATGTGTGTGTGTGTATTAGGATGCAAATATTTTAGATATGTCTCCTTTCAGGAATACACTGATTATTTTATAGATTCTCTATTTTCTTTATATTGTCTTCATTATGGCACAGATGCATGTTTGAAAGGTGTCCTTGAGAGAGGTGATGTCTCCTTTCAGGAATACACTGATTATTTTATAGATTCTCTATTTTCTGTATATTGTCTTCATTATGGCACAGATGCATGTTTGAAAGGTGTCCTTGAGAGAGGTGATGTCTCCTTTCAGGAATACACTGATTATTTTATAGATTCTCTATTTTCTGTATATTGTCTTCATTATGGCACAGATGCATGTTTGAAAGGTGTCCTTGAGAGAGGTGATTCTGATGATCACACAAGAATTCTTAATAAATCAAAGCATGCAGAGGGGTTAGAGATACAGATACAAAACACAAGAATATTGGGTATTTGGTGATTAACAGCTGTATTTCTTTCTGTATTTTGCTCAGTGGATCAGTGGTTACTGAATGTATTCTGAGCATGAACATTTCAAGACACTAGGATTGGTTCATTGTTCTATTACCCTGGTTTTATAGTTTAACTTCTTTGAAATATGTTGGTGTAAAGTAGGGGCAAATCAAGCTTTCTCTTGGAAAGTGACTGCAGCAATCATAAATCTGGAAGCCTGGAGTTTGTAGTAGAGCTTCCATTAACCTGGAGACCTGGGTCTCCTCATGTTGGAGGGGCTGTTCAGTCTGCAGCAGTTTTAGTGACCACAGCTCCCCTGAGTCCTCTTTGTGAGCTTTCCTTTTCTTGTGAAGTGTATTGTGCATTTCTCTGTGTTGGCATCAAAGCCAAATGGGCTGGAAACTGGTCTCCAAGGAGCTCTAGACCAGCACTTCATAAGCTGAAGTGTGTAATTCAGCAATTCATATGCCAAATACAGAATATTGGTCACACAGGTAAAAAGCCAAAGAAGGTGGCACATCTCAGCCCAGAAAGGCAAATAAGGGAAAGTGAAAGTGAGTGATGTGGAAGCTTAATGTGGATATTTTGCTTGTTTGGGGTTTCTTTGCTTTAATTTTTTTTAACTGATGTGCTTTTACCCCTTTTCATTTCCTAAGAGTATAGAGGGGCTTACAGGAGTAACAATATATTATGTGTATACTTGCCAGGCTTTTTTTTTTTCTGATGATGTTTAACAGTATACAATAATAAAATAAATGGACATAGTTTGTAAATCAGATGGTGTCAAGCAAAACATCTTTTGGTATAAAAGGATAATCAAGGACTGATCTGCATCTCATGCCCTCTCTTGACTCCTAAGCCTGTTACTTCATAGGCAGATCTGAGGAAAACAATCCAGCCTTGCTGACAGATGTGTAATAAGGTACAAACTGACCCTAATGAACCCCTTGATTTAAGGTAAATGCCTGTTTCAGAAATGCAATTTGAATTAGAGTAGAACAGTAGAGGAATATGGGGAATCTTGAGCTCTTGTGTCTTAAGGATGGCCCTTTGTGAAGAGACTGGGAAGGAGGTGACTGCAGCCCTGTCCACATTGTCCACAATTTAAGTGTTAAATCATCAGAAAAGACAAGACAGCCACATTAGCCTGTCTCTGATTTGTCTTCCTAACTTGCAGTTGTTGAACTGTCATAGAACAGTGTCAGGTTTTGATTTTTTTTATATGCAATTGCAGATAGATATCGTGGAGCTCTTTTATCAATTTTAACTAGGCCAGGTGAATAAAAATCAAATATTCTTCAATAAGTAATGGTTTTGAACCTGCTCAGCGCTGGGATTTTATATAATAGGAGAAATGAGGTTATTTATTGGATATTGATTAGCCTTTTCAGGAGATGAGGAATTTTCCTGTGGGGACATTATTAACCAAAATCATGAATAAAGCTATGCTATATATGCAAAGATAAATTCCTCCTGTGGCAGAGCAGTTCAGTGCACATGCTCTCAAGGAGTTCATGCTCAAGGACCATGTCAATTCTTTGTTTCTCATTCAGTATTTTGCTGCAGTTTTGCATTTGTGTAGTTCAATTTTGCATGAGGCATGACAGAAAGCTTCTACTTATACTTTAAATTATTGATATGTGCATGCAAAAAATCCTGTAATTCTCAAAACCTGCGTTAAAAGAATATCAGCTTGTTCTGCTGTTTGGGCAGGTACAACAGCTCAGCATGGTAATTTTATAGATAGACCTAATTAAATACTAGAGAGAGAATTTTCCTAGAGCTCTGAATGCATCATGTGCATGAAATGTGATGAGTTAGGGCTGATGATAATTATAATAAACTTTAGCAATGAAATTATGAATATTACAAGAAGTCTGACTCCTGTGCTCACATTCTTTAGCTGTAATTTTCATATTTCTTGTTCTTAGGTTTGAGATGTTTCTTGTTGTTTCTTAAAAAAAAAAATAGTGTTAGATTTTGGTTTTGAAGAGACGAGGATTTGACTCCATGTTTCAGAAGGCTTGATTTATTATTTTATGATATATATTACATTAAAGCTATACTAAAAGAATAGAAGAAAACGTTCTCATCAGAAGGCTGGCTAAGAATAGAAAAGAATTAATAACAAAGGCAGCTGTCTCAGACTCTGTCCAAGCCAGCTGACTGTGATTGGCCATTAATTAGAAACAACCACATGAGACCAATCCCAGATCCACCCTTTGCATTCCACAGCAGCAGATAACCATTGTTCACATTGTGTTCCTGAGGCCTCTCAGCTTCTCAGGAGAAAAAAAACCTAAGGAAAGGATTTTTCATAAAAAGATGTCTGCGACAAAGTTAAGTTGATCGACTTCTGTGTCTCCCTGTTTTTTTAAGATTTTCTAAGCCTTCTGATGTTGACATTCTTGTAGTGAACTTTCTCACACACTTTCTGTAAATAACTCATTGTTCTGCATTCCTTTATGGAGGAGGAGAAATTTGATGGACTCTTGGTCTGTCCAGTGTCATTGGAGGGGTGGCACTGTCACCCTCCAGTCCACTCTCACTCTTGGAAAACTATAAATGTTGGAGTCAGAAAATAAACTTCCCTTTTTTCTTCACATTGAGAACAGTGGTGTGAGCTTGTGTTCTTTCGTGTCCTATAGTGACACTTCTGGGGTTTTTTTAGTGGCTGTTTGTCAGGTTTGTTTTAAATCCATATCTTTAGAGAAAGAAAAACAATTTGACCACAGATAATTTCACCTCTTTAAGCCAGGGGTTTTGGCAGACTCAGAGTCTCTTCTCTTGGCTGCCATACTGCTGTGATTGCACAGCAATGCATGCTCCCTGTAAACTAGACAGTAGTAGACACAGATTTCATCATCTCCTCCATAATTCTTATTAAGCAAGCTATTTTTGTTATGAAGCAGGAAGTTCGTGGCTCCCTCTGATGTGACACAGCAACATGAGAACCCAGGATCAGTAACTCTGGCCTTGAATTTTTCATGTTCTGGAACAATGATGTCATTGTAGGGTCTGTGTTCCTGGAAAAGTTGTTATGGAAACTTCATTACAGCTTGTCTAAAAATAAACAAACAAAACCCCAAGCAAAACCTGTTTGGAACTCCAGATACTTGGTTCATTTTTAAATCGTGTTACAGCAATTTTTTCATCAGTTAATTTTAGAGATTTGGTATGCAGATTGCTGCAGTCATGTGCAAGTTTATGCAGTACATAAAGGACCTCATATTTCTTGCTGTCACTGTGAGGTACCATAAAGAGGTTCCATTCTGTGCCAGACCTGGGCTGGTGACAGACACAAGGTGGATGTGCAGAAGAGGCACCACACGTGAGCACCCAGCCTGAGGAAATCCAGTAACAAGGGGAGAAAGTTCCATGTGCAAGGATGAATAACACAGAAGTGGAGTGGAAAAAGAAAAAGAGAGTGGAGTGGCATAATTGTGAATTCTGTTCAAAATTCAAAGCAGTCTGAAAGCCTCAAGGGGTTGTTGGATTTGGTTGGATCTTGTGTGTGATTGCACTTTTTCTCTAGGGTAAATTTTCAAAGACATCCCTAGACTAAGGTGGTCCTATTTTATTTTTTTGCCCTGGTGTGGTGGTTTCTGGCACTGTTATTTCTTTAGTCTAGTGCTGCACAGCTGCACAAGGAGAGCTTCAATTTTATGGAGTCTTAATATATTTCTGGTTTTAATTTTTTTTTTAATTTTAAAGTTGTAATATACTTTCTTCACCACAATCGGTGATAAATATTACATTTAATGAAAATTTTTAGGGCTTTTGTTTTTGGTTCTGTTTTCCATCTTTTGTCAAGGAAGTTTTCAGAGGAAAGAGAAAATTCAAGTAAATGCAATGTCTTCCCTCTACAGGATTTATGAACGTGTCATTGATCCCCCAGAAACGAATTTGACACCTGAAAGCAATTTATGGCTTGGGCAGAGAAACAGGAAACATGGTTTCTTTAAGGTAAGCAGACATGAAATGGCTGTGAGGAAGGAAATTAATAATAGTCAACAAGGTACTTCCAATCAGTTGGCTTAGGTTCATGAAACATGATGTGCATGAAATTTGGTAGGAACTGTGGGCAGTTTGTAAAGAGCTTGTTTACAAGGTGCAAGTTCCTGATGTTTATTCCAGTTTTGGCTACCAAGGCACAGCAGGAGTGTTCATTGTGAAAGGAGTCCACAGAGCAGCGAGGGGCCAGTCTGCCCATCCTCACTCTGGGCATGGATTTGTTGCCAAGGTGATTTACCACCCACTCGGTTTCCATGTGAAGCTCTCAGCTCCTAAGACAATTTTACAATTTGCCTGTTTTCTGAGGATGTCCCCAGATTTCCAACAAGCTAGGACAATTGGGCTGAGCTCATTTCAGCACAGGAGCTAGCAATTTGAATTGTGAAACAGAGCTAAAAGCCAACTTTTGGCTTAAATGGTAGTCTGAGGGCTGCTCTGAACCTACAGTGCATTTCATCCTGCAGCAGCTGAGCTGTCAGTGTGAAGTGAAATTGATAATATTATTTTATCCTACAGCTGTTGGTTTTTTACCTCAGCCACTTCCCACTATTCCACAGATGGTAAACATATGTTTATAGCTACACAGGAAAAGGAAGAAGTTCTATTGGAGTCCCCTGTCTTAAATTCTTATTTTATGCAGGCAGTCAGAGCCTCAGAACTCTGGGATAGTATATGTTTGTAAATTAATATTTCTACGTGTTAACACTTTGGAGACAGCAGGGTAGCTAATGATATGCTAATGAGCTGACCATTTTTATTGATCATAATGAAAGCTGACAAGTGCCTTACTTTGCTTTATGTGTGCTTGAATATTTTACTAACTTTCTTCAGGGCAGAAATATAATTGGTTGTGGTTTTTTTTATCCTGCTTGAGAGTTCCAGAAATCTTACTTTTCTTACGTTTCTCGTTGGAAAAACTTGGGATTTTGCCAGTTTGTAAAGAGTACACATCTCTTTCTGTATATTTATATGCTCAGCAGGAGTTCCCTTTCTTTTTCAGAGCAATTTGTTTCACTGTTTTAGCGTATTAAAAAATAGATATATTTTCCTGAATGTAAACAGAGATCTGCAGGGAAATAAGAGCATTAAAAAAGAATTAGCATTTTTGTATGTGTGTTGGAGCCATGAAAATGTGTGGTTAAAAAAAAAAAAAAGGAAAAGCAAACCTGTTGCATGAATAATTTTTTTTTGTACCTTTTGTTATTGATATTGATACTGTTCATTTTCTTACCACTCTTTCCAGTAAATTGTGCCTGTCTACACCTGTGGTCTTTGCCTTTTGTGCCTCCAGTTGTCAACTCCATCCTACCACAGCAGGGAGGGGTAGAGGAAGGGGGATGGAGAGGGAGCAGCCTGGGCTTTGGGAGAGCCTTGGTGGGGACATTGAATTGGGCAGTGCCATTCCCAAACCAGGACAGCCCTCACTGGTGGCTAAAGTGTGGCAGGAAGGGTGGAAATAACAAGAGTCAGAGCTGGTGCATGATTTATTTGCTGTGAGCAAATAAAGGGGTGTGGAGCACTGGCCTCAGTGTTGCCTGGCTTGTTGATGGGGATGTGGTGCCTAAACCTGTGTCTGAGCCCTAATGTGCCCCTCACAAGGGTCTTCCTCAGTGGGTGCTGGGAAGGATGACAATTTTACAAGGATATGGATGCCTGGCAGAAAGATTTTTAAATGTAGAGTCTGATGAAGGAATAGAGATAAAAGCAAGTTTTGATACAGAAGAAAAGAATTGCTGAGCCAGTCTCACTGGATAACCAAGGAGACAAAGGGTGTGTTGGTTAGGAGGGGTTTTATGGCTTGGAGCAAAGGATAAACCCACCCCTAACAAGAAGATGTTTTTACCAAGCAGAAAGAGAGCACAGGCAAAAAGTCAGCAAATGTGGCAAGTAGAAAAAAGGTGTCAGAATTTGCCACAGCAAGAAAACTGAAAAACAACTTCTAGTTTAAACTGTAATGTACTGACTGTTAGTGACTGGAGAACAGTGACATGAATATGGTAATTACAGTAGTTATGATGGGCTAGAGATAAAAGTTTAGGTGTGGATTGGTTTTACTATATGAAGATGCTCAGCAAAGAAAAGTCTAGAATGCAATGTAACCAAAAGAAAAGTCTAGAATGCAATGTAACCTGAACTAAGGGTGCAGCTGGAGCTGACAGCTGTGGGCACAGCTCTGTCCCCACCACCCTGGACTGCTGGAACTCTTGAATACAATAAACTGCATTTTGTATACAATAAACTGCATTTTGTGTACAATAAACTGCATTTTGGAGAGCCCTGGAGTCCCACATCCCTCATTTAAGCTCTTAAGTGGGGGAGAGGGATCAGGATTACTTTGCTGCTGATCTGTGTGACATCTGCTTGATAGCACCAGGGGCAATGGGAGTTATTCTGGATGTGAGCTCAGTGCTGTTCTCCTGCCCTCACCTCGGGTTCTTCTGTGGGGAGTCCATTAATAATCATATCTAGTCTGTGGGGTAAAGCAGGGGAGGGGATATGATGGTTTTCCACAGCTTTTCACCCCCTTTTCCTCCTTCAGGCCTGTTAAAACAGCTTTTGAGACTTTGTCATTTCATTTGGATGTTAAGGAAGTCATGTTCTTGTTGCTGTGTCTGCTGTGTTTTCTCAGTGTGGTCTGCAGTACCCCCAGACTCTCTCAAATCACTCCTTGCTCGCTCTCACTCCTCCTTTCCTTCCCCCTTCCCACTGTGGTGCAATGGAGTTCAGAATTAGAGGCACAAAAGGTGAAGATGATGGGTGTAGATAAGAACAATTTACTGGAAAGAACAACGAGATAAGAAAATAAACAGTAACAGCAACAATGTTATTAACAAAAGATAGAGGAGAATAAATTATTCACACATCCCTGATAGTAGATGATACTGGATGGCTCCCTCCTCCACATTTTCTTGACCATAAGGAATTCTTCCTCCATGGAAGAGAGTCCCTTCCCTGCCTCCTGCAGTGGCGTGAGTGCTGTAGAATTTTAGATATATATAATATATATATTTATATATAAAAATTATAAAATATATTATAATATATATTTTATATTACAAAATATAATAGAATATATAATATATTATAATATTATAATATATAATATATATTGTATATTATAATATATTAATTATAAATTATATATAAATTATGAAATATATATATATTTTAGAATTTCCACGTCCCAGCCATGCTCTCTCCAGGCTGCAAAAATTAACCCTGTGCTGGACAGAGCCAGGACAGGCAGGCACACCCAGGGTTTGTTTCAGGGCTAAGGGCTGAGGATAACCATGATCATCAGCTTAGGAAGCTGAAGAAAATGCAACCAAGGGAGAGAAAGATTGGTGCCAGATATCTATGGAACACTCTCTAGGTTGTATCTGATTGCTGGCAGGATCAGAATTATCTGTAAAATTTGTTTTATTGCTGAGGAGAACCCTTCCCCCTGAGGGTCCCTGCAAAGAGCTAGTACAAAAATGAGCTTATTAATGCCTTGGTGAGAAGGTGATTTGTGTTGCAAGCCAGTAGTTTTCATAACTACTAGAGCAGGCTCTATTGATCCTGCTCGTGCCTGGGGATTGTGTATGAGGTGTCTGAGAAGAATATTGGTGTTTTTATTGCACAGTATCATGTGTATAATTTATATAGTCATATGACTATAATTATATATATATAATTTTAATATAAAAATATATAATTATATATAATATAATTTTATATAATAATATAAAATTATATATAATAATATAAAATTATTATATATAATAATATCATTATATATAAGAATAATATAATGTATAATTATATATATAACTATATGTAATTTTATATAAAACTATATATAAAATATATAAAAATAGAAATATAGATATAAATATAGAGATATATTTATAAATACATAAATATAAAAATATAAATATAAAAAATATAAAAATAGATATATATGAGCAGCAGGATTATTTATATATATATATGAGCAGCAGGATGCTGATGGAATGGGAATGTCCAGGGCACAGGAGTTTCTGGCACATCTGCTGGTGCCACCATGTAGAGCCTTCCCAGCCCTGGCCAGGGCAACTTGCCCAGCTGTGTGGATGATTTTATCTCTGTGGGAGAAGTAGGCTTTAAAGAGGATGAAAGGCAATGGAGGAAATGAAAATGCACAAGTGGGGAGCTCATGGAATATGTGAGCCTTTTCACAAAATGTGGGAGGACTGTTCTGTGTGGTGGATATCTCAGAAGTGCAATTCACTGGGCTTTTTGCATTATGTCCTCATGGGATGGGATTGGTTTTTGGTTTTTAGCTGCAGAACCTGAATTTCATCGTGTAGCTGGTAATCTGCCTGCAGCAGATGAAGGCTCTTCAAGCTAGCAAGTCCTGATGTTGAGCTGAAGCTTTGGATGTCATTAACCAAATGTTTTTATTGAGAATATAAAGGTCGTGTCTGCTTGGGAAGGGAAAAACTGGAAAGATTTTGGGCACTGACATCACACTGTTAGGGACAAATCCATGCTCTTGGCAGCCTGGACTTAATGCTGAAGGAGGAATAACCAGAGTTTTTTCATATTTATTGCAATAATTATGGCTGTAACAAGTGTTTGCCTACAATGAAGTCTTTCTATTAAAAAAATACATCAGCAAAATTTCTGCCCTTGGAAAGTTTACTTCTGTGTTTGATCATAATCATTCATTCTCAGATGTTTTATAGACCTAGAAGTCATCTATGTTAGTGAAGTTCATATTCATATGTTATTACATGGTAATATGCTTTCATGTAGCCAGAAATTAAGACACATAAAGTAGTTGTGTTTCCTCTTCAGGCTATGTCTAAATGCAAATCTATCCAAAAGACAATTGAGCAGTGTGACTCTGATGCCACAAACACATTTGAAGATGTGCCTAAAAAGAAAAAAAGGCTGAAGAAAAAAAATCACTTCTTCCTGGATGGTGTCTCATTAGCTAGGCAATATGATGTGGTGGAACTCTGCAATCTCATTTACTCTTGGTTGAGCTTTTCACTGCAGAGGCTTAAGTGTTGAAGTATATTTTTATGCCTCACCTTCTAATTTCTCACTGATGACTGCTGACAGAAAGTGTGTAAAATAGCTTTCAGGATGTTCCATTTCCATTTAGAGTATTACTTTATCATGTATGGTTTCATTATTCTCATAAGTGAAAAGGTTAATAAATGTATATACTGCTGCAAGAAGGGCAGGGTGATCTGATTATCCCTGCTAATATTTTCAGTTAATATTTGATCATGAGGAAGTAAGCAGGAAACAGTGCTTGCTGATTGCATTCTGCTCTTTGAACAGATGAGCACATAAATGTGACTGGCCTTGCCAGGCTTTAAGGACTGTCTGAGGCCTCTCTTTATGGGTGGCATGTGAGTGCATGTGGCATATGGGTGGCATGTGAGCAGGTGATGATGTCCTTGCCCTGCAAAAGTCACCCTATTGCAATTTCACTGAAAATTAAAACTCAGTCTGGCAAACCAGTAATTTAATTAGATAATAACTGCTGCCACGATGAATTTCATTTCAGTTTAAAGAGATTTTTTCTGTCTGTGAGGAGGTAGAGCTGTGTCACAACATGTGATTAGCAGTCAGGGGAAGTGCAAATATCAGCACCAGAGGTCCCTTGATTTCCCTTGCTCCTCTCCCTTGGTGGCCATGACATTATTAAAGGCAGTGGATCCTGTGGAGTAAGAACATTGCACAGCCACAGATGCAGCAAATGCTTCATCCTGAGCTTAAGAGAACAAACCCAAGCTTCAGCATTTTCTGCCCTGCCTGAAGAGTCTGGGGTGCTTCAGGGCCCAGGTATGCAGGGACCTCTCCTGGGGCTGTCCTGGCAGGGCAGGCTCTGACCTTTAGGTCCTGCTGTCCTGCCTGCTCTGCTTCAGGAGCCCCAAAGGAGCTGCCCCTGTCCTGCTCTGCTTCAGGAGCTCCAAAGGAGCTGCCCCTGTCCTGCTTTGCTTCAGGAGCCCCAAAGGAGCTGCCCCTGTCCTGCTCTGCTTCAGGAGCCCCAAGGGAGCTGCCCCTGTCCTGCTGTGGTTGAGGAGCCCCAAAGGAGCTGCCCCTGTCCTGCTCTGCTTCAGGAACCCCAAAGGAGCTGCCCCTGTCCTGCTGTGGTTGAGGAGCCCCAAAGGAGCTGCCCCTGTCCTGCTCTGGTTCAGGAACCCCAAAGGAGCTGCCCCTGTCCTGCTGTGGTTCAGGAGCCCCAAAGGAGCTGCCCCTGTCCTGCTCTGGTTCAGGAGCCCCAAAGGAGCTGCCCCTGTCCTGCTCTGCTTCAAGAGCTCCAAAGGAGCTGCTCCTGTCCTGCTGTGGTTCAGGAGCCCCAAAGGAGCTGCCCCTGTCCTGCTCTGCTTCAGGAACCCCAAAGGAGCTGCCCCTGTCCTGCTGTGGTTCAGGAGCCCCAAAGGAGCTGCCCCTGTCCTGCTGTGGTTCAGGAGCCCCAAAGGAGCTGCCCCTGTCCTGCTGTGCTTCAGGAGCCCCAAAGGAGCTGCCCCTGTCCTGCTCTGCTTCAGGAGCCCCAAACAAGCTGCCCCTGTCCTGCTTTGCTTCAGGAGCCCCAAAGGAGCTGCCCCTGTCCTGCTCTGCTTCAGGAGCCCCAAAGGAGCTGCCCCTGTCCTGCTCTGCTTCAGGAGCCCCAAACAAGCTGCCCCTGTCCTGCTTTGCTTCAGGAGTCCCAGAGAAGCTGCCCCTGTCCTGCTGTGGTTGAGGAGCCCCAAAGGAGCTGCCCCTGTCCTGCTGTGGTTGAGGAGCCCCAAAGGAGCTGCCCCTGTCCTGCTGTGGTTCAGGAACCCCAAACAAGCTGCCCCTGTCCTGCTGTGGTTCAGGAACCCCAAAGGAGCTGCCCCTGTCCTGCTGTGGTTCAGGAGCCCCAAAGGAGCTGCCCCTGTCCTGCTCTGGTTGAGGAGCCCCAGAGAAGCTGCCCCTGTCCTGCTGTGGTTCAGGAGCCCCAAAGGAGCTGCCCCTGTCCTGCTGTGGTTCAGGAACCCCAAACAAGCTGCCCCTGTCCTGCTGTGGTTCAGGAACCCCAAAGGAGCTGCCCCTGTCCTGCTGTGGTTCAGGAGCCCCAGAGAAGCTGCAGTGCCCTCCTGCCAGTCCTGCCCAGGGCATCTCTGCCTGCCTGGGCTGGATTCTGCCTGGTGGCACGATGACCCCACTGCCTGTTGAGATGCAGAGCTAGGGGGCTTCATGGAACCAAGTGTGAACTTACACCTGGCACCAGGTGCTTGTCTTTTCAGCGTTGGATTTCACAGTCTTACTTGGTTAAAAAAAAATAAATAAAAGAGTTTTGCTGTGTTTTATTTTGTCTTTTGGAAAAGTGTGTCATTGGCTTGAGCAATGGATATTATTGCACTGCTTTTTTCAGCAGGCTCACCCCACTTAAAGGGTTTAAGCAGCTTATATTTGGTGATTACAAAAGAGAAAGCAGTATTATCACTGCAAAATTCCAAACACACAGAGGCATAGGAGGAGTTCTGTTTTGTTCACCTTCAGTTATTTTCCTCACAAGTAGAGTAAGCTGGTAATTTTTTTTTGTATCCACTGAAGAAATGACTTGTGAAAGAGCTTGTACAGATGGAAGTGAATGTTTGTAATCTGTATTACCAGTTTTCTCTTCTTTTGCAAAGGGTGTTATTCAAGATGTGAAAATCATCTTTATACCTAATGGATATATAACACAGTGTCCTAATCTGAATCGCAGTAAGTAGCAATCCTTTTATTGCCTCTAGTTTAGATTTTTCATACAGATTGTTTCTCTGCTTTAAAAATAATACTTTCAGGCTTGTTATTTTTGCATGTGCTGACTTCCAGAAGGCAAGAATTCTGTATAAACAGATTGCATTTTATGTTCAGATAAATCTAGTATGATAGATTGTTGTTTATTTATGGGTTATTGTGTCTTTCCTTCTTTTTTGTTTCTTTTTAATCTTTCTCTATTGAGCATGCCCAACCTGCAGTGATTTCTTAAGTCTGGTGCAAGGAATCATGGATTTGCAAGAACTCCTGGCAAAAATGACTGCAAAAGTAGGTACCTAAGCTTTTTTTTTTAGTTGCTCCTTTCTTTCCCTGAGACAAAGATGAAAGTATTTATTCTAGATGCCATTTCTTATTGCATGAAAATTATTCTAAATTTTCATAGTAGAGCCATTTTTTTTCTTGCTGTCTGCAGTAGTCTTGTGGACATAGTTCTGTGGTTGTTTCTTAAGCTCAATAATATTTCTGTTGTCTGCTTTATTATTTGTCAGGTACTGACAAAATACCCAGAGTCTGATTTTTTTTGTAAGAAGCCTTAGCTTGATTTCCCTTTTCATGTTGAGGGATAAATACAGAAACAAAAGAGTGAAACCCCTCAACAATTTCCTCACCATGTGAGGCTGTCAGAGGGGAAATGTTTCCTTGTGGGAGGTCCTGTGAGGTCTTCAGGACTGGTGGAGTCTCCTTGCTGGGAATTGAAACGAGGCCCCAACATGAAAATGCCTGTGAACCTGCTGGCTGTGCTGAGCTTGGCAGCACCTTTGCCCAATAAATGGCTTTTATCAGTGTTTTTAGCAGTTTTCATCAGCTCCAGGTGATGGGGTGTGTGCTTGGGTTTGTGGTTTTTTTTCTTTCTCCTTTTCCCCACCCAGCTTTGGATCGTGGATAGGGTGAATGGGAATCTATAATGTTGGGGTGGTTTTTTTTTGGTTTGTTTGAAATGTTGCAAGTTTTCCTTTAGGTTCTGCTCCTACAATACACAGGCAACCTTAGTGTCAAGCTGAGGCCATTCAGCAAGGCTGTGCTGAAGTTTTGGGGTAGGAAATTGTGTTTTAGAGTGATCTGTGTTGAAAGGAGAATCTGAACGCTTTTTGAGGTTACTCTTGATGAACCATCTGGTTTGTGGTAGGGGGATGTTAATTGTCTCTTTTGAAACAGCACTTACATTTTGCTTACTTAGACTCAAGTGCAGATGCAACCAACCTGTAGATGCCCTTACTCTCAGTGTAGTTACTGTAGGAATTTCCAAACCAGGATTTGCATAGCGAATTTGTGTAAAAAAATGATACTTTTTAATGAACTGCCTTCAAATGCTCTTTCCCTTCCCCACAGGAAAGGGGAAACTGGTTTTTTTTTTGGAGAGTGAGTGCATTATGCTGGCAATCCTCTTACTCAGCTGACATGCTTTGGACAGGCTGGATCCAAATGAAAAATGTGAAGCTTTTAGTTCAGTTTTCTGCTTGTGCTATGAAAGAGAGGCAATTATTTTGAGCCCTGCTGGTGGTATGAGCAGGTTCCAATTATGCAGTGTACTGAGTAACTTGCTTTCTCTGATGTTAATTATATTTTTGCTTGCTAGTACTTTATGAGGGGAAGCAAATAACACAGTATTTGTACTGCAAAGACTCTGCACTTTCATAAAGTGGTGCTGGCATAATCCTTCATTGTAAATTCCTTTTCTGTTACAGCAGCCCACTGACTGGTTCTTCTTGCAGTTGTTTCCTGTTGTCCAGGCAAAATGCATGCTACAGGAAAGGAAATTAACTTGGTAGAAAAATGCAAGTTAAAAATAGGGGGTCTGGAGGTTTGTGTCTGCCTCTGAAGTCCTAACCACAACAGGGAAGAGTGACTAATGTGGACACAGGGATATTTTGTGGGGATGCTGCATGTCAGGGCTTTGAAGGGCTGCCTGCAGAGATGCTGTGTGGCCTGGCAGGTGCTCAGAGAATGCCAAAAAAAGAAAACACTACAGCAGGCTTGCTCATGGACAGCATCCCTAGCCCCTGATCCTGCACCAACAGGTGCAGAGCAAGGACACCATGCTTTGGAAAGTGTCTTGGTGTCTCATTGTTGCTTTTAGGCTCCACTGTATGCAGAGTTCAGCTTCCCTCTCAGTGTGTGTTTGGTTACAGCTGTATCACAGCACTGAGCACAGGAGCAAGTGTTGTTTGCCATGAATGTGTATGTGCAGTTTATAGAAATTAAAATTATGGAGGCTCTGAGCTGGGAAGGAAACATCCAGGTTTCAGGCTCCAGTAATTTTAGTAGCTGTGCAAGTTGTGCAGAATGAGAGCAGCAAAGGGAGGCTCCCTCCTGCCACCATGATATTTTCTGAAAAATCCTCTTTGCCCAGGATTTTCTCCTGGGAAGTTGAGAGGCCTCAGAGAGGAATGAAAACAATAATTATCTGATTGGTGCTGCTGTGTTTGCTGCTTTGGAATGTGGCTTGGGTATTGTTTACCAACAGGTGAATGTTTGATTGGTTCTGTGTGAATTGCTGTAATTTAATGGCCAAACATGGTCCAGCTGTGTCAGACTCTCTGAGTCAGTCACGAGTTTTTATTATTCATTCCTGTTAAGCCTTCTGATGTATCCTTGCTCTTTCTTTAGTATAGTTTTAGTATAGCATTCTATAATATAATATAATATGATATGATATAATATACATAATATAATATAACGTAAATATAATATAATGTAAATACAATACAATGCAATGTAATGTAATACAATGTAATGTAATATAATATAATGTAATAATATAATGTAATATACATAATATAATATAACGTAAATATAATATAATGTAAATACAATACAATGCAATGTAATGTAATACAATGTAATGTAATATAATATAATGTAATAATATAATATAATGTAATAATATAATGTAATATACATAATATAATATAACGTAAATATAATATAATGTAAATACAATACAATGCAATGTAATATAATGCAATGTAATGTAATACAATGTAATGTAATATAATATAATGTAAACATAACACAATATAATGTAATAATATAATATAATGTAATAATATAATGTAATGTAATATAATATAATATAATATGATATGATATAATATAATATAATATAAGCCTTCTGAGAACTTGGAGTCAGATTCTCATCTCTCACCTTGTCCTGGGGACCCTCACAAACACCACACCCTCCTGCTTGGGCTGTTCCTCTCCTGGGTCTGGGGGGCTCAGGGTGAGACACAGGGCCCCTGTGAAGGGTCCAGCAGAGCCCTGGCTATGGCAGATTGTCACAGAGTGCTGTGAAAGGAGCATTTGATGGTGACTTGTAGCAAGCAAACCACCCTAACCTCCTCTTCCTACCTGTGCTTTGTGAAGATACTGCTTTTAAAGACTAACTTTTAAAGCTTCTTTTGTTTTTGTCATCATTTGAATGAATTCTGAATTTCTCTAGTAGATATGTTCAGTTGAGTTAATTTTGTGTCCTTAAATGGAGACACACTGTATGTCAGGTGTTACAATCTGGCTAAAATGTTAATTTGCTGCAGGAGGAAAGGGCTGTGTTACATTGCAGCATTCCCCACTGCTGGGCAAGAGTACTGTAAGTTCCTCAAAATATAATGGCTAAAATAATTCATGTGGCTTTAACAAAGTGCTGAAATCAGTCTGGGCATCTCCTGCACTTCTTTGAGTAGAATATAACTTCTTTTGGTAAATGATGAGCCTCCACTAGGGTGTGCTTTGTATTCAGATGTGTTTGTTACATGGAGACTTCCAGCACAGAAATTTCTACTGAGTCTTTCCTTGCTGGAAGTCAAAAAGGTTCAAACTTGGCTTTGATTAAAATCAAGAAAAATCAAGCACTCGACTTCATTTGTGGACTAGGCAATCTGGTTTACTTACATCATGGGTTTATACAGCCAGGAATACTTTCATGAATCACAAAATTTTCTCTGTAAGTTTTGGTTTATTTTTAAAGAAGTTCTTGTATTTATTTTGCCAGGAAAAAAAATTGAACAGAGGCCTGTCATCTTTCAGTTATTTGTATGGGCAGGGAAGGAATGCACATATTTTACTTGTATTTCTGTTGTAACAAGGAGTGTTCAGAGCTGGCCACAAGCCCAGGGTTTGTTCCAGGAGCATGGTTTCTCCATTGATCATAGTGTGGGATGACCATGTACTAACTCCATCAAAATCTAAGGAATAGGTTTTGTTTTTACCTGCTGATTTCCTTGTTCAGTGTTTCAAAGGTTGTGGTCAAAGTTGGTTTTACTAAAAATAAGTGTACTGGTTTTTGCTTTTTAAATCATGTGCTTGAATTGCAGAAATCTCATCAAGTTGCTTTCATTTGTAGTTAAATTATGCAGAAACAAGGCTGAGTCAATTGGAAGACTGTCATTGTGAGAAGACTTGTCAAGTAAATGGATTGATCTACAGAGACAAAGACTCATGGGTGGAAGATGATCACTGCAGGAATTGCACATGCAAAGTAAGAATTTCTGGAGAGTCTGAAGGATGGGATCTAATGAAAATGTGAAAATGGCCTTTGAATACATAATGTTCACTCTGAGAATTACTTTGTTTTTGGTATGCATCTAGTGGCAGCATGGACAATAGAGAGGGAAATGGTAAAATAAATAAAATTTTGGCATTACTTATTTGTAAGCTTCACACATAAAATCTACCTTCCCTTGACAATGCTTTTTTACTTGTTCTAATTATAGCTGTGAGGACTTTGTGGTTTTGGGGTGAAGGAGTGGCATTGTCTGCGTTTGCTTTGGAACTGTTTTCACTGCAGTAGCTTTTTCAAAAAGGAGGCATTATCTTAATAGTATTCATAGATGCTTAGTTGCATCTTGCATGGTAACAACTTGCAGATTCGTTTTCAGCATTTATCAGACTGAAAAATACGAGGGACAGAAAGGGGATTAGTATGCAAAACTTGTATCTTTGAAATTATTTGATAAATATCTGAAGAGAGCCTTTGTTTGCTCAGGAAAATAGAAGCCTGATTGTTAAAAAACCCAAAGATGATTGGAACAGCATACAGAAAGTAGGGCTTATGTTCTTGACTTATGTTTTCCAGTTAGTGCATTTTGCTCTGGGTTTGGGGGCAAAATCAGTAATATGTACAAAAATACTGAAGGCAGTTCACCTTCAGCTGCACTTTGATTTATTTTGTAGTTGGGTGGGATTGAATCTGTTGCTGAAGGAAAGGTTTGTAATCCAGAAGGGCGTTTTCATTTACTGAAATAGCTCTTAGTGGTGTGTATAGAATGCAGCTGATTTCTGTCCTGCCCCCTTTGCCCAGGCAGGAGCTGTGGAGTGCAGGAGGATGTCCTGTCCCCCTCTGGAGTGTCCCCCTGATGCTCTGCCCGTGCACGTGGACACTCAGTGCTGCAAGGTGTGCAAGGGTGAGTACAGCACACACCCCTGGCTGCTTTGCCTCTTGTCCTGCCACCTGGCACCTTTTGGGGTGGTTTTCAGAGCTCCTGGTAGTTCAGGTAGTGTGAGTCACGGTGGCAAACGTGATTTAGGAAGAAAATAAATAATTGCTGAGAAATGAACCAGCATTGCCAGTTTCTGAGGTACATTTTTACCTATTGTTAGTGTAAAATTCCTCACCCTATGGGGGCTGGGAAGGCTGCCTTGGCTCCAGTTGGTGACTGCTGGTGCCAACCTCACTGCTTTGCCTTCTTGTCCTGCCACCTGGCACCTTTTGGGGTGGTTTTCAGAGCTCCTGGTAGTTCAGGTAACACGAGCCACAGTGGCAAACGTGATTTAGGAAGAAAACAAATAATTGCTGAGAAATGACCAAGCATTGCCAATTCCTGAGGTATTGGTTTTACCTATTGTTAGTGTAAAATTCTTCACCCTGTTGGGGATTGAGAAGGCTGCCTTGGCTACAGTTGGTATCTCCTCTTGATGTGCTGAGGAGCATTCAAGCCTGTGGTCTGAACTTTCTTTTGTGATGAGTAACTAACCAAGCTGTTATCTTTTTGCCTGTCTTTTATTTCAAGTTAAAAGGCTGTTCTTTAAAATAAACATGACAGTATATCAGACCCTGGCTTAATATCCCTGTGTGGAGCCGTGGTTTGCTGTAATTAATTTCCAAATAAATTAATGAGAAGAAAGAAAAGCTAAGTACATTTTGTGATTGGTGTTATTATCAGCTTTCAGTTCCTTTTAGTGGGAATGAAAGCTGTTAAGTAACATTCACGGAAGGAATATTCAATATTTGTTACTTTAATAGTAGTACAAGGAACAAAGGCAATTTATGTATGAAAATTTTAGCTGTATATTAATGCCAGCTATACCTGGAGAAGCACAAATTCTCTTTCCCCTGATCTGTTCTGGAAGATGAGTAAACTTCATGCATGAGCTTTTCAATAATTTATTAGGACAGGGATGTTGAATTATTTTAGGATTTATTAGGAAAATAATAGCACTTTTTTAGCATTCTGTCACCCTTCTTCAGACACTGAATTCATTAGTTCCATGCACTAATATCCTTTAGCTGTGATCTTGCACTTGCTCTTGTTTCTCATGTAATCTCATTTCTCTGGGCTGTGTGTCAGCATGAATATTCTGCATACTAAAAAATGCTCATGAACAGAGTACTTGGGTGGTAAAGGGGCCATGCTGGCCTGTATTATTTGTCTCAAAATATTTATATTTGTAACACTGAAAGTCTAGGAAGTCCTTTCATGAAACTGGATGTACGCACAAGGGTCAAAATCTGACACAAAGAAATTGTAAGGCACAAAATTGTAGATTCAGTGTATCCCCTCATGAGTGAACTGTTCCTGTTATTTGTAATGGGAAGATGAACAATCAAACTTGCCTTTTGTCAGTGATTGGCACAAACTTGACTCGTTACTCTGACAAGAGCTCAGCGTGTCAGTCAATGGGAAGAGACGTGTGGAAGTTGATTGAAATTGATTGTAAATGCCAGCTCCTCTTGACAAAATGATGTGCTAGGACCACAGTTGGTCACCTCTTGGTAGATAGTAGTAATTGCTGAGGTTTTCCAAAGAGCTGCACTGCAGGTGTTATTTTCTCTGTGCTTTTTCTATTTAGCTCTGATAGAACCATCAGTTGTAATTTGCTGTCTCTAGGGATTATTGAATGACTGGGTTATTGAACACTTTCCCATCTTAGCTAAGGGTTAATGAGCAAAGCTCTAATGTCTGATATGTTAAGGGGTTTAGGCAGTTCAGTTTTGATCCCTGCCACCTTGTGTTAGCATTTCAAATAATATTGGGCAAAAGACTGTAATTTTAGGTACAATTTTTCTGAATCGTGCATTAACTTGCTTTTCAGTGTGTCCCTTCTTGTGTAAAAAGCAGTCATGTCAGGAAAACAGACAGAAAGAAGAAAATGTCTCTATTTCAAATTCTCCTAAAAATAGTTACTGGGATTCCCAATTTAAACAAAGCTTCCTCATCTGAAGTTTTCTTCAGAAGTGAGAACACAACAAGTAAGGCATAAAAACTAGGGCAGCTTTTGAAAAACAAAGAAGACTAGGATGCCAAAAGGAAGATGCCTCTTTTTAAAAGCTTTAGTGATGATGAAAACTGAGTTAGCCTGAAAATCGTATATCATTCTCTTTTTTTTTTAAGAAATGAGCATTTTCACAAAGAGTCATTAGAAGCAAATTTATGTCTGAAGGTTCATGAAGATTGATCTAGCAGTCTCTTCTGCTTAAAATTTGGGCATCAATCTGGCTATGACAGTTGCTGCTGTGGAACTGTTGGCATCACCTGTAAGGGGGACACACTTGTACCTGTGAGTGCTTCCCCTGCCTGGGCAGGAGGGAGATTCAGGTAAAACAGGAGGGAAATCCAGGTAAAACAGGAGGGAAATCCAGGTAAAACAGGAGGGAAATTCAGGTAAAACATTCCTAGATAGAGTCTGTCTGTTGAGGACAGACTGCTCTGAACACTTGCACTGTGCAAGTGCCTTGACTCTCCAAACCTTAAGCCCTGTTCAGTTGCAGCATAGGATTCACACCTTTTAGCTTTCCTTTCAGAGTCACAGGTCAGACTTTTAGTGGCCAGGTACAGAAAGAGCTGGAACAGCACAGCAGAAAGTTATTTTATCAGTGTTTACCATCGATCTGCTTTGTAATGCAGGGAGCCTTTATGGAGGATGCTTGATTTGTGTGAGATCGTAACAGTCCAGCTGCTCTCTGTAATTGATGGATTTACTGTCCCTCTCTGCAATTGGAATTTAGACATGTGGTTGCATGGGGACTGTGATAATTCTGGTCATAATTGACCAAGCTGTTTGCTGCTGTGGCCCTGATGCCTTCTTCATGGTGGCAGGAGTCCCAAGCCAGGTGACTTTGCTGCAAAGTGAGTGAGGAATGTTCCAGTCTGTTGGATCATTTGTGGAGCCACTTATCCTTGGCAGAAGGGTCAAAATTTCAGGCAAGAGTTTTGCAGTAGGAGTTCTCAGTTTCCTGGGAAAATCCTACATATTTCATGTGTGCCTGAAGAATATTTTCCTGAAATAGATTTTTGCAGCTTGTTGATTCAGTAGTCATTCACTGCATCCAATCTGTTCCTGCAGTCCTCCAGTAAGTTGAAGAGTTCACCTTTGGGCCCACAAAAAATGTGAAGGCTTAATTGAAATCTGTGCTTACATTATTCTTGTGATGAACTGGATGCTAATAAATGTCTGCAGTTCTTGAAGTGAGTCATGAGGACCTCTGGTAACACAAATACTGTAACTACTCTACATGATGTTGGTAGTGAAAATATTTTTTATTGAATGATAGGTTATTTAGTCCAGGACATATTGTTTATGCTCCTATTCCCTCTCTTTAGTTTGGGTAAAGAGGCTACTTTCTCCTAAAATGAATTTATTGTTCATTACTTTGTTTGTAATTACATGTGATACTGACTTCTGATGAAAACAAAATGAATCGTGTTTTTAATGTATTGATATTTTTTCAGTGTATGTGTAAACTGGTTTTACTTCTTCGTTATACCTTGCATTTATTTGCTGCTTAAACACTGATTTAATGAATTTTTAATCTCCCTCCTCCTCTTGAATTACAGCAAAGTGTATCTATGGAGGCAAAGTGCTAGCAGAAGGTCAACGAGTGTTAACCAAGAGCTGCAGGGAATGTCGAGTAAGTTTCAGTTGTATAAACCTTTCCTGTTTTTAAATGTATCTGTGGTGTTCAGAAGTGACAGTGAAAAGTTGCTGCATTTCTTTAGGCTTCCTTCATGCAAATGTGACATCTGTTGTCTCGGGAAAGGTGACCCTGAAGTCACTGAAAGCCACAAATACGAAAACAAGGCAGGAATATGACCCTTGCAGGATAAGAGAAATATGGGCAAAATGATTTGGAAGAATGTTTTCTCTTATCTCTGCTTTCACGAGCTTTAGAAAAAAGTAACAGCCTCTTGGGCAAATTACTTATTTCAGCCAAATTGCTAAAATCTGAAGCAACCTTCTTGTTACATTGTGTGAGATACTCTGTATTTTCCTTACTGTTGTTCAAACTATATATAGCTCTTCTAATAATTGAGGTAAATTGCAGAATATTGGAGTGGGCTGAATTATTTTTGGCAAATTCATAACATTTGGAGTATGACAGTCAGTATTTAAGAGCACAGGTGAATGGAGATCATGTTAGATCTGTTCAGGGGGGTGGTGCTGAGTGTGCATTGGAAAAGATTACAGTGATCTGATTATTGTTGTGCTTGGAGCTCAGTGTACAGAGCAGCAATTTTCTGTTCACTAATGGAAATGGACAATAGCTGGTTGCAGATGTTGTGAAAACAGCTTGTTATGCAGAATTACTTTGCTGTTGTTCCTGTGGAGCTGTATGGGGTGCTCAGCACTGCCTGTACAAATGTGTGGGCAAGGTTGTTGCCTTGGAAGGCAGACTAAGATGACAGTCATTTATAATATCACATAGAATGCTTATTTGAGAGTGCAAGTACATGTATAAAATGAGAACAGGAGTTTTTTCAAGTAGAGTGAAACCAGAGAGGGTGATCTGAATGATGTCTGTGGAACATCTCTGTGCTATAAATAAGAGTGTTATATTCATCATTAGGAGTATGATAATACATTCAGGAAGATTAAAAGCAAATACCAACCATCAAATATCTGTCATTAGGAATGAGTAAAATAATGAAAACAGCTTTTGTATTTTGCTTATTGTTAAAAGGAAAATGATATGGCAATGTTAATTACAGTAACATTGCAGTTGGTATTTGCATCTTAATTGACAGTATTGATAAATATTCAAAATGGCATCTGTGAATGTTACACCAGGAAAAAAATCATTTGATGCATGCCTTCAAGAAAAACCCCAACAATCTGAAGTTCTGTCCACAACTGTGCTTCAACAAAATATTAAATAAATCTCACTGGCCTGGGGAGAGTTTTTAGGAGGATGCTTGCACCTGTGTCTGTGGGCTGATGTGTCTCTGTGCAGGAGGTTTATGCAGTTTGACTTCAGCATGAGCTCCCAAACCTGAGCTCTGTGTCTGCTGCCTCAGGTGGGAATGCTCCCTGGAAGGAGGATGGGTTGTGATGAGTCAGGCTGTGCCTGTGTCATTGTTTTCTGTCCTGTGTGGACAAGGTGTTGTATGAGAAAAGGAGGGACTTTGTCCTAGGAGAGGACCATACAAAACTTAGCATGGTTTAATTTTCCAGACTTGAAAAACTGACATCAAGTTTCAAAAGCTGCTGATCCATGAAGGAATACAGTGGAGGGTACACATCTACTGGCAGTGTAATAGTGTTGATAAAGATACCTTAAAAATCTTTGTGTCTGTAAAGGAGGATATATTTGTAAGTGGAGTAATGTCAAAAAGATTAAATTGAAATTTCATATTTCAGTTTTTATTTGACGATGGATTCCTTATTCTTTGCAAAGGTACTGATCCAAACTTAAGAGGCTTTTAACTTGCATTGATTTTTCCATCTAAAAAAAAATAATACTGCTGATGGATCCAGCTAGATCAACGATTTTCTTTATCAGGCAGAGAGACCTTTTTTTAATTTTTCAAAACTAATCCAGACTAAAAATATTTATGATGCACATCCTCTTAACCATAAGCACAGATGTTACTCATGAACAACCATTCCCAGCTGGAACCCTGCCCACAAACACTCTTTAGATGAATCTACAGTGACAAAGGGAGCACACAGGTATTTCTAACAATCACAGGACAGTTCAGGCTGCAGGGGACCTCTGGGGGTCATCTTGTCCCACTCACCTGCTCGAGCAGGGTTACCTGGAGCCAGCTGCTGAGGACCACGTCCAGATGTTGAGTATCCCCAAGGATGGAGACTGCACAGCAGCCCCACACTGCAGGAGCGTTTCCTGATGCTCACATGGACCCTGCTGTGTTTCACTTTGTGCCCATGGGCCCTGCTCCTGTCCCTGGGCACTGCTCAGAGGAGCCTGGCTCCCTCCTCTTGGCACCCTTGGGTGCTCATGTGTGTCTGTAGGGTCCCTCTGAGCCTTCTCCTCTCCAGCCTAACCAGGCCCAGCCCTCTCAGCCTTTCCTCCTCTGAGAGATGCCCCAGCCCTCACTCACCCTCCTGTCCCAAGGGTGGTCTCTCCACTGCTGTTCCATCTCTCTCTGTGGTGACAAGGCCAGAAAGTGCAGGTGTCTATGAGCTTTTGATAACTGCACCTTTCTGCATTCAATAAGTGTTTGGTTTTTTTTTTGTTTGTTGGTTTGTTTAGGGCTTTTTTTTTTTGGGTTTCACCCGTATGGTGACGTGGGTCATTGAATGTCAATGGAAAGATTTGTGTAACTTTTTTTGGAGTGAGAATTTGCAGTTGATCAGCTGCCTGTGAATGACATGATGCTTGTTCATGAACAGATGACATGCTTGACAGGAAAGGGTACAAAAATAAATGCCTTTTCATTAATGCTGGGAGCAGGCAGTCACAGAGTGCCATATAAGATGGACAGGGCCCACAGCTTTCAGGAAGGTTGACTGAAAAGTTTTTTGTAAAGATAAGGAAAGATGTGTGATGGTGTTCACAGGGGTTCTTGGATGGGGGAAGAGATGAGGATCTGACTCCATGTTTCAGAAGGCTTGATTTATTATTTTATGATACATATTACATTAAAAATCTACTAAAATAATAGAAGAAAGAATTTCATCAGAAGGCTGGCTAAGAATAGAAGAAGAAGGAATGAGAACAAAGGTTTGTGTCTCGGCTCTCTGTCTGAGCCAGCTGACTGTGATTGGCCATTAATTAGAAACAACCACATGAGCCAATCACAGATGCACCTGTTGCATTCCCCAGCAGCAGATAATCATTGTTCACATTGTGTTCCTGAGGCCTCTCAGCTTCTCAGGAGCAAAAATCCTCAGGAAAGGATTTTCCGTAAAAGATGTCTGTGACAAAGATGTACTTCTTCAGAGTGACAGCTGAGGCTGCTGTTGGAAGCTGTGTCCTAAGAGAGTGATCAATACCAGCTTGTTGTGGCTTAGCAGTGATGCTGCTGCACGTGGTGCTCCCCCTGAAACCACATCTCTCATTGCCTGGGTGGGATGGAGAGAACTGGAGGTACCAAAGGTAAAGATCATGGCTTGAGGTAAGAACAGTTTATTGGAATCAGCAAGGTCATAAGAAAATAAACAGTAACAGCAATAATAGTAATGACAAAGGGTACAGGGAAGGGGTGGTCATTTCACAGGGAACAGCAAAACCTGACTGCTCCCTGTCAGCCCCAGCAGCCCCACCTCATCTCGGGTTTTGGTTGTTGATTGCTGCTCCAAGATGTGCAGGGTGTCTCTGCTCTGGTCTGTGAGGCTGAGGAACGAGTCTGGACTCTTCACTTTTCACTCTTGAGGTTGTTTATTAATTCTTATCTATAAAATTTTCTTCCTGCCCAGCCCAGATCTGCTCAGCAGGGCAGCCACAGGCACTCTGTGTGTTGTCCTTTTATACTGCAAACTATGTAGAACATATTTACACTGAATTCCCAATACCCATCACCTGTGTTAGACAGTGCACTTCTACTCTAGACCAATCCCAAAGTGCCAACATCACTGCAGAAAATGGGGAACAAGAAGAAGGAGAAAGGCTGGACATGCCCAGATTCCTCCATCTTGTCCCCACAACCCCCATACCAAAAATCCTAAAATCTACATTTTTACCCTGTGATAATTTTATTATTATACTATTCAAACCTGTGTGACTTTCATGTCCTCATACAAAATTGGCAACTTGCTCCAGGGGTCAAAATCAAATCCCCAGGTGCTCTGGGCTGTGTGCCAGGGTCTCTGAGCCCCCTGGTGGGGTCCTGGGCACCTCTGGACACCCAGAGGGATGCGCTGAGTTCTGACAATCTCAGAGTGAGGTGCTGTAGGACAACCTCCTGTCCTGGCCATGCCCCTCCTGGATACTGCAGAGATCAGCCCTGTCTTGTCTGGAGCCAGGGCAGAGAGAAATTCAGACAGGAAAAATCCCCCGCCAAAATAGCCTTGTCTGAAATCTTGCAAATAATTTTCAAAGCAGATCATGTGAGATGTGCTGTTTATTGTTCAGATTTTCACTGCGTGTCACTGATTAGGCTTACATCCAATCCTTTTTTGTATGTACTTACCTTGGTAATTAGAAGAAATTTAATTATCTTGTTGTAAATTTTTGACTCCAGATCTCATTCTTTGTGGATTGTATTTCACAACTGAGGTTTGATATATTTATTCCAGAAAAAAATGTCTTTTTGACATCTATTTCTGTTCACATTCTATGACTACTACATATGTGAATTGAATACAAAAAGGAATAATTTTTCTAAGGCTGCCTGAAGCAACAATTCTGAAGTGTGAACTCTTCTTACTTATCTCAGTGGATAAAATCTGAAATCTGATGATGATAATTCTTATAATTGGATCTGTACTAGTTTATAACAAATTAATTTTAACCCAAAGAATACTCAACATGGAAATGTTTTAATTGTTTTAAAACTTAATTACAAATAAGTTTTAATTTGTTTTCCCAAGATGCAAATTCTGCAGAAAACAGAAGACTTAAGGAAATAAAATCTTGCTGTCGTTAAATTAATGGAATTCTCAATTTGCCTTGTTTAATCTCCTTGTGAGTCACTAAAGAAGCAGTGAGCTTGGAATAAATTTGTCTTTAGCTTTTTGACTCATCCTGACACTCATTTGACTTTCATACTGTTTCTTGCCATATTTCTCTGGCCAGATTTATTGTAGCCAACCCTTTTTGTGTTGTGCTGACATTCTTTACTCTCCCTGCTGTAATTGTCCCGTCTGAGCTTAAGCAGGCAGTGAGTTACAGCCTGAGCTGCCTGTGTGCTGATGTGCTGGTGAGTGATGGCTCAGGTCTGGGTCCTGTATCACCTCTGGTCCTGCAGCTGCACACACAGCCCTGGGGGACTCCTGCCTCTCCCCTGTGGAAGTGAGATCAGGAGGAGACCCAGCACCTCCATTGACTTCACTGCTCTTGCTCTGATGGTGTGTGCCCTCTGTAGCTGCTTGTTCTCACAAAAAAAAATAAGAAAAGCAGATGCCCGTGGGGTTTTTGTAGCATTATTCATGACAGCAACTTGGCAGTGAAGGCAATTGGCCCTGCTTAGCCTGAAGATTGCAGTGTCAGGGGCAGTGATGGTTCCAGAATTACAGATTTGCATTCCCTGGCTCGGCTGCACTCCTCAGCTGGAAGTTCTGCAAAGCTGCTGGGCACCTCGGGCACATCATGTGTGCCTTGAGGACTCAGCAGGCATCTCCTGTGTGTGTGTGTGTAGGTGAGATCTCCTCCTGCAGCCTGAGTTGGTGAGGGGAGGTGGCAGAGCTGGTGGCCAGCAGAGGTTTTCACAAGTGTGAGCCTGGGCTGCAGTGTGCTGTGGCACAGTGCTGTGGGCAAGCTTCTGCACTGGGTGTTTCTTCATGCAGGGGGCACTCACAGGTAATTTCAATATCCTCTGTTAAAGTCACGTATCTGGTTGTCACCGTGATATTTTCTGAAAAATCCCTTCCCTGGGATTTCTTCTCTTGGGAAGCTGAGAAGCCAGAAAAGAATGCAAACAATAATTATCTGATTGCTTTGGAATGTGTTCTGGGGATGGTTTACCAACAGGTGCATCTTTGATCAATTCCATGTGAATTGTTTGAACTCAATGACCAATCCTAGTCCAGCTGTGTTGGACTCTCTGAGTCAGTCATGGGTTTTTATTATTTCATTCTTGTTAAGCCTTCTGTCTGTATCCTTTCTTTTATTATTTCATTCTTGTTAAGCCTTCTGTCTGAATCCTTTCTCTTTCTTCAGTTTAGTTTTAGTATAGCATTCTTTTAATATAATATAATATCATAAAATAATAAATCAACCTTCTGAGAACGTGGAGTCACATTCTCATCTCTCACCTCGTCCTGGGGACCCTCACAAACACCACATCTGGTCCTTCAGATTATGAGAATGATTGCTTTAATGAGGTTTTGTCTATTTTTTGGTATTGGTTTTCCTCTGCTTTCCCAGCCCTAGATATGTTTGGGTCATATTTTTAAACTTGTCTCTGCAATCATGATAGCTGGAAAGTGAAATGTCTTTATTTGAGGAAAGCAGAAATTCTTATTTCACCTTTTTGTTCTGATATCTGAGACATCATGAAAAAGGTTCTGGGAGGAGTGAGGACTAGACTGATGTTAGAAAAGAGTTTTGGCAACATAGCAGGCTGCCTGCTTTCTTAGTGGAGTTTCATAGCTTGGAAAATGAGATAACTCAGGTGTGGACAGCCCTGTGGGGTAGTTACTGCAGTTCCTACTGAGCAGACATCCTCGTTGTTAATTTTTGCTCCACTTGCTAGTTTTCAGTGATGGCATAGCTGCAGAAGAGGTGCTGAACAGGTAAATTATGGTATGGAGGAGGCTGGAGGGGGGGATAAGGTAAAAGAGGAGGCTATTTTGGGACAAGATGTTAAGAAACAACGAATTAAGTGCTGGAGAGCTGTTTGGTCTGGAGACATAGTGAGGCTGATCTGCTGGATGGGAGAAAATGGACTAAAATTTGATGGAGAAATCTCCCCATGAAGGCTCTGTGTCTGTGATTACAGAAAGTTTCTACCAGCATCTAGACCTCCTATCCCAGTCTTATTCTAAATCTAGAAATCAAAATCATAGCAATGCCTTCAGCTTGATTTTTACACAGCAGTTTCTGTGGGGACCTCTCAAGATGAGCTTTCTTCTCTGAAGGATGTCACTTTGGAGATGAGGTGATCAGGAATTCTAAAGAACAGATTCTTGGGCATGACAGAACAACACAGCACTTGAAAATACTGGTCCTGCTGAGTAAATTGGAGCTGAATATCTTATCAGTGATAGATAAGATCTATCACTGATATCTAGACTGGGAAATAACAGGAATAAAGCTCAGATGTGCAGGAAGCAGGGAGACTATCTTTAAGATGGATTGAAATTCTTAAATTCTTTCAAATATTGGAAAAGAAGACAACTACATATTGGTAAAATGAGACTTTTACCAAATATGAGATTACATATTGGGACTTTTACCAAATGAGGCTTTTACCAAATATGAAACCACATATTTGGTACAACTAGCATAGAATTTTGAGGTGAAGTGCCTTGCCTTTTAATATATTTTTTTAATGCAGAGAAATGCACAGTAGATTATTCCAGATTTGATATTATGGTGGAACAAATGAATTTATCTTGCTTCTTGCTAATTTACCAGTGTTGTTACTGGAGATTACCAGTGCTGTGGATGGAAAAGTGTGTGATCCTTGCCACTGCATGCATTTTCACCAATGTAATTTTTTAAAATGTTGTTTATTTTCAGAATGGAGTTTTAGTCAAAGTGACAGAGACCTGTCCACCACTGAACTGCTCAGAAGAAGATCATGTTCTTCCAGAGAACCAGTGCTGCAGTGTTTGTAGAGGTAAGCCAGCCTGGAAGAAATATGGGAATACATTGAAAAGAGCAATTCCTTTTTAATAAGATATTAAGTACCTCTATAAGCATGATTCCAAACCCACTCTCTGATACTCCTTTGGTTAGAAGACTCAGCAGATACAAAGCTGTAGCTGAACTGAGTTAGGCAGGAGGAGGGAGAAAGGGAAGAGCTGGAGGAGAAGGGAACCATTATCTCCTAAAACCTCCTATTCAAAGGATGCTGTACTTGAAAAAGAAATATATTTTTTCCTTATATCTGTAACTGCAGGGTTTTGATAGTGTTTTTTCAAGGTCTCTATTTTAAAATCTCAAAAATAGCATTAAGATTCTAGTTGGATGGATACTAAGAGGTTGGTTTAGATCTGAGCACTCTCAGGACTAATTTATGAATTAAGCTGGACAATGAAATAGTACCAATGCAAACCAAAAATTAAACAATTAATGCTAGAGCCCAGAACCCCATTTTTCCTCTTTCCAGAGGATATTGAGATGCAGTTCCTCTTCCTTTCAGCCGTGTGAGTCCTGGCTGTAGGCTGGACCAGGCTGAGCAGGCAATAACTAAAATCTTAATTGAGGAAATCCCCTTAAATGAGGAACGTGCAGGGACCACAAGGTTAAGACTTGAGCAAGTTTTCTTTTTAAAATGTGTTCTAATCAGTGCATTGCTGGGTGAATAATCAATCAGTGCATTGCTGGGTGAATAATCACCCCCTGTGTATGGTATCTCTGTTCCTCATCTCTCCCTTGGTGCTGAGTCTCAGAGGGGCTCAAGGGGGGCCTGGTCTCTCAGGACTCACATGTCAGCCTTTAGTGGTGAAATTCAGAAATTCAAGCAGGAGATGTGCCAAATGAGCATTAAACATGTGCAGCCTTAGATGGTTATTGAGGTCTGCTGGAATATTTGTCTTGCCTGTCTATAAATTCCTCCAGTGCCATTGCAGATGGCAATGAAGGGGCTCTGAACCTCTCCCTCTGCCAGGAAATATTAATTAGTAAATATGCATGGTTAAATATTTACTGAGGCCTTGAACTTAAAAAACACATGCATGTGGTTGCAGGGAGCAGCATGCTTGAGACTCCCTGTTGGGTCATGGGCTAAGAATATACACATTAATTTTATTTTAGCAGTTTCTAGAAACATCTGCAACTATTTAAGCAAGCAGTAAATGTTGCTTCTCTGTCCCTCAGAGGGCTCAATGTCTTAATGATACTTCTTAACAGATGGCCCAGTTTGATGTAGTGCAGCGCTGAAAAAGAATGTATTCATTACTTGAAAGGATTAGAAATATGAAAGCTTCAAAGTTGATGGAAGATAAAGCTCCATAATTATTCACTTCCATGTTATTGTTAGTGATAGGTCCTCATTTTAGATATTCATTCCTAAACTGGCTTCATTATTTATAATATAAGATGGATATGTATATTTATATGATGATCTCTAGAAGCAAGGGAAGAAATTGTATTTTCCCTTCCCAGGATTTCTGGTACATGATGCATTCAGTTTGAAACATTAAACTTTCACTTCAGTTCTGCTTTAGCTGACTGCTTCAACAGCGCCTCCTCTTTTTGTATTTCACCATGGCTTTTTAAAATTCTTTGGAAAATGATGCCTAAAGATATGATTAATTTTGTCAACTTTACAAAGGCATAAATTCAATTTAGCACTCCTAAGTTGCTTTTATAACTTGAAGTAGAATATATGCTGCTTGACACTTTGCTTCAGTTGCATGCAACCCAAAGTGGTGGAATCTAATTTTATCATGTGCTGTTGTTAAAAATGGGTATTTATGAAGAATTCCATGTTTGGTATGGGTTTTATCCAGCAAACAGGTGCTCTCTGATGTGGCAAGCAGGCCACAGTTTCTGATCCTGTCCTGTGCCAACATATCCTTTACTGGGAAAGGATAGATTGCTTCTCTTGTTTGCAAAACTGACTTTGTTCAGAGACTGAGAGACTGAATTCAGCTTCTTTTTGTCTGAGCCAAAGAAGTAAGGAAGACATATTGTCATAATTGCTGTCCTGAATAAGCAAAATTATTTGTTGGAAGGCCACACAGATCATTTGCATGTCACACTCAAGTTCCACATTGTATGAATGATGATGCAGGTAATTTGTTGCATTAGTCCTTAGCTAAGCCTTAAGTTATTCAACAGAATATTTAGCAGGCATTTACTAGCAATGTTAAATAAGAATATTATTTCTGTGTTAAGTTGATCAGGGCATGTTGGTGACTGCTAGGTCCTGGGCTTTGTAGCAATTAGTGTGTTTTTAGTATTTGTAGTTGTGGAAACAGAACATTTCTACTGAGTTTCATGTTCTGTAGAGTTACAGAATATATTTGCTGAATTGGGCAAGGGTTGAAAGGGTTTCCTCTTGTGCTTTTCTAGCTGCAGCAGAGGAATTTGCATGTAATGAAAGGATAAATATGAGGGGATCAGCAGAAGGAAAGAAAACCACAGAAATACAATATCTTCATGATGCTGTGGTGTGAGACTGTACCCTCTGAAGCACTGCCCACAATAACAGATGAGTGCCAGAGCTTCTGCAGGGTAAAACAGAAATCTGTGGGGTTTCTGGAGATGGAAATTGTGAGTCAGCACAGAAAAGAGTTGAATACTGTTATGTGCAGAGCTGGTGGCCTTCCTAGATAGTCATTATTGTTTGTAAATGGTAGGGGAAATAAAGACAGCAAATAATGCCTGCTCTTCTTTAGGCCTGCCCCAGAGTTTGTGGTGCAGCAGAAGGTAATGGCACATTGCTCAGAGGCAATTTCCAGATTTCAGGGAAGTGCTGGTGTGAGGTGTACAGGTGAGAGCAGTATGGAAGAACTCTGCTTTAAAATGAGTTTATTTTTGTGATTTCATCTACTGAATGCATGAACCTCAGCAAATCTGTATGGGGATCTATCCTTGGCTGTCATGTAGAGTATATTCAGTTTTTCCTTTCATCTCTGTACTTTAATATAAATGTCTGCTTAAACTATGTGGCCACTTTATACTTTCCAGCAGGACAATGTGGTGTTATTAAACTGTCTTTTAGGCTTACAGAAAATTTAGTTAATTTTCAAGTTTCACAAAGAATCGTGTCACAAAATGCATTTTTTGCTACTTTTGAGAATCACTCATTTTTCTTACAGCATGCCTGCTACATTTTTTATAGCCCAGGGACAAAACTAATATAAAAAATAGTGTCATGAAAGTGTTTTATTGTTCCCTTTAGCTGTTTTTCTCCTTGCCAAAGACAGTGTATAATTTTGAAAGAGTGGATTTTTTTTTCTCTTTTGCATGAGTGATTCAAATAAGACTTCATGAGAGAATTTTTATGTTGTTGTGCTCACAATTTTAAATACATAAAAATAGCCTTAACAGCCTTAGCAACTTCAGATGTGCTCTTCTTAAAAGAAAGAGTGTGATGAAATAATGAAGTAGTGAGAGTGCTTTTGTTTCTAGAGAAAATAATTCTGTCCTGCAGTATGGAGGGACTGATGGATTTAGATTGCCTGCTGATACTCGTTAGGAGGAAAGGGAGAATCTTATTGATGAGGTGAAATATACATTTTACAGCAGGGAGCAGCATTTAATTCTAAAATTGGGGCTTCTGCCACCCTTCTTTGTGCTGTTTGGGAAGGTTTTTAGTATTTCAGTTGGAGGGTGAGAAGGCTCTTCAGTTGTGCATGTTTCTCATCTCTTCCTGCCTGGCTGTGAAACTGAGATTTGACTCTTGAGAAATGGAATTTTTCCCATTTATTGCTGTGAGGTAGGAGTTATTTCAAGGTTTTAGATTTATTAAGATTTAATGGCAGTTGATAAATATGAATTAGTTTATTTCTAAACACAGTCGTAGCGTTACTTAGGATTTAGAAGAGCTTTCTATCTGAAAAAGAAGAAATCTTTTTAAGCTTGTTAGGCTGTGTAGTTACCATTATTCCATTGCACACAGATAAGCACTGTGTAATAAGCTCTGCATTCACAGAGCAGCTTGAAAGAATGTATGAAGTTGCTGTTTTATGTCAGACAACTGAGTTCTGTCCACAGTCTCTGAAGGTGTAAAAGCTGCTGTTCAAAGTGCTGCTGTGCACATGACTCATTAAAAACTGATTCAGATCATGCAAAGACATAATTGCTAATGCAAATTTTAACACTCTTCCATGACTTCCCCCTCAGATTTACCTTACATAATTATATTGGAACTGTGGGGTTAAATCCTAACAGGAGAAAAGATTTTGAGGTTGAAACGACCTTGGATTTTTGAACATTTGCTGGTGCTTTAACAGAAGAATTATAGCAATTTTTGTTTTCACATTTAGAGATTTCTCAGTATAAAACAGTGAAAGGGAGGGCATCTTAAAAAGTAAGAAAACAGGGGTTTTACAGTTTTTGATGTGAACAGCTAAGGCTACTGTAAGAAACATAGAAAATTGTACAGAAGTTAGAAGGAAACCCTCAAAAACAAGGAGAGACACATCAGTGTTGACCAGGAAAAAAGGAGGAAGAGATGTAAGTCTAAAATGTACTGATTGCAGCTGAAGTCTTGAATGAATTCTTGCATTTTACAATCACTGCTTAAGCCAAATTACCATGTATGTAAAATACTGGATGACAGCATGAAACAGCTCAGTGTGCTGCTCTGCAAAAGGAGCTCTGGGAACCACGACTTGGAAGAGGTTACTTGGAAAAATGGGAGCAATGTTCAGGTGTCCCAGTCTCAGAGTCTTTGTGGTCAGGAGGACCCTGAGATGTGTCAGAGTCTCTTTTTCCCAGCCCGATGAAGGAGTCAGGATTCTTCTCTGCTGGTTTTCAACGTTGTTTATTTTCTGTTATCTATAAAATTCTGAATGGACCTCAGCAGGTCAGTCAGTGGCACACCACCCACCCTCAGGGCAGTGTTGGCTTTTTATATTAAAAACTACGTGTACTTTATTTACAATAATTTTCCAATACCCATCACCTATATTAGACACTCTGTCTCTACCCTAAACCAATCCAGAAGTGCCACCAGCACAGCAGGAGATGGAGGACAAGAAGAAGGAGAAGAAGGACAGGACATGCCATATTCCTCCATCTTGCCTCTTGAACCCCCATTCTAAAAACCCCAAAATTCTACTTTTCCACCCTGTGACAAATTCACTTCACATTCTATTCAAGCCCTTGTGGCTTGTAACTCCTCACACAAGGTTGGGAATTGTTTCCATGGGCTAAAATCAAAGGCACAGGTGTTTGTGACTCTGTGCCAGGGTCTCTGAGCCCTTTGCCAGGGTCCTGAGTCCTCCAGGGCAGCCAGAGCAATGTCCTGGGTCCCAACATCCCAAAATGGAATAAATTTTTAATTTGAGATCTCTAACTTGGGGCCACTAAGACCTACCCAGTTTGCAGTTCCTGATGCTGCAGAAGAAACCATGATGGTTTTATGGCTGCTAGCATGTGTCTGGTTCTTTTCCTAATTGTCTTAGAACATTTCTTAATGGTCATTCTATATTCAGAATGAAGGAGTGGAAAGAAACTTGTATTTCCTAATGGAGTAAGCATTTCAGCAGCTTTGCTGAAGGAAGGGAGCAATGTTATCAGAAATGTCTGGGGAATGAACAGAGGTCATCAGGCCTATAAAAATCTAAACACACTCTTGAATATTTCATTCCCCTGGTAGTATCTAATTGTGTTTTGGATGACTTTGAAGGGCTGTTGTGCACGTTTATGATTGTGTGTGTGTGCAGGGAAGATGTTTCTGGCATCTGTTCTGAATGCATTCATCTGTAATTTTAATTCATGCTTGCCTTGTCATCTGTGCTGGCCTGAAATTCGTTAAGATTATCAGAACTGTTTAAGATTTTCTGTGGTTTTGTTAAATCCTCTCCAATTGCCTCTTGCTGTGATGATTCTATTTTAAGCCATTCTTACATTTAGAGAGGAGCTGACTATCTCAGATAAGCCTTTGCTGAATATTCTGAATCAGTTGTTATTTTGCCTGGGCAGTGGAGATGCATGCCCTGTGCCATCTCCCACCCATGTGGGATTTAGGGGTCCCACTGCAGGATCACTGGGTGCTTTTGGCATCTCTGGAGGTATTTTAAAGGAATCCTGTCAGCCATTTCACACCAAAGAATTCATAAAAATCAGATCTTTGGCTCTAAAACTCGTGCTGAGGAGAATTTGTACCAATGTGTAAGAAATCCAAGAACCACACATCCTTGATATGCATCTTTTGTCTCTTTTGAAGTGCTAATTTTGCATTTTTGCTGGGGGGGAAAAAAAAAAGTATCTCTGGACAAAGCTCTGATCCAAGCAGTGCTGTACTTTTTCTGACAGAGGCACACTGCTCCCTCAAGTACATTTTTTTCCTGCTGGTTAACCTCAAATTACAGTTGTTTTGTAAAAGCTTGGTGACATAACATGTTGTAGCACCATGTGTGCTCTTAGCAGGAATGGTTTCCACTCTCCACTTACAGAGGTATTGAACAAGTTTGCTGAAATGCTGTTGGAAAGTGAAGTGGAGTCACTTCTAGACAGTTTTAACAGATAGGAATCAGTGTTTCATAGGTCTTTTGTAATAATAAATGCCAAGACAGTTTAAAGGTGTAGTGGATACTCTATGATTGTGTATTCCTAATGACAGGAGAAAAATGGAATGTCTTTTAGAGCCTTTATTTTCTCAAATTGTAAAACTGGAGTTTCTTTTAAAACTTAATTTATAAAATGAAATATTGAAATTAATTATTAAAATTATTATTTAAATATAAAATAGACATTAAAATAATTTAAAAGATTTTTCATTGTAATGCTCTTTTAATAGCCTTCAAGCTTGAAAATCTGATTCTGGATGGAGACTGTTCATATTTGAGTTCATAAAGGAAACAAAATTAATGGAAATTTTTCCAGAGATTTCTTTGAAAACAGGTGACAGTTCTAGTGGCAAAAAATGGATAGGTAGGGTAGTCATCATATCTACAGGCAGGTTTCAGAGGTAGCAAATAAACAATGAAGGATTCACAGGGCTGTGATGTGAAAATTAATCACTGGCTTGTGCTTGGGGAAAAGTGCTGCTGGAGTGGCTGATCTGGGACTTGTGATTAGAGTTAACTCTGAGAAGCCACCAACCTGGCTAATTGTCTTAAATTTGCCATGATCATAAGGTAAAATGTTGACTCACTGGGATAAAAAGAGCCTGGAAACAGAATTTTGTTGCAGGAAGTCGCATGATGCTGCATTCCAGCACACTTGTGACTAAAACTTACTGATAAAGATGAAATTTGTTTTACAGGTTTGGATGAGAGGGAAATAGAACTAAATATAAACCAAATACCCTGAGGCAGGGTAACAATCCATGTGATATTTTCATACTGCCTGGCTCAGTACACAGCTGTGTTCCAGAGGTTCTGACCCAGTAATAACCAACTCAAGCTCATCCTGCATATGAGCTCAAAGGAGAATTATTGTTCTGAAGAAGCAGAAAACAGACCAGGATGTCATAGTCTTAGGGGAAATGAAGAAAATATTATAAAACTTAGTGTCTCTTGGGTGTTATCTGGAGTGCCAGCAGAATGGAAATCCTGTGTGGGGAGCATCCATCAGGTGCTGAATGGGTGAGCTTGAGGAGATGGGTTCCACTGTTCAGTTTCAATTACAGTTATAAAGGCACAAATGAGAAGTCAAACACTGTGATTGCACAAATGGCTAAAGGCAGTGTGTTGGCACCCTGTTTTACCAGTCTGAAATGTACCTGGGCTTCACAAGGCTGGATCTGGGATACTTGAGTTGTTTTTACCAGACTGTGAAATGAGTCAAGGCTCGAAGGGCTAACTGAAGGTTTCATTGAGGGAATTGGATCACAATGAAAGAAGGAGCCAGCTGAGCACAAGGAAGTTACCTTGGCTGTTAATGAAATGAATTTGAACTTTAAGTGTAGAATTGGATGTTGACAGTGCTAACAGATGTTAATATTTAATAAAAATTACCTCAGAACTCAGCATTAGGTGATCAGACACATAAATCTGGAGTGCACTAAGCTGGCACCACCTGAGTGTTAAATTAGTGGACAACTGAAGTGTGTGTGTAAAAATACATTAAAATATGATATCAAAGCATGGGATAGACAACTAAAAATACATTAAAATATGATATCAAAGCAAGGGATAGACAACTAAAAATACATTAAAATATGATATCAAAGCAAGGGACATAAATAGAGACCTGAATCTGGCATTTAGATGTTAAAGTCTGGGTGGTGTTTTTCTTAGCTGTTTTTAGGGGGTGTTAGGAAGTTTCTGATCAATGAACAAGAACTTTTAGTTTGCTCCTTTTTAACCAGGTGTAACTGGCAGAAACTGTTCTCATAATCAGATCAGCACAAGCCAGAATACCAATATATAATAAATGATGGTATGTGTGGGTTTCTGCTTTTCCTCCTTCCTTCCAGGACAGAAAATGGATAGAAAATAGGATTTACCAAAATGACTGCTTATAGATCTCAGACAGATAGAAATGGACTCTTGGATATTAATAGAGAAAATCCATAAAACATTCATCAGTGGAGGGAGGAAAAACAATTCCTGTTGTCAAATTCTGTAAGTTATTTCTTAACTTCCAGTGGAGTGCCTTTAGAGATGAAGTTACAATTACCTTCAATTTAGACTTAAGCAGAGAAATATGTTGACATGTCTCTGAGAAATACTGAAAATCAGAAAGAAAGAATTTCAGCCACTTGTACCTTTACAGAAGGAGGTGGGCAAGTTCATCCTATTTCTAGAAATAAGGAATAAGAGAAACTGTTCCCAAAGAAATTACTGAGAACTTGTGTGAAGGAAAAAGGAGAGATTAATAACAATTCCCCTTGATAGAACATGATGCATGGAATAATTATAAACTGTAGAAACAATTGAGCTGGTTTTTGATGACAGAATTACAAGGCAGTGTATGAGGTTGCTTTGACTACTGCTACAATTTTGTGCAGTGTCTCATTTTGGTCTACTAAAAGCACACGTGGCTGTGCATAAGAGAATTTTGAGGGCTTTTTTTCTTATATTACACTTCATTGTCCTTTTGATGTAAGTTATTTTATTAGCATTGCACCTCCTGACAAGCAGAGACTTAATGCAACGTGGGTTCAGTAGAACAGTAATGAGTTGTCATTGCTTCCTGCTTTGGAGTTGTCTTTTTTCCTGAATAAAACTAGTCATACAAATATCTTTCTAAAAAATGTTTTTTTTTCTGTGAATGAATTGATGGAGAAATCAAAAAAAGTCTGTGTGCACCAACTACGTTTATAGAGAGAGTTTTGAATGTGAAATGCCCAAGTTTTTGAGTGATACAGTCAATGTAAATACCTAAATATCTGAACTAAACATGTTTTAAAAGCCTGTTGTGTGTTCCTTGTGTTCTAGGCCATAACTTCTGTGCAGAGGGACACAGGTGTGGTGAAAACTCAGAGTGCAAGAACTGGAACACAAAAGCCACTTGTGAATGCAAGAATGGTTATCTCTCTGTCCAAGGGGACTCTGCATACTGTGAAGGTAAACAAACTATTCAAAGACCCATTCCCTGAACAACTTCTTCAGAAACATGAAATAAATATGTAGATGAATATGTAATGTGGAGTATGAAATGAACATTCATTACATATTCATTACATATGAATATGTAATATGAATAAATGGTAGATGAATGCATTTCATTGCCAAGTTCAGTTTCATGGTGGTGAATGTGACAGGGCCCTTTTTGTGCCCATGAATTGAAGGTTCCAGGTGGTGCTGGCCCCCTGTCTGTAGGTGCATTGCTGCAGTTGTGTCTCTGCTCCCTGGGCACGCTGTCAGGACAGATTTTAAACCTCTGCTCCTCAGACAGCAGCACCCACCTTCTAAAATGTTTCTCAGAGAGCAGTGTCTCCATAAGATGCATTAATTTAGGAGGTGGGAATTGTGCAGGCATTTGTGGGAATGGGGAGTGTGAGCAGTGCTGTGGCTGGGATATAAAGATGATGACCTGCAGTCCTTCCTGAAGCACTTCTGTGGGACAGGTACTTTGCTGAAATGGCTTTCCTATGGGACATAAGAGACTATTTCTGAGAAGATTGCAGCTGAGGCACTTCTGTTCATGTGTTAGGCCATCACAGGAATGAAGGCAGTGGTGTATTACTCTCCTTTTTGTTTCCCAGGGTTTTCTAGGGCTTGTTATTCACAGCTGTGATGTGCTTCTTAAAAAATAAATGGATGATTCAATGTGTACCACATTCCTTCCTGCCTTTGCATGGTGGGTTGGATTTTTTTAATACTCTTGCGTGTCAGGCTGCAATATTTTATTTTTTGATGATCGTAGGAAGTTTTTGAGCTACTCTGTAAAAAATATTTCCCTTGATTGTTTTTCAGTAGTACTGGTGATGGAAGGGGATGGCATTTTTGACAAACTGTCAAAATATAGCATAAGAATTGAAATACTGAGGACTAAGTATGAAAGAATAAAAAAAGAAATGTGGGGATTGTACTTAAATGATCCTGCATTCATAAAAGGGCTTTTTGGTGTACACAAGTGAACAGGATGGCTTGAAATAGCATTTTATAAATATGTTCAGTAAAGTGCAGCTTTAAATCTTATGGTATTTAGTAATTTCTCTGCCAACATTAATTTGAGTGGTCCGTTATATTCACTTTCAGTCACTGGAAAAACAGTTCCCACATGTGCCTTAAAGGTAGGCAGCAGATATATTGTGTATAGAGGGAAACTTTTTTGTACAAAAAGCTGAACAACTGCTTTTTACATGCTACAAAGACTTCTTGGACATCAGAGGACAGGCTGTTCATCAGCTATGATACATAACCCAGTGTCAGCTGGGCTCTTCTTTGCTGTTTTAAATAATTACAGTGCTCAGTATTTCTGTTTACCTGGACACAGACTGCCCCTTTTTCTTCTGTGGAAAAAATTTGAACATCTTGACCCAACTGATTTTGGAGATCTTGGCAGTACATTCGTGGTAGTGATGGTGGAAAAAAGAGCTTTTTAAAAGAAATTAGCAGGAATTGCAACATACCTGGGTCTATATTGCATAAACATTTGGAAGGGCAAATGAAATCCCTTCCTTTGACCCACTGTGTGGGTGAAACGTGAGGCAACAGAGCAAGCAGCTGCTTTTGCTGCTGGGGACTGGGATAGAGGAGAGTGTTGCTTTCTGCATGGTTTGAAATGATGTATTTGCTAGAAGGAGTTGTTACCTCTGCAGGTAACACAGGAGAGAGGCCCTGGAGCAAGGGAGCTGCAGGCTGACAAACTGACTGGCCAGGAGGGGACTCCTTTCAGCCCTGTCAAGAGCTTCCTTCCACCCCTCCTTCCTCTGCTTTCTGCAGAATTTCTTTTTATGCCTCTCTAACCTCATTCCTCTCATCTACGTGTTTAATTTCCTAAATAGAATCATTTCATAGCTGGCTCCACAATAGTCTCAAATGCATGGTGAAGCTTTGATTTAAACAAACGAGAGCAAAGGCACATGTCTGAAGGTAGAGTTTAGCAGGAGGTTGAAATAGTATGGATTTTCTTTTACTGTTTTGAATTTCTGTGTAAGGATTCCATAATCAAAACACCTGAGCAACAAATACTGAACATCCAAAACACCTGTGGAAGCAAGGAACAGCCCATGCTTGGCTGTAGCTCTGAATTTGTCTTTATTTTTGCTAAGCCTTTAAACTCTGGACGTGTAAGATTACTCTTTCCTTTGAGATGAAAGGTTAAATGATTTCAAACTTGTGATATGTGCTGGTAAGTGGCACCTCAGTTTAGAGTGCTCCAAATCATTAACTTGGAGCTTTCCAGATTTCTCATCTCTTCCAGTGTACTTGAAGTAGTTGTGCATGTCAATTGTGATGCACAGTATTATTTTACCTTACATATGATTTTAATGTTTTTTCTGCTTGCTCTCACAGTTTTATCCTGCTGGAGTTTGGCATTATTTTCATTTTGTAGATCTCTGAAGCATTGTGTTTGAGTCTGCTCTGCTTTTTGATAAGCATTAGTCTCTTTTGTAACTTTGCATGGTCACGTTAGCAGCACAGTGGAAAAAATAATTTAAAAGATTCTAACTTCTAACAAAGAATTGGCATCAACAAATTTGTAAAATAATTTAAACGTGAGAGGCTTTCACTATTCATTCTAAGCAAGTACTTTTCAAGTACTTAGAAGCTTCTTATGTCAAGATGTACATATAAGATAACCACTCACTATATGCACTCCATTTTTGAAATAACAGATATATTGAGGGAAGGCCTTTTCTGAAAGCAAACAAGTAAATGAAGCTTGTGATGAATGAAGGAGATAAGTGGAGATTCTCTGCATTATGTAAAAGCAATATATTTTACTTAAAACCAGAAAAGTTGGGCTTTTTCTGATTTTCTGACATTTGGCTGCTTGTCTTGCATATAGTGCCACATGGGCAGCAGCTTGTGGCACCAAAATGTGAAGTTGGATGTGTGTTAGTGCCACGTGGGCAGCAGCTTTGGCAGAACCAGCACCAAAATGTGAAGTTGGGTGTGTGTTAGTGCCACGTGGGCAGCAGTTTGTGGCACCAAAATGTGAAGTTGATGTGTGTTAGTGACACACGTGCAGCAGTTTGTGGCAGACCCAGCACCAAAATGTGAAGTTGGATGTGTGTTAGTGTCACATGGGCAGCAGCTTTGGCAGAACCAGCACCAAAATGTGAAGTTGGGTGTGTGTTAGTGCCACGTGGGCAGCAGCTTGTGGCAGAATCAGGACCAAATTGTAAAGTTGATGTGTGTTAGTGCCACATGGGCAGCAGTTTGTGGCACCAAAATGTGAAGTTGATGTGTGTTAGTGCCACATTGGCAGCAGTTTGTGTCAGAATCAGGGCAAAATGGGGACTCTGTCTGAGTCTGTGTGATAGTGATTGTCCAGATGTGTTGTGTGATGTGTGTAGCAGACCTGCAAATATTTACACTCCTGGGTACTTCCTCAGAGCTGAAAACCACTGCAGACTGTGCCTGTTTTGCCAAGAACAGCACAGCACTACGAGGCAGGAAGGGCTCAGCACGTGGGGAGTGTGGAGTTTAGAGGTGAGAAAGGAAAATCAAGGCTCATCAGCTGGGAGCCAGGGTTGCTGCTAGCTGGCAATGCTGGTGCTCACTGTTTAGATCACAGGCAAAGGGCCATGTCTTGTGAAAAGAATTTCTGCTATATATTTCACAGTGAAGGGGAAAGGATAGTATTTCTCTGCCACATTTCAGCTCCCCATTCTTTATTACCTTCTTCACTTGAAACATTTACAGCCCTTCCTACCTGCAAAGTTATGTTGGTACAAAATTGATTTTTACCTCGGTGCTGTTGAGATCTGATCCATTGTGAGTGCTGCTAAAATCTGAACTGTCTGGGATAGGCAGCACGGGACAAATTCATGTTTCTTCTCACTGGCAAGAGTGCAGGGAACAAGAAAATCAGGGTTAACCTGAGCCATCCTTTACAGCCCCAAAAAGCATCTCATGGAATGGAAGGGATACATTGGCATAGCACCAGGTGTTTTGTCATGTTCCACAGTGCCACCAGAGAATGGGCTGGGGTGGCAGATGCCATGTAAGAACAGATCCAGTCACTGAGGTGGGCCTGCAAGATGAATATTCTCATTTTATGACTATATTCTATTCCTTCCCTCTGTACCTAAGTATGCTCTCTAGGATGATTCTTGTGTGACCTGACCCTCACCTTAGCACTGTTACATCAGCTTGAAGAGTGATGGATTAAATTCCTTAGCATTTGTGAAAATTTATGCAATTTTTGGCCTTGATAGAATGCTCCAGAAGCACACGTGACTTGCAGGAGGAACATGACTCAGTCGCTCTTTCCCTTCTGTGCTCCCAAAGTGTTATTTAATCTGTTGTTAACAAATTATTGCTCATTTCTAAAAGATGTCACATAAGCTCTGAAATGCTAGCCAAATTCAGAAAATCTGCCTGAGGAAGAGTTATGATAATTTTACTGGGCTTGGCAGATTTTGGGAAGATGAAATAAAGACGAATGAAAGCTCAGGGAGAAAACTGAGTGTTCATTTTCCACTGAGCATGGATCCAAGCCTGCAGCATGGGGGCCTGGCAGAATGTCTGCCTGGTGTGCTTGAAATCTCAGGACTTGGTTGCTAGCTATTGTAAAATAAAACCATATTTAATTTCCTTGTAACTTGCAAGTACATTGCAGACACATACAGTGGTCTTTATTGCTTTCAGTTTCTCTTCCTTTGAAGTTGATACTACATGTAGTCAGTAAATCCTTTACAGAAAGATAAATATGTAAATATATTGAAAATATCTGTTCTGAAGGTACATTAGTGTAGGTTTTGTCAGAAAATGTTTATTTTCTGAAAGTCACTTAGAAAAAAATTCCAACACGCAGAAGATAATAGTTTTTTTCCCCATTATTGCAGAAATCAGGAAAAATTAACCTTTTTATATTAATGATTTAGTTCCAAATGCAAAGACACAACTATCAGCATGCCTTAGTGAGAAAAAAAAAAGTTGACTTCTGTTGCAAAACATAGTGGAACAAATAAACCCTTTCATCATAAAGTGGGGCTTCTGATGAGAAGATGAGAGAGCTTCATAAAGCTTACCTCTAATATTTAATCCTTTGACTCACCACATTCTGTGCATAAATAACTGTTCAGTGTGCAGAACTTGTCTCAAGCCATTTGAACTGCAAACGAATAAACCCAGTCCTGCATATGGCCCTCAGAGTAGAAGTCTGCTGACAATCCTCTGAGTTTTCACAGCTGCTGTTTTTCTTGCTCTATAAAATAAGGTGAATTTTGGTGAGTTTCCCCCTCCTCCTCTGTAGTGATTTCACTGCAGCTGTTCCAATTTCCCTGCACTGTGGCTTGGGAGGTGGCATTAGCATTATGTGGGACCATATAAACCTTCTGTGTGGCACTGATGTACAACTGTGCTTTTGGATGGGCTCCACTGACTTGACTTCTGGAGCAGCTTTTAATGAGAATTTTTCTGCTTGCTGTCCTCCCAGAAAACCTGCAGGTGTTCTGTGTGCTGTGATAAACTTATTTTCTGTGCAGAGGTGTGAGGATACAGATAGATCCACAGAACTGGGCAGGTTTCAGGTGATTTCATGAAGATAAGGAGTTGGGACAAATATTGATGGTAAATGCAGAATCCATAGACAAGGGGAGGGTAGGAGAAGAATCTGCAAATGTTACAGTCAAATCATCATCTCTGTCTCAAAGATAAAGAGGGCAGTGGTTCAGTTGGAACAAAGTTCTCATGGGGATTCCCAAAGCAAAACCCAAAACCCCAAACAGCCCCCCACAGCTTTTATAAACATGTAACTCGATGCCAGGTTGCTTTTTAAAAAGTTTTCTTTGAAAGACACTTGTTAACCTACTTTTTAAGATTTCAGTTACCTATCAGTGTCATATTTAAACTTTTACTTGTAGGTAATCCTATTTATCAGTGAAAGTCATTTCTCCTGGTGTTATAATACAAATAATGTGTTTGTCCTGCCTACTGTTTCCAGAGAGAGACTTTTTATTTCAAATTATACCCTTACCCATCACATGAACTCAAAATCATCTTTTGTAACACAATCCAAAGGCAGGCACTTGTCAGCTGCTGTCCTGCCTTTGTGGCTGTATGGACTTTAATAAATGAGACTGCAAATTCCTGGTGCTATGAGCTGCTGGGAGAGGAGACAGAATTAAAACCAAAATAGAGCCTTTCCCTCTCAAGTTCATTGGATGGTGCTAAATTCCAGGCAGAGATTATGTTCTTGCCAGTGAACAGAAGGAGTTCAAGCAAAATACTGAACTTTTTATCCTAAGAAGATTCAAGAGTTTTTTGAAAGTGATGTTTGTGCCTTATATGGCTCTGGATAGATTATTTCTGTTATCAAAGCTGCTTTTATATTTACAAGTTTATTAGTTTAAAATCATATTCCAGCTACAGAAACCTGGAAAGTGGAATTACTTGCCATCCCCTGGAGTAACTTCAGTTCTTTTGGTGTAATGTCATGCTGAGATTTATATGAAAATAAATTCTAATTTTCAATAAGGTAACCATATGTTTTGGTGGTGTTGTAATAAAGTGTCATAAATAATTATGGCTCCCAAGGAATTCAGGCTTGCAACTGTCAGTTCTTGTGTTAGTAACTCACATTTGAACAAATTATAATCATTGCTATCAAAGGAAAAAAAATCCTCACTCCTGCAGGATGGCAGTGAAAATCTTGCTCTGAAGATGTTGAAATTTTTTGTTCATATGAAGAGATTGGGGATCTTGTGTCCCCAAATCAAGAAATGTTCTTAGATGTTAGGGTTGCATTCTCCTGAATTGTAAAGGACATAATCTGACAGATGGGTTAGTGAAAACCCAGTCCCATGTTGTTGTGCATCATGGTAGAATCTGACTTAAAAGCTGAGCAGTAGAGAAAAAACTGCAATTGCCTGTTCCTTCAGCACCAGTGTAATTATCTTATTTACTGTGATGACCTTCCATGGTGTGCAGAGTGGGAGCTTCAGACAAGGTTTATTGAGAAACCTCCTTTCTAGTGAGGGGGTGCAGAAAAAAAATCTTAAAAAACAAAACCAACAAATCTCAACTTCCTCAGTCACAAAGCTAAAAATAAAAAGACTTTCTGATACCTCAAAAGTCATCTCAAGCTCAAAGAGCCAAAAGACCTGCATCAAGAGCACTGGAGGGTCATTTCAGATGCTCTGTGGTTACCTTTGGCCATGCTTGGGTTTGCAGGGAGGGCCATTATTTAACGTTTTAAATGAAAAAAAAATACAATTTCTTTGAAATGCTGGTGCTTTTTTTTTTCCAGCTACTTTGAGCAAACTTGATGTGTGGATTTGGTGCTCAGTCTGTCTCTCTTAAAGAATGATCTTGGAGCCCTGAAGTTCTCCAGCAGTTTAGGGATAACACATTGGCCGTGCTTGGGTGTGCAGGGAGGGCCATTATTTTGCATTATTTCATTTTTTTAAATGAAAAAAATTACAATTTCTTTGAAATGCTGGTGCTTTACTTTTTCAGCTACTTTGAGCAAACCTGATGTGTGGATTTGGTGCTCAGTCTGTCTCTCTGTGACTCTTAAAGAATGATCTTGGAGCCCTGGAAGTTCTCCAGCCAGTTTAGGGATAACACATTGGCTTGGGCTTGATTGTGGCTGGGTAAAATTGCACATTTTAAATGATTTCAATGGCTTCAAAGTCACCTGCTTGCTCCAAAGGCTGTGCTGCCAATAGTAGAGCAACAGAGCTGGTTTGGAGGCTGAAAAGAACACCCTCTACCCTCCTCAATTTTGAGAACATCAAAAAAACCCTGATTTTCTGGAGAAAGCCACGTGAAGGATGTGGAGCCCTGCTCTAAGGCTAGAGAATTGGAGAGCAGAGGTAACAGATGCAGTGAAGTGAGTGTAGAAAATCACTTTGTTCAGGTTGGTGTATAGATTTAGGGATCTTGGGGAAAAAAAATAGCATTAAATTCCTCAGGAACTGTTCTCATTGCCATGGTGTTTCAAGTTTGTTAAAAACAGCTTGAAAGCCATTTTTTTGTATTTGAAAGTACTGAAGGAAATTAGGATTTTATCCTTCACTAGGAAAAAACCTCAACGAGCAAAACACCAAAAACAAATGGAAGATATAATTTGGCTTAATATAAAAATATTTTAAAAATTCTTTTTAGTAGCAAGTGTGTTTTGCCCTTGGTGACAGCATAGCTGGAGGCTGCTCCAGAAAATATTACCATTGTTTTTTCCCTTATGTGAATATATTTTGTTTCCAGTAGAAGGTAAACAAAATTGGTTCTAAAAGTACAGGAGTCTCTAAAGCCATGGCAAATGTCAGTTTTTACTGACACATTTTCCCCTGCAGGATTTAGGAAGGACTTACTGATCTGGTTCTGGGTATTCAAAGTTTATGTGCATGTGAAAAACAAAGCACGGAATGGAAGAAATGATTGGAAAAGGCATTATTACCAACCTCAGGCTTTGTTGTTTGGTTTGCTCTCTACTCTTTTTCTGCTATTTCAGCATGCATATTTGTCATCCTTGAGCAGCATTTCTCCTTACAGCTTCTGTTCAGATAATTTGGAATTGAGTTGGCTGCTGATGGTACAGGCTATGTCTGCACCAGTGCAGTCTGTTCTGAATTTATTAAAAGCCATTGAGCTTTTGACATTATCCAGATGTAGCAGGGATACACTGGCATATAACAATTTTAATATATTTAGACAATTTTAGACAACACATTGAATGTCTCTAGACATTTTGCTTCTACGTATTAGTATCAAGCTTTATTTTCAAATAAAAATTCATTTACTTGGGGTTTCTTTTTAATCCAGGAAACACATTTATTGATTTATTTAAGCAAAACAACGACATGTTAATTTTAATTGAAGCTAAAAATGAGGGTGATTTCTCCACTTGCCTGGTTCCAGTAAGAAGAGGGAGCTGTGTGCAGCTGTCTGTCAGATCTGTGTGTTTAGTGCTGGCTCTCTGGCAGGTTTGGCTGGTTTGATTTTCTGCCTGGAATCTGGGATACAGCAGCAGCAGCATCCTTTGCTGCTTTGCCAGGGTAGTGTGAAGTTTACTGTGTGCAGGATTGTACAAGGAATAGCAAAAAGATACCACAAAATCAGCCAAAGTAAGTGTAGAAAAGTAATCAAAGTGCTTACACAGCAAGAAATAAGTTTTTGGGTTTTTTTCCTTTTATTTTCTAAGTGTTATTGACAGCTGAGGGCAGACATTCTATAAAATATTCATGTACATATTTAATTTTTAGAAAGAGAATTCCTCTTAGTCTGTAAGATTTTTGACAGGCAAATCAATTTCATTTAAGTAGGTAGCTGCCTCTAAAAAAAAAAAAATCTCAAAAATGTATTTTTCTAATGCAGCTACCCCTGTTTGATGATCTGCTTCTGGGTACCTGTATCTTTTTGGAGGCTGATAAAAAGAGTTCTAAAAAAAGTTAGTGAGACTTTGATTTAAATAATTGAAATCAGTACAAATGTATGTACAGCACCTACAAAGGTAATCCTTATATTGATGTCAGTTTCCTGTTGATTTGCTGACTCTTATAATAGTTTCAGTATTCAGTGGGTTATTTTTCCAAAAATGATAACTCCTCATTTTTCCAGTTGGTATATCTGTTCTTCATGTCTAAAAGGTAAATTTCAAAATATTCTTTGGGTGTTCAGTAGAAAATTTTTCAGTATCTACCCTTATCACTTTCTTCAAAATTTTAATTTCTAAATTAGAATCTTAGTTCTCCTTCCTGCTATGGATATTTTCTGGCTAACTGCATTGTATTAACCTAATTTTTTTTAATTTTTATTGCTGGTGTTGGAGATGTTTGCAGTGTTTGTATCTTTGTATATTTGCAGTGTTTGTATCTTGTGCTGTTTCTGTTTTGTCCTGAGCTCACTTGCTGAAGCTGTGCATGCCTTCTATCAATGAGACATGTCCCTGTAGGGATCACTGTGTTTAATAGCAGAATATTATTTCCTCTCCACTTACAGGCTTAAGGAAGTGCTTGAAAATAATCGGGATAAAATTGACAATGCAAAAATGCCAACTCCTTTTTGTCTCTCATCTTCCTTAGGATTGTTTACTTCTCTCTTTCATTTTATTATTTTGTTTCCCTAATTTTTATGACTCCTATTATCCCTTCAAGCTTTCACCAGAGGCTGTGTCTGTACATCTTGGTAGCTATTAGTAACTGAGATAATTATAGGAATACACAGCAGCATCTTATTTGACTGTGAGTGAGTGTAAGCTCAGAAATTGCTCTGCAAACCCAGGGAGCATCCAGCTGGCAGAGAGTTTGCACTGAGCAGTGCCCTGGGTGCCTCTGGGCTGGGTACAAGGGGTGCATTCCTGGGGCAGTGTCACTGTGGGATTTTCTGAAAAATCCTTTTGCCGGGATCTTTTCTCCTGAAGAGCTGGGAAGTTCAGCTCCTCCGTGTTTTGCTGCTTTGGAATGTGGTTTGGAGAATTGTTTACCCAGCATGTGAACTGGTTTCACTTGATGAGCAATCCCAGTCCAGCCGTGTCGAGGCTTTGAGCAGTCACAGGATTTTGTTATTCATTCCTTTCCTTTCAAGCCTTCTGATGAAATCCTTTCTTCTATTCTTCTAGTGTAGTTTTAATCTATCATTTTCTTTTCATATAATATATATAATAAAATAATAAATCAGCCTTCTGAGACATGGAGTTGAGATTCTCCTCTCTTCCCTTGTCCTGGGGACCCTCAAACACCACCACAGGGCAGCTGGGCCACGCTGATGCCCAGTGCTGGTGCCAGGATGTGGGGCTGTTCACAGGGGTCCCAGGAAGAGGGGAGAGAGGAGAATGTTGGCTCCATGGCTCAAAAAGCTGATTAATTATTTTATTATATATAATTATATTAAAACTATACTAAAAGAATAGAAGAAAGGATTTCATCAGAAGGCTTGAAAAGAAAAGAATGGAATGAAAATAAAATCTTGTGACTGACCAGAGAGTCCGAGACAGCCAGACTGTGATTGGCTATTAATTAAAAACAATCAACATGAGACCAATCACAGATGCACCTGTTGCATTCTGCAGCAGCAGATAATTATTATTTTTTTCTTTTTAAAAAACATAATTATAATATATTATAATTATGTTTTTTAATGAAAAATATAAATATTTCTATATTAAAATATATATTATATTATTATAATAATTATAATAACAGCATTATAATTATGTTTTTCTTTTCCTCTGAGGCCTCTCAGCTTCTCAGGAGAAAAATCCTAAGGAAAGGATATTTTACAAAAGATGTCTGTGACAGCAGGACTCTGTGCCTGCTGGTGCTTCCCAGGGAGCAGGAGATGCACTGAGACCTGCCAGCCGTGGTTTTGGCTGTTCAAGGAGCAGCTGTGGCCATTCCCACTTTTTCTGCTCCCTCAGGAGAAGGTCACTGAGGTTTTGTTTCCTGGCTTTTGAGTCCCCCATCCCTGAGGCAGTGAAGGGCAGTTTTGTGCAGTTATTCAGTGGCAGCTCTGAGCTGTTGGCTGGCACACACGAGGGTGCCAGGGCAAGGGGTTTGTTGCTGATGTATTCCTGCCTCCAGGAGTAGGAATGGTCCTGATTGATTTTTCTGCACAAAGCTCTTCTTAGAATATGGGCATTGTTTTTCACGGTGGGTTTTTTAGGCAAGAGGGATTTTGCAGCACTTACATGGACTTTTATTGTCACTTACCTGACAAAATGGAAACTGGGCAAGCCTGTGGGAAGATGGAGATGATTGTTAAAAATTGGGATCTGTGTAACCCATTGGTTCAGTGTCTTGAGACACCAGTTCATGGAGAGTGTCAAAAAGAAGTAATGCCTCATCTTATTCTAAGGAACAGGTTGGATTTCCAAGAGTTGTGACCATCCCTCATGCATGTGAGTTATTTTTTGGTTAAGCACTTTGTTTCACTGGAATTATATAACATGTGTTCAATAACCACTGTTTTGATCATGAAACATTTCCTCCATTTACTTGGGCACAAGTGACATTAACCTTTGAAGGTCAGGCCTTCTGCTCTCTTCTGGAGGTTTTTTTAACCCATTACCCCTTTGGTGACTTTATTTGCTTTCTAACTTTCAGTCTAGTTAGCTCAATCAGTGCTGTGGAAAAGGTCAGCAGCAATCTGAAGTGCATCTAGTTTGTGGAAGAATGGAAGGCACAATTTTCAGTTGCTCTTTTCTACGGAAATCAATTCAGAGCCTGACACTGCCACTGTGTGTGGGTATCATCTGATGATTTTCCTGTACAAACAATATCAAATTTGGCTCAAACATGACCAGCCTCGTGGCTGGTGGGCAGCTGAATCTTGACAAAACTGGAGCTGCAGTGCACCAACGTCCTTTTTAGCAATTAGAAGCTTGCTAATTTTACAAAAAAAACTACAGAACACTGAATATTGTGAAGATGTACAGCTTTTACCAAACACTGTTTTGGTTGTCAGGAGTACCCAGGTTTGAGTTTTGGGTACACCAGGAAATTGTCAGCTCAGTGTGAGAGCCAACAGATTGTGCCAGTCATTTCTTGGTCAGTATTGGCATTATTGGATATTCAATAATGTGCAGCAGATGATGAATTTGGAGATGAGCTGGACCATCCTCTCTCATTAAATGTTTGGAGACAAATGAATTTTGGTTGCAGATGAATAGAAAATTTTTTCCCTTATTTAACAGAATATAAATAACTGGAGCTCGGTACAGCTTGGAACATCTATTTTGCAATTCACATAAATCTTGAAATGAATTAATGAGGAACATGGAAAAGAGGACTGCATCTTGGACAGAGGAATCTAATCAATGTGTATTCCCCTGAGCTATATCTGTTTTGTGCTGGGTTCCCATTGATTTTGTAAACAGTTTAGTGTTAGCCATAATCCCCTTTGAATATAAATCATTCCCTGGTAGTTTCTCCTGTGTTTTAATTAAATCTCAACTGACTGGCTTGAGAACTCTTCCTTCAATATTACTACTAAACCAGGTAAATTCTCCCTTATTTTCTTCAAGCCTTACTCTGACCCCTGTGGAATCTGTAGGTACACAGAATTCTCAAGAACTGGTGAAGCTCAGAAAACCTGAGACAGCCAGAAAGTGCCAAAATTAGAAACTACGAGGAAATCAGAAATCTTGAGGGAAAACCAACTGATTTTGTAGTAAATGATTTTCTTTATTTGAAATTGTATGAGTTCCTGTTACAGGTGATAACTCCTGACCCTTCAAAAGAAAAGGGAGACTGAAATCATCCTTCTGAGACTGGAGAGTTGGGATAGGGGCCTCAGTCTGGGTTAAGGATACAGGGAATATGAGCTGTCTATTCTCTTTTCAAATGAATTAGTGGGAAAAAGAATTTTGGGAAGAAAAATTTTGGTTGATTGGTACAATTTCTTGGTTCCAGTCTTGGAAAAGAATGCTACCTAAAGAGATGCTACTGAAATGATTCAGCTGTGACATAAGAATAAGTATCCTGCAACTAGCATGAAAGCTGGCACTGCTATTTCTTGAAAAATAACATATATTGCAGTAGCAGGTATTTTATCCTGTAGAGTGACAGGCTGGATCATCAGGTAAACTGATTACAGTCTGAGGTTGGGGTGTTTAAGTGCAGCAGCATCAGATGCTGTTCTTTGATATTCCTGCTCAGGAAGGAATATTTGATCTTCCTGCTCGAGGGTGGGGAGGAATTTTGTCAGCTTAAACACTCTGTTTTCACTGACTGTGAAAGGATTCCACCTTTTACCACCCTCCATTTTCAGCCACCAGCTGTAGAGGGAGGGAGGCTCATTGTCCATCCAGTAGACAAAGCTCCAGCTGTTCTCCCCCCTCTCTTGTGCAGAGAGCAATTCCTGCTGCTCCTTTCCCAGCCTGTCCCACAGGCTGGGGCCTGACAGTCCTGTGTAACTCCACATCACACCCCAGCATCAGTAGCAATAATAATCCAAGTAGTAAAACAAGTTTGGATCTAGTCTAACTCTGCTGTAATAGGTGGATCTCTTCATTATTGAGAATTACTGTATTTTATTCATTACTATATTATATTTTTGGACAGGATTTTTCAATGGTCATAACTCTGGGAAATCAAACCTGTTCCTTACAGAATAAGATGAGGCATTACTTCTTTTTGACACTCTTCATCTTTAAATTGCAACTTTATAATCCTACCCATTTTGATAATTGGTTTGTTCATATTTGGGTACCAAAATTCTTCCTGAAGTGGAGAAGATTGAGATTTTAGAGTCTTTTAAATAGATGATTAACCTTCCCCACCCCCCAGCTTTTTATATCCACATATGCATAGAGGGAAGGCAAGAATTTGTCAGCTGGAGGTGACTGACTCTGTATTGGTTGTCTAAGACAGCAGCTGGACTCAGTGTTTTAAAGGTCTTTCCCTGTTTAAATGAGTCTGATTAATATTTAACCATCAGATTGGCTTGATTGACATGTGAATAGTGAGATGGAAGGATGAGGATAAGTGATAGAGCATGATCACTTGTTGTTCTTCACAGTTTGTGTTGTGCATTTCCACTGGGTGACTGCAATGTCTCTCACCAAGTTCCCTGTGTTTCCCTCATCCTTGGGTTCCTGTGATTGAGATGGAGATGACTCCCCAGGTGTTAGAAAGTCTCTTTTTTCCCAGCCCTGTGACTGAAGAGATAGTCAGGATTTGTTGGTTTTGTTTTTCAAGGTCATTTATTTTCTCTTATCTATTCCATTCCTTCTCTGACCTGCTGAGATCTGTCCAGCAGGTCGGGCTGTGGCACAGTCCCTGCCTTGGGGTGGTGTTGGCTTTTTATACTAAAAACTGTGTGTGCTTTATTTGCAATAATTTTCCAATACCCATCACCTGTATTAGACAGTCTGTCTCTACCCTAAACCAATCCAGAAGTGTCACCAGCACAGCAGGAGATGGAGGACAAGAAGAAGGAGAAGAAGGACAGGACATGCCCAGATTCCTCCATCTTGCCTCTTGAACCCCCATTCTAAAAACCCTAAATTCTACTTTTTCACCCTGTGGCAAATTCACTGTCATTCTACTCAAACCCTTGTGGCTTGTAACTCCTCACACAAAGTTGGGAATTGTTTCCATGGGCTAAAATCAAAGGCACAGGTGGTTTTGATTCCATGCCAAGGTCTCTGAGCCCTTTACCAGAGTTTGGAGTCATCCAGGGCACCCAGAGCAATGTCCTGGGTTCTGACACCTCATCACATTTTTACCCTGTAAAAGAATGAATGATGTTTATTCATTACCTGGAAGCCACTTTGTTGTGATTAGGAGCAATTTTGGAGGATGGTAATAGCAGGAAGGAGCCACAAAAGTGTTCTAAGCTGTGATTATGTGAGTTACTTGTTTATGGAAAGAAGCACCGTCCATGGCTGTGTGTGTGCTCATACATATTTATACACGAGTGTATTTTAGATGTTAGCTACATCTGTACCTTTAGGCTGTTGTTTAGTCTGTTGTAATCATGTTGCAATAATTAAAATATCAGAGGAACAAACAAACAAAACCTCATTTTAGTGCAGTGGGGCTTATGATGCCTGACAGATAGAAGTAATTAATTTTTTGCTTGAAAAGCATACAATAAGAGTTCTTTCAAAACTGTGCTAGCTGAACTGTGCATTGAGGAGGCAGTAAGTGCACTTGAATTGTGTGGCATGTACTGATACACCACATATTTGGATTTTTTTTGTTTGTTCCCTTCTGGTGTCTTGTTGTACTGAGAGGCTGCATGATTTGAACAAAGCCTGGTAACTCATGCACGGCTTACTAAATTCTCATTTACTGTAAATACTATCTTTCCTTTCAAAAGGTGCCAGTCCTGTTTTTTCCTAAATGTCTCATCAAATTTGATGCAAATCCCAGGCTCTCACTGTGGGGTTGATTCTTGTTACTTGTTTGGAGAGGTTAGCAGTGTAGACTCTCCATCACTTTTCCCTTTTTCAATAGGCTCCTTGATTTTCACTGAGATTTCTGAGCACTTTGCTGCATCCTGTGATCAGTGTATGTTTTTTCTGGAGCTTAGAACAGCAGTTTCAGTTACTGGCACTAGAGCTGGAAGTGAATAGTTAAATATTCAGATTTCAACTGTGCTTACCTTGCTACCTCTGGGTTGGTGTGGTGTGAGAGATGAAAGTGGTTTGAACAGAATAGGGGTGCTTTCCTGAGCCTTTTATGATTTTTTTTTTTTTACATTATTTTTCTAATGTCTTATTGTTCAGAGTTACTAAAAAGGTTTCCTGGCCTTCCTGTGGGCTCCTTGAATTCCCCTTGCAGTGGAAGCAGAGCTCAGGGTGAGCCCACAGAAGCAGCAGCTGATTGCTGGGGTGCAGCATCGTGGGGTTGCCACAGTTCCCCCCATGCTGCATCCCAGGAATTCTTTTCCCAGGGTACCAGGAGCCAACTTCACAAAGCAGGAATGATCCACAGGCTCGTCCATTGCCACAGAGGCAGGAGCAATGCTCACCAACAGCAGATAAAAATCCCATCTCTGCTGTTTGCAAAGTATATATTTTCACAAAAGGAGACTCTGCTTAAGGGTATAAATGGCCATTGCAGACATTAAGCAGCGACAAAAAAATTCAGGAAACACTCCATGAGCATGACTCCTACAAGTCAATAAGGCAGACTTGAATCAAGCTACCTGAAATTTATTATGGCACTTGAAATGACAGCAATCCTCACATCTCAGGAGACAGCCTGGGTCACTGAATGTTGGTTTGGACTTACAAGTCATGACAGAATACTTCTGAGAAAACTTTTTGCAAAGTGGGAATGTGTTATATAAGAAGAAATTAGTATTAAAATAATAAGAGGACATGTCTAATGACAGCTTCCTGATGGGGCAGTTGGAATGAAGTAATTCTCAGTTATGTTTTATGTTCCTTCCCCTCATCATCAGTGTTTTGAAACATGTGGGTCTGGATCTTTAAAAAAATAAACCCCAAAAGTGTTTTTAGGCTCCTCAGCTAAGCAGTCACTGTTTTTGTTTCTCAAGAAGCTCACAGCCCTCTTAGGGCAAAACTTTTTGTGTCCTGTAAAAGCTGCAGTGGGAGAGGACAAAGTAGTTGAGTATTTCTTGTGTACAACAGTATTCCAGCAAGGTATGAAAGCAAGCAGATGGTAAAGAAAATCCAAAGTTCTCCTGTTAGAGACCAGCTGTCAGCTCTTCTCTGTTTGCCTTGTCTTGACCATTGGCCTTGCAAGGGAAGTCTCACTGTGTCCTGATTAATCCCTTTTCTGAGCAAACTCCAGATGTTTTGTACCTCACCTGCAGATGTTTGCTCTGCTTGCTGGGATGATGGCCAGGGAAATGGCAGAGTGAGTCCTGTGAAGTGGAGGGGTGATCTGGTGTCAGAACACATTTAATGGCTGGGCTGTTGCACAAAGGGAAGAAGCTGTTTCTTTCTCTGCTGTCTAGTAGAACCAGAAAAAAAAGAAAGGAAAAAAAAAAGATAGAAGGTTGTTTCCTTTTGAAATAGAGGATCAATCCCTAAAGATGCTTCAGCTCTTAATCTCCAATTTAAATCCTGAGATTCTCCTGACTTTAGTGGGTGTTTTAAGGGCTTAAGCAGGAATTAGGAGCATACATGCTTTGGCCCTTTGTGCCTGTGTTCTCAGGAAAATGTGAGGTGGAGGGAAGTGTCTCCCTGCCAAATGGAGCAAGACCTCTAAGCCTGCAGGAGAGGTGGGATTTGAGCTCAACTCTCACTATTGCATTTTTCTGTCAGCTGGCATGGTCAGGTTTCTGCTCAGCAGGCTCACTGAGGTGAATCCCATGCTGTGGATTGTCCTGCTCTTACACATGGACCTTGACATCCACCCCAGAGTGTTGGATTTTGGTTGAGGAACCAGACACTTGTATATTTTAGGGAGCTGTTAATAGTTAGATGGAAGTTGTTCCTGCTAAAATTGCTGTTTGGACCCCAGTTTTTATGTCTATAAAAACTATGTTAGCTGGCTAAATTTTAATATTTGGAAAAGCTATGTGCATGTGAGATGAGTTGTCCTTTTTAATACTGCAAGGTGTAAACTTTCCATAATTATTTGAAAATCTCACCGTGTGTCACTCTTGCCCAGTTCAGAAGAAAGAACAAAATGTGGGTGCTGGCCTAGGGAAGTGTCTGTATCCTTAAAGGTGGGAGAGCCAAAATGAAGCAAACCAAGCCTTTATTGAGGTGTTCTCTGAACAATCCAGCAGTAAGATTTCATAAATTTACCTATCAATACATTCAATAGATGTGATTTATATTTGTGTTTATGTTATAAGCTGATGCACAAACTATTTTTTCCATATGAGAGGTGAATGCACTTGAGACTAGTCCTAATTTAACATCTTAAATTAGGTGCACAGTGTAAGATCCCAATAAAATTGCATCATAATTTCTTGTAGAGCTTTATGTAACACTTAGATCCATTTTAAGGACAAGGAGGAGTCCTTGAGTGATGAAAGGCTCTGGTAAATGAGTGATGACCAATGAAAGGTTGTTCTTGTTTGCTAGTTGAACTTCTAAGGCCTGTAGTAAAATCCTTGAGATCCTTGTAACAGGTCATCTTTTCTCATATTAATGAGAGAAGATGGTAATAGGAAATAAGTAAAAAATCCAGTTGCTTTCTTAGTGCAAAAGTGAAGGAAATGCCCTGTGCTCTACTTTATTTTTGTCCTCAGTCTTTGGTCATACAGCTCATAAAAAGTGCCAGTGAGAGAAAAAGTGTTAAAACCAGTGACAGAAAACAAGAAATTTGTATTTTCTGTGTCCTGGAATTTCTTGTCTGAAAAGACAATGTTTTAATTACCTGCACTGATGATCTGATGGGTGGATGAGCATTCTGGTTGGTGATATCAGAACCAGCAAACCAAAGAAAGTAGAAACATCATGTTGAAATAGAAGACACTGGAATGTGGTGTTATGTTAGAAGGTAAAAAAAATAAAATGTCATCAGTCGTCTATAATATTCAGCTGGTTTATAGCTCATGCTTCATTTACTGGCTTGATATCCTATCCTAAAAAAGGCTCCAAAAGCAAAATTGGAAATGGTTTGGCTCAGAGAGTTTATAAGCTTGCTTGTCTGAATTCTTTTGTTCCCTTTGGGAACATGATGCTCTTGCTGGCAGGTTCCAAGGACCAGATTTTTAAATGTTATTTGTTACTACCTACAGAGGTCCAAGGTCTTTTAGAGCTCCTTCCAGTTTTTTTTTTTGTGGATCATGTGTAATAAGGTACTGGGGACAATTTTACAGCCTGGAATTCTTGTCTGTCCTGTGTTTTACCCATTACAATGATATCTAGGCAGAACCATCACTGGTACCTGGATTTTGTACCTTTTCTCATAAATTAACAAACCTTTCACTACTTCTGTGGCCTCACCTCCACAATGAGATCTGAGCTTTTGGAAATTCCAGTATGTGTCCCACCACACATCAGAAATCTCTTGGTGTTGAAGGCAGATCCTGGGACACTGCAATCAGGTCCTGAGGAGCTGAATACAGTTACCCATGATTTTTTTTGCAATTATTACCTCAAAAACCCTTTTGTGGATCTTCTTCAAGGAGAATTTAAAGACAGAATTCTGTGTTAAGGGGAAAAAAATCTCTTTGTTTGATTATGTAATGTTAGATAGAAGCTCTGTTTTTTCAGGTCAGGGCTGTTACTTCTCCATTTGCCTTTCCTTTAGTATGTTTGGGTTAAATTTTCATGAGATATACAAGATTTCAAGAGCTGGTTGTGAGTCTGATTTTTCCCTGTTAAGGATTAGAATGCTCAGAGGCACTGGCACAGCCATGTACCTGAGACAAATGAGAAATAATATTAACCTGTTTCTCTTGTAATTTCATTCCTGTATTTCTGTATCTCTAAAAAATGCTCTTATGTGAAAAGCCAGTGCTGAAAGGTAGAAAACTGATCTGAGAGATCAGTACAGCTTGCTCAGCAATAATTAGCTTAACAAAATGATTCCTGACAGAAATTTGCCTGACATTGTCTTCAAACCCTCCCCCAGAGATGGAAACTATGCAGCTTCCATGTGCAAGGCTGTTCCAGTGCTTTGGTGCTTTTACCATGAGAAGGCCTTTTGTAATACCTCACCCCTGCTGCAGTCTCAATCCTCATTTAAAAGGACAGGTCAAAAAGGAAAATAAAGAGTGTTCAAGAGAGCCACTGTTCTATCTGAGGGTCCAATGAGTCACTGTCACGTTTTTGCAAAATTAAGCAAGCTCCATTGTGAAGGAAGTACCAAACATTGTAAATTTTTTGCTCCCCTCTGCATTGCAATGCATCAATTAAAGCATTTCCTTCAGATCTGGTCAGATTTGGATTTGCTGGAAAAAGTCCAAGGAATAAGCAGATGTTGAGCTGACATAATCTTCATTCACAGAGCTGGTGGTGTTAGGCATTTGAGGAAGAGGATGCACCATAATCATCTTCAAATGCAGAAAAGGCTGCTGCAAAGCAGCATGAAGTAGTGCTTTTTAACCCTTGCATTGGAGATGTTGGGTGTTTTGGTTTTGTTTTGTAAGCTGTTTTCAGGAAAAGGAACTGATTTATCAATTTCATTTGTTGCTCCCACTTAGTATCAGTGCAGTTTCTTATTTCTGTGTAGGTATCTAATCTTGCCGTTTTCACATTGCATTCTGTTTTTGAAGAATTGTGCCTCCAATTTGTCAGAACACCTTCAAATTCTTATATGCACCAATATTTTCATAGTTCCTGCCAGGTTAGCACTGTTTTGTCTGTTAGCAAATTTTGTCTTCATACTCCTTCTTTCATCATCCAGGTAAAAGCACTGAATAATATTAGTCAGGACAAACCCTGTAGGAATGGTGCTTAACAATATTAAATTTGATTAGTAAAACAAATACATGCTTCACACACAGCCCAGAAATCCTTTTAGAACACAGTGTATATCACAAAATATCCTTAGATTCTTATTTGCTCTGTTGGAGTCTTGAAATAACTCAGAGTCTTCATTGACAAATGAAAAAGGAAAAGGGCTGAAAGCTCCCTCATGCCACAAAATAACGACTGCACTGGTGCTTCCCAATCCTGGCTGCCTGAGCTTCTGCTGTTAGAAATCTCTTTTATCCATGAAATTCTAAATAGCTTGCAATTCTTACTGGCTGCTTAGCTCTTGCTTTTATAAAACCTCCTTTAATAGAGGTGCAGAGAGAACTGGGGCCGTTTGCATTCTATGAAAAAGATTATTTTACTTCCCTTGTTCTCTTTCATTCACTGTTGAACTATGTTTATTTGTCACCAGCATTTTAGATCAAGCAAGTTCACACCTGGGTGCAGTTTGGAATGTAAATTATTGTGTTAAAAAGGAAGTAAAGCCAATTGATTGCAGATATTGGTGAAGATGACCAGAGATCCTTGTTCATATTGCAGCCTGACTTGGTATCAAAATGTTGGGCTTTGTGGGATCATGACTTCCTGAGCTTCTGCCATCAGAAAAGTCTTTTGCACATGAAATTCTAAATAGCTTGCAACTCTTACTGGCTGCTTAGCTCTTGCTATAAAGCCTCCTTTAATAGAGGTGCAGAGAGAACTGGGGCCATTTGCATTCCATGGAGAAGATTATTTTACTTCCCTTGTTCTTTCATTCATTGTTGAGCTATGTTGTATTTGTCACCAGCATTTTAGATCAAGCAAGTTCACACCTGGGTGCAGTTTGGAATGTAAATTATTGTGTTAAAAAGGAATTAAAGCCAATTGATTGCAGAAATTGGTGAAGATGACCAGAGATCCTTGTTCTTATTGCAGCCTGACTTGTCATCAAAATCTTGAGCTTTGCTGGGATCCTGGCTTCCTGAGCTTCTGCTGTTAGAAATCTCTTTTATCCATGAAATTCTAAATAGCTTGCAACTCTTACTGGCTGCTTAGCTCTTGCTATAAAACCTCCTTTAATAGAGGTGCAGAGAGAACTGGGGCCGTTTGCATTCTATGAAAAAGATTATTTTACTTCCCTTGTTCTCTTTCATTCATTGTTGAGCTATGTTGTATTTGTCACCAGCATTTTAGCATTTTACAAGTTCACACCTGGGTGCAGTTTGGAATGTAAATTATTGTGTTAAAAAGGAATTAAAGCCAATTGATTGCAGATATTGGTGAAGATGACCAGAGATCCTTGTTCTTGTTGAAGCCTGACTGGTTGTGGCTGTCAGTCTTGGAGAAAATCCTTCTGGCAGTTGGTTTGCTTTTGGAGCAAACCAAATCACTACATTGTTAAAATAAAGAATATAAAACCCCCACCTTTTTATATTCTGTACAAGAAAATGGTTTTTATTGTAGATGTCAGACGTATTTAATAATGTGTGAGACAGAGAGGACACTTGCAAGTTAAACAGAAGTTGGACTACATGTGAGAAAAATAATTTAAAATAATAACTCCATGAAAAGCAGTTCCTATAAATAGGTTTTTTTAGTGTTCACCATCTTGTGTGGCTTAAGCTTTTTCATTTATAAATTAAATTATGACTGCTTGATTCAAGAATTGCATACTATAATATTGTTGAAGGAAAATATTTAATTGTAGGTTTTTGACACTAGTAACAGAATCAGCCAACACATTAGTTGAATAGATTAATCTTCTTTAATCTATAGTACCTGCAGGTGTCTAATAGAATGTAAAGCTGTGGTTTTAAATAAAGACCAAGGGAAGGAAAAAAAGGCTGAGAAATATTTTAACCATTACAAGTGAAAGCTATTCCCAAATGCATGGTAGGAAAATTCTTGTTTTACCTTTTGGAAACACAGCAGCAATAGCTTCATCTGAAAGGAGGAGGGAGGTGGGCACTGCTAGGAATGGGGCAGCTCCTGGGGCCCAGTTTGTCTTTGTTACCCTCTGCACTGTGAGTCCAGGCAAGGGTTTAAAGTTTAGGTGAAAGAGGGGGGAAAGAAAAAAAAATCTTAATAAATTATTAGCATGACAATAAGCGAGTCTGCCTGAAACACAAAAGTTGAATGTCAGTGGGTGACACTCATAAATTGCTAGGTGAAAACCCTGGAAGCTTTTTTGATATCAGGAAAATAAGGTGTCTGCCATTGTCAGTAGTGTTGCTTATCTTCACTGTTTTCCCTTTTATTGGTTGAGATGATCTGTGTATTTTTTTTCTCCCACAGCCTTGAGAAGGCAGAACAGAAGGCAAGGCAGGAAAGCAAGGGAAGATGTGTTGGAGTGATGTGTTTCAGCCCTCTCCCCTCCTCCCCTGCTGCTGCTGGTATCTAAAAATACAATAATGCCAGTCTTCTAAAATGATAGCTGAGACAGGGTGCACTCAAAAATAATGCATTATATAAAATTATTTTTCAGAATAACATGAGTTTAGAATTGCTTTTTCTCAAAAGTTGACTTAATCACTATGTGCAGTCTTCTGTAGAAAAGAGCTGAGCTAAGGCAAGTGTGCTATTGGTCAATTTGACATCAAAAACTCTCATTTCAGAGTTTTTATTTTTTTGTAGCATAAAAATGTTCTTACATGCAGAGAGATCTATAGGGGATATTTTCCTTTTTCTTTTCTTTCCTCTGTCCCTTGGTAATTAGATTGGATTAGGCTATTTCTGGGTATAAAATTTCCAAATTGCAGAAAGAAGCCTAGCTTATATTTTTCAATTTAGGCTACATTTGCAGCCAGGAAGGGAGGCACATGAGCACTCCTGGCTCCTTTTTTAGGGAGTGCAAGGCTCAGTGTCTTGGCTGGGAGAGGGGCTTGAGGATTTCATTGTGAGCCATCTCAAGAATGGGTCATCTCAGTAATAATGAAGTGACATTCATTATCACTGACCTGGCTTGTCCCTCAGCTGTGCCATTCTAAGGAAAGTCAGATATACAAGTGCAGAGTGACAGGTGGAAGTCTAAAGCATTTTTAGTTTTGCTGTGATGTATTTAGAGCTACTGTTTTTAATATAGATGTTTAATACGGATGTTTTTGGGTAAAGGAATAGTTATTGAAGGCCTGATTCTGGACTTAAGTGACTCTGCACTCACTGGAGCTCCTTATCTGGTTAAAAAATGACTTTTCTGTTGCACTGTTGCAAAATGAGTTTGTTTCTCAAGGGAGGGCGTGCTGTTTCTCAGGAGAGCACTGTACCCCAGGTGCTACTGTGGTTGCCATGGCAGTTTGCTAGCAAGCAATCTCTTAAATATGTTACTACTGGCAAAGAAATGGTGTCTTTTTAATCTTTTTGCCAGATGCTCATTTTGTAGAACAGTCTACACAGAATGGTTAGACTTTGGGGATAAGATGTCATTTTCTGTCCCCTGAAATGTCCTTACTTTTATTATTAAAATTATTAAATTAATAAATATTTTTTTGAAAAAAAAATTATTAATTTAGTGGTACTTTAAAAAAATAGTATAGTGGTACTTTAAAAAAATAGTATAAAAAATAAACCTCCTATCTTTGAACCTCATTTTAGAAGCTGTTTTGGTAACTGATATGCAAGTGTGATTGAGCCTATCTGGCTTTGTTTACATAAACTTAATCAGAAATTAATTTTCAAAAATATCCTTTGCTTATTGAGAATACCTGCTTTAATTCTGTTTGGATTCTGTCCTTTTTTCCTTGTCAGGTTCTGGGATGTAAAGCAGAACAGTCTTGTGTGCCTGAGTGCTTGTGTGTGCAGGGAGGGTGGGTAGGAGGACAAGTGAGCTACTTGCTCTTTAATAACTGATTCTGTTGGGCTGGGTTTTTTTTTTTTTTCCTTTGTTTTTGGGGGTTTTTTGGGGTTTTTTTGGGGTTTTTTTTCTTTTCTTTTTATCTTCTGAGCAGCCCAAAGATAATTGTGGGGAGTTTGTTTTTTGGTTTGGTTTTATTTTAAAAGAGTTTCCTTCCGACAAGAGTCTTGGGTAGCGCTGGGACTTAATAAGTGAAGGAAAAGATGTGAGGATGTCTTTTGCCAATGAATAGATTGGTATTCCTCACACCTAAGCATCTGATAAAATGGAATACAAATGAAAGGACTTAAGGCTAAACTGCACCTTTTGGCACTTGTCTGAAGGAGGAGTGCTGCTCAAGCTCAGCATTATCACAGGAGGTGTGGTGGCCCAGGGACCTGTCTCTCCTGCTGAGACCTTGTTGCTGTCTCAGGGCCCTGCAGGCAGCAGGGAGGTGCTGCCACACCTGCAGCAAATGGTGAGGGCTGTGCTGGCTGCTGCAAAGCCTCACAAGCCATTGTCTCTGCACATCCTCCACATCTCGAGTCCACCTGCTCTGGGTGGGAAGGTTTATTATGACATACAGCATAAGGAAGAGTCACACTCAAGCCCTTAAGCAAGGCTTGCTTTAGCTACTCACAATTTTTTTTTAAAATGAAACTTATTCAGAAGGTTATTCTAATCCTGTTCTGCAATATGAAAATAAGGGTGTAATTTAAAACAAATGACTTGGCAGACATTGAACTCCTAGTGAGGTTGTGCTAGTCCCCAGTGCAGAGGGTCATCAAATCAAATACTGTGGCTGAATTTTTGAAGTGCTTGGATAATTTTATGACCAATAGTAGCATTTTTAGTTATGAAAGGTAAGATAAAGATCATCAGCTCTCATGCTTCAAGGCATAAGGTAATCACTGCAGCATTACAGGAGGGATATTTCCCTGCTGAGCAGCATTTCACAGTTGGTTATGTACATTATGAGGTGTGTTCTTTCCTTTGATATAAGCCATTAGCCAAAAAGGTGACACTTGATGGCTGAACAGGTTATTGAGACAAACCTTATATCAGCTGCCATGGGATATATTTGTGTGTGAAAGGGTTCTGTTCCATCACATAATCCAAGCTGTTGCCTGGAGGAATGTATATCACTAAAAATCATAGAATGGGTTCCCATTTTGTGCTCAGTAACTCTTGAGCTGCTGTGAGAGGCTCATTGTTACCATCTGTGTGAAGGATTTTGGTTTTTGGCTATTAACTGCTTTATACCAACAGAGTAATGGCAACCAAAATGCACTCAAAACAGGGTTTTTTTCACTTTCTCTCTCTCTCTCTCTCCCACCAGCACACAGAACCTGTTTATTGAACAGACACAGCACCCCCAGCACACAGAACCTGTTTATTGAACAGGCACAGCACCCCCAGCACACAGAACCTGTTTATTGAACAGGCACAGCACCCCCAGCACACAGAACCTGTTTATTGAACAGGCACAGCACCCCCAGCACACAGAATGAACAATCCCAGATGACACCACTCTGCAAAAGATTGAAATCTGAAAAGATTGAAAAAGACAAATTCAGAAAGTCTCTCTGGGGGTGGTCACTCTGTTCTCAGTCCCCCCTGTGCTGGGGCAGCTGCTGCAGCCACAAGGTGCAAACTCTTGGTGTTTTCCAGGTCCCAGTCTGGAGGGAAGTCAGAAGGGCTAGCAAGGAAAGGAATGGATAATAAAATCTTGTGATTGCTCAGAGCCTCAACACAGCTAAACTTGTGATTGGTCATTAATTAAAAACAACCACATGAGACCAATCAAAGATGCACTTCTACATTATACAGCAACAGATAATTATTGTTTACATTTTGTTTCTGAGGCTTCTCAGCTTCTCAAGAGAAAAATCTTAGCAAAAAGATTTTTCAGAAAATATGTCTGTAACAACCATGAATCAGTCCCCTCTTTCAGATGAGGTCCAAGTAATCCTCTGAGTTGACTGAAAATGTCTGATACTCCCAGAAATGCATTAGACCTTTTTACAGCTGGTAGATAACAAATAGGTACCTCTTAATCATTCTATCCACCAGCTTTCTTCTTCATTCCTTAAATCTGATGAACCTTCAGTTCAAAGCAGAAATCCTCATTAGCTTGTCTTGTCATGATGTACCTTTTGCTTTTACACCTCACCCTATTCAGTTTTCTACCTCACAAGGTCATCTTGTTCTCTCTGTGTGATGATTGTGTCCTCTTCCATGCTCATAATTATATCATCTTTGCATTTCATAATCCAGTCCTTGGATCAAGGTTCCTAATGAGTGTATTAAGCAGGATCCATCCCAAGACTGGTTCCTGAGAAGAGCTTAGTAATATTTCTCCACCTTTAGAACTGCTTTTTTTTTTCACTACATACTCTTGTGGTGCCTCCCATGGATTCTATGCCTCCCATAGTTTTCTCTCCATATTATGATGTATTCTTATATTGCTCCTCATTGTCTGCCTTTTAAATGAAGATTTCTTAGAGAACACTGCCAGATGCTTAATTCAGACATAGATGTATTAGTGGCACTATATTGCCCTTGTCTAAGTAGTCATCTGTCTTACTAAGAAACTCATCATGTCTCTCAGGTGGTCTATTAGTAATGAGAATATATTTCTTTTTATGCTACTTCAGGCCTACCTCCATGCCCTCCATTACTGCCTCTTCCAAAGTCTGCTGTAGTCAGTGTCAAAATCTCATGAATATTTGTTTATCACTTCTCCTTTCTTGGGGTGCATCTACATTTTGTATTCCCTGGTTTTATTTCTGCTTTAGCACTGCTGATCAGGGATGCCCAAAGAACAAAGCTTCTGAGTAAAGGTTTATGAAATTAACTGGTATATGGGGAAAACTGTAGTTCCCACTGGGTGATGAATTTCATTTAAAAAATGTGCCAGGGAATTTGTATTTCTGTCTTCTGGCTCTTTTAGTGTGCTGCAAATGTTCCTGTCCTTGTGGCATTATTCTTATGAGAAAATGGAACATTTGTCCAGGTTTGGGGATGCACAGTTAACTTTTCATTGAATCTATATGAGGGTGAGTCTTTACCAGTTCTTCTCTGTATTTTAATCTCTCCCTTCTGCCTAGGTGAAATGAGCTTTTCACTGTTCAGTCTGTTTTTCTTTGGAAGATTGAGCTGAGGTGCTATTTTTATTGTGTGACTAATTTAGGACACCTGCCTTACCTTGTTAATCAATCTCTCTTTTTCTGCCCTTGTAAGTTTTTGCTTACTCCTGATATCTTCTTTGAAGTGCTTCTTATCCTTGATGTTCTTTTTAAATTTCATTCCAAACAGTTTCAACCTTTTGTTAAAGTTATATCTCTGTGTTAACTTTCTTATGCACTCACAGCTGGCTCTGTTGAATCCCATACCTTCTTTGTAGGCTTATTTCTATATATATTGTTATATATCAACTTGTAAAAAGATGAGTTAGTCACAACCATTTGATTATTTTCTTAATTTAACCAGATTTTCTGTAGGGTCAGATTTTCTGTTGCTTTTAAATTCTTCACCCTGATGTTGTCTCCAGTGAGGCTCAACTGTGATTGGAGGTAAAGAACAAGCCTGAAGAATTTACAGCATGAGTTAAAAAATTGCAAACTGACATTAGAAAAATCACTATAAAAAAAGATGAGGTTTTCAGTTTGTTTTTGTCTTTTGATTTACTCCCAGTCAATAGCATATGATGACAGGATTAATTACTCCAGACTTCATATACATGATATAGCTTTCTGTTTTCTACTCTTTATTTCTGGAGATTGATGACTACCTAATGCTTTAACTTTTAATAAGGCATTTTATTTGATTTAGAGCTGTCTTCATTTTAGTTCAGATTTATAATGATAGTTAATCAAATTTTATTGCACCTTAATTAACTTTAAAATAATTTTTAGTAACAAGATTACGAATTTTTAAATTTTGGATGTGCAAAAGAACCTCTTGGGTTGAACTGCCTGTAGTTTTAAAGAGAAACATCACATATATAGTGGGCATACTTTTTAGTGCTGAAACACATAATAAAAATGAGATTAGTGAGGAGAAATGATATACAGACCTATTTGATGTGCTGTTAAAGTAGAAAAAAAAAATAGAATGGCATCTTTCTGTGTAATTATTGTATCCACAATCCAACTGTTTGACTTGGTGCAATTCTTCCATGTGGAAGGCCGTGGTTAGCCAGGGTGTAACAATGGCCAATCAGTGCCAATCCATGTCTGTGATGCAGAATTTTTGTTTCCTGTTGTAAAACATGCCAAACCCTGCTGAAGTCACAGTTGGAAAATCAGCTGCTGTCACACAAGTGTGGCAAAGAGAAAAAAACCCATTGGTACTTATTTGCTTTTTAAGTGAGTTGCCTGCCTGAGGGAGCTCATTCCCAGAACCAGGACAGCTTTTTTTTCTCATTGCATTCATTCCTTAGGGAGAAACTCCCAAGTTCTATCTGTAGCCTTTGGAAAGCTCTCTAAAATATTTAGGAGTCTGAAGATGACTGACAATCTCACTGTTCTGACAGTACAAACTGGGGATGTAAACTTGGAAGGGAATAAATACTTTTTCATTGTGCCTGTATTTAGCTTCTACATCTTCTAGCTTTTCCTTTTCATGGGTACTTTTGGCATAACTAACAGGTAAGAAGAAATCAGTGTAGTGTAATGATCTTTTCACACGTTGTTGCCACAGCTGTAGTACCACATGCTGCAGTAGACTGTGAACCTCACAGCCTCTGAAGAAAAGCTACAGAAAAATACAGGTGGAGAAATAAAGCAGGATATTGCTGCTCCCTGACTGCTTTCATATGTGTATAGTGGCATTTACTTAAAAAGATTAAGATCCAAGATTAAGTCTGTATTCTAAACACCAATTGCTGTCAGCTTAAGAATTTGAGAACTGGCCAGCTGTGAAGAGAGAAATTTCCCCATCCGTCTTTGGCACTGAGAAAAAGCAATAATGGCAGTGTGTGAGCGTGAAGGACTGGACAATGTTGAAGCTTTCAGTCTTGACCTCTCTCTTTTTCTAGAAATGAGCACAGTTTTCTCTTTCAGAGGCTGATGGTGAAAATGGCATCTGAACACTGAGGCAGATACATTTTGCTAAAGGATGATCACTGCATGTGCAAGAGTTTCCCAGTGTAGGAACCATTTGTTGATGTGCTTTCAGAAGTTGTCACTTCCTGTGAGACATTGCAGGCAGGGCATTTCTCTGAGCTCTAGGGGTGAGACATGTGGGCAGGGACAGACTGAGGCTCAGAAGTGCTTTTGCAGTCCATGGGGATGGTCTGGGCTCTTGTCACACCTCAGGGGAGTCTCACAGACTGATTTCCCAAGCAGCTCTTTGCTCCCATGTGTGTTGTATTTGCAGGTGCTCTGACGAAGGGAGGAATGATGGATCTGACTCCACGTCCTCAGAAGGCTGATTTATTATTTTATGATAGTGTGTTATATTAAAGAACACAGAAAGGATACTTAGAGAAGGGTAAAAAGCTAATAATGAAAACTCCAGAGTCCTGACACTGCTTGGCACTGATTCATTGAGCCAAAACAATTCACATGAAACCAATGGAACAATCACCTGTGGGTGAACCATCTCCAAACACATTCCACAGCCATCAGTTAATTATTGTTTACATTTCATTTCTGAGGCCTCTCAGCTTCTCAGGAGTAAAATCCTGGTGAAAGGATTTTCATAAACTATGTCAGTGACTGGCTGATTGTCAGGGCTTTATTTATTTATGGTGGGAATGCTGGCTGGTGGGTTTGTTGTTACACTTTGTCTTTTGTCCCTTTGTTTTATGCTGTGTCTGCTGGTTGGGGGCCAACAGGAGCTCATGGGAGTGAACCAAAGAGTTTGTAATTTGCAGCTTTTCTCTCTGATGATGCAATGGGATGATTTTATGTTCAATAGTCTCAAACCCCAGGCTGTGCACATCTTGGCTTGCCTTTGTGGGCACAGCACACTGCAGGGGAGTTGTTCAGGGGCAATGCTGACCTCACATCTCTGGCTGGGTGGGTGCTCCAGTCCAGCTGGATGGAGGATGCCATGCTGAAGAGCCTGGCTCTCTCCAAAGAGCATCATTGCTTTGTTCTGCAGCCCTTTGTGCCCCTTGCCAAGGCAGCCTTCATTGCTTTGCTCTCTCCTCTTCTTTTTACTTTCAGGCACAAAACTGCTTACAATTACCTTTCCTGAAACAAGGACAATTATATATGTCCAAAAAGTGCTTTTGTGTTAAGAAATGTCTTCTGTGGTGTGTGGTGAATTCAGAAGTCCAGCAGAATAGTCAGAGAGACTATTCTTTCAAGCCAAAATACCTATTTCTTCATATTGTACATCAGCTTGCATCAAGATTTTGTCAAACCATCAATTCCTTTATGTCTTCAAGATGTCTGGGCCTTTTGGGTCGGTTGTAAGACATTGAGGATCAGTATTTATTTACACAGACACCAGATAAAATGGCAGATTAAAAGCAACATTGCTGAATTGCAACACTGACAGCAGAAGACAGCTACTGAGGGATGCTGTCAGTAGGAGAAAAAAAAATTTTTTCAAAGTAGTAATAAGCTGGCTGTACCTAAGGGAAATTTGGTAAGAAATATGATTCACTTTGGTCACCTCGGAAACAAGCTGTTCATGTTGTTAGATATTTGAATTATTATTAAAATATTGTGTTATTACATCAATAACATGTTTTAATATGTGATGTTATAACACACTAATTTTCTAACATAGAACCAAATACAGATTTTAGCATATGGATAATGATGATACCCTGGCTAAGCTTTTGGTATTTACCAGTCAAGTTTTAAGAACTGCCTGTGACTGAATGAAGTTGGATGCTTTGGAATTTTATCTGCCTTGTGTTTTGTTGCTGATTCCTGAATAAGCAGAATAAACACAGCATGCTCAAGGAACATTGCCCCTTCTGGGTCTGCATGGGGGAACTAGGGGCTGGTTTAATTTATTTTGAATTTTTATATATGGAGACGTGCATGAATAGCAGTTTTTGAAACAGAATGGATATCAAATATTTGGGTTTTTATCAGCTGAAAATCAGGTGTGCAGGTGTTTAATGCACCTCATGAGCTGGGTCTTGTCCTTAAGCCAAGGAAAATATCCTGTACCCATCATCCATGATGATGTGTCTTCCTTTTATTTTAAGTAATAGCACATTTATGGGGGATTTATCAAAACACAAGAATCGAGTACCTATTGGAAAACATCAAGAAGATTTGTATAACCTAGAATCAGTGTCCATGGTTTGCTATGTAATTGGATTTATAAGAAATTCATATCTGCCTTCTTTTGTTTGGGCAGTCTTTATGGCCCTAGGTAGACCTGAAAGGAGCTCAATGACAGTGATTTCACTATTCCTGTGTAGTTTTTTTCCTTCATGCTTTCTCTAAAACTGTTTTTAACAGTTCTGGGATAGTTTAACAAGGTCAAAGCAGCATATGATTTTACCCTTCAAAAATCTTCGTGATGATTCAGAAGCAGAGTTCCGAGCATGTGACACATTGGGTTAGAAAATGTAAAATTAATAAATAGAAAGCTATTCAGAAAGCACTCTAAAAATGATGAACAGCTTGTAGAAACTGATTTATGAGGCAAGAACAGGAGTTAGATAAGTAGGGGTTGGTTGAATGGATGGGCTGAACGTGCCTTCAGATGTGTGCATGAGCAAAGAGGAGCTCTTTGTGCATTCAGGGCTGTGGACCAGACAAAAGAGGTGTTTTAGGGCTGTCAGGATAATAAGAGGGAGGAAATACAGAACAAAGTTAAGATCTGTGAAAAACTGGAAGGTAAATAGAAACTGATTATTAAAGAGAAAAAATATATATATATATATATACACATATTCAGCTTTGTTAAGCTGGTCAGTCTATTGTGCCAGGAGATTATTGCACTTCTTTGTTATTTGGGTTTGTGAGAGCACCACAGGAGGATGAGAAGCTCTTTTGGAAGAAGGTGCATGACTTCTTTAAAAAGTCTTTTTAAATCTTGAATATCAATGCTTTGTGAGAAAGCAGCGTGTGCTCTGTGTACAAGTCTTGCTGTTGTGAATTACTAATTCTTTCTTGACATTTATTGTACCCAGAAACAGGAATACAGTCAAGATAGAAGTCGCTCCTTTCCTTTGATTTCACAGAATGTCAAGTGAATTGACTCAGAAAAGTTGTGTTAAATGATGGGTTTGTGACTCAAAAGGTTTCAGTAGCTCACTCACCTTAATGAAAAACAATGCCTAATTAATTAAAATTGCACCTATCAGCTCTTAAATTACAGTTACCAGCACCATTCTTAAGGGCTTAAGTGGAGTGGAATCAAGTGAAAAATCTTGATTTTGCCTTACCATAATAAATGTGTGTCTGATTCTTCATTCTTTAGTGCATAAGACATAACAAACATGGTGATAAAATTAGTTACATTTTTTTTAATGCTAAAGGAAATGCAATTCTTAGTGTACAATAAGTAAATTAAGTGGGTTGACCTTGGCTACCTGGCAGATGACTGCCAAACTGCTTTATCACTCCCTTCCTCAACAACACAGGAGAGAAAATATAACCAAAGGCTCAGGGGTCAGGATAAGGGCAGGGAGATATCACTCAGCAATTAACATCACAGGCAAAACAGACTCGACTTGAGGAAAGAAATTTAATTTACAGCAAATCAAATCAGAGCAGGATAATAAAAAAATAAGAAGCAATTTAAATCTCCCCTCCCTGGGCTGCAGGTGGGTCTGTGCATCCCTGTGCCCTCCCTGGGCTGCAGGTGGGTCTGTGCATCCCTGTGCCCTCCATCCATGGGCTGCAGGTGGGTCTGTGCATCCCTGTGCCCCCCATGGGCTGCAGGTGGGTCTGTGCATCCCTGTGCCCTCCCTGGGCTGCAGGTGGGTCTGTGCATCCCTGTGCCCTCTATCTCTGTGCTGCAGGTGGGTCTGTGCATCCCTGTGCCCTCTCTCCCTGCTCTGCAGGTGGGTCTGTGCATCCCTGTGCCCCCCATGGGCTGCAGGTGGGTCTGTGCATCCCTGTGCCCTCTGTCCATGGGCTGCAGGTGGGTCTGTGCATCCCTGTGCCCTCTGTCCATGGGCTGCAGGTGGGTCTGTGCATCCCTGTGCCCTCTATCCATGGGCTACAGGTGGGTCTGTGCATCCCTGTGCCCTCTGTCCATGGGCTGCAGGTGGGTCTGTGCATCCCTGTGCCTTCTGTCCCTGGGCTGCAGGTGGGTCTGTGCATCCCTGTGCCCCCCATGGGCTGCAGGGTCTCAGCTGCCTCACCAGGGGCTGCAGGGGAATCTCAGTTCCAGCACCTGGAATGTGATACAAGGGGTTTTGAGTGTTGTGGAAATGTAATTCTTTGTGCATTTCTCCTTTCAGTTTTCCAGTCATCTTGGTCTTGCATTCCAGCCCATCAGCAGGAGCTCTAGCCTGTCCATGTTGTTCTGTGTGCTAACATCCAGGCCCTTACTTCCCTCCTAAGCTCAGTTTTGTCTCTTCTTTTCCCAACATTAAGGAAATATCTTTTATTTTGTCAGTATTGTTACTCTGAACCTTTTTGAGGCACTCCCTTTGCTTTCCATCAAAGGGCAAACATCCACCATGAGGAGGGAAATGCAGGCAGTGGCTTCTCCCTTCACTTCTATTTGCAGCCATCCTCCAAGTGCTGTTATTCCTCTAGTGGGTAAAGTGGAGGTTTCCATGGTCATTGCCTTTCTGGAGGTGATTCTTTTGCTGCTGCTGTGCAGGAAAGCAAAGGATATTCAGGACAGGGACACATGCACAGAGCACAGCTTAGTGGAACAGTGTGCCTCAATGTACTAAAGTAAGAGTGTTAATTACTTTTTTAAACACATTTTTGTCTGGGATTTAAGCTTCATGTAGAACCAGGCAGCAGCTGGGTGTGTTGGGGGACCAGGTCCCTCCAGTGTTTGCTGGCTCTCTTCAGTACTTGGCAGCTACAAATTAATATTTCCCATTTTATGCTGGTGTAGGCATTGATTTGCATCGATGAGAGATTTGTGTTCTCAGTACCTTTTTCATTTACAAAAATTAGAACTTTGGTGCAGGAAGAATCTCAGAGACTCTTCAAAGTGGGGTCTTTATAATATAATTTCATGAATTCTACGTGGAGCAGGTTTGCTTTGGCAATTATCTCTTCATGTTTGTCCAAGTCCCTGGCAGTGGCAGTGTGTGTTCATGTCTGGCTTTACTCTGTGGGTGACCTCGTGCTGTGTGCCACCATGTGATGAGGTTCCATTGCTGTTAATAAAAAGTCAACAATAGTTTGAAATACATGTGGAGGGAGGTGAAAGCATTGGAAACCATTGGGATGAGGAGTATTTTGCATTGATTTTGGTATTGACTTTCTATCCACAGCTTGTCTAGTTTTGCTGTCTTTATTTTTTTTTTAATCATTTATTTACAACTAATGTAGAATTACCAATGAAATCAGGCCAGAATTTGCTTCTTAATCAAGATGGTGAAAATGCATTAGATATCTATAGAAGTTTCCATCTTTATATTGATAATGGATTCTCAGATGCTTTTCATAATGGTTCTCTGCAGAGACAAAAGACATGAAGGTTTCAACAACAATTTAAGAGTTACTATTTTGCTATTAAATGAAGTTTAATCTAGCATAAAAATTTGAGATAGAACACAGCAATTGGAATCAGTAATGCTCATTCAATCCTCCTTTTCTTTCTCTTCATTCAGGGGGAGATCTTTGTTGATTCACCTTCCTCTGCAGTGTACAAATGAGTACACACAAACACACACACACAGACTATTCAGTAGGTTGGTTCAAAGCCCATTTCTGGGCTTTCAACAATTCATTCAAAACCCATTTCTGGGCTTTCTGCTAGCTTTCACAAGGATTACTGTAACCTATGTTAAAGTATGTCTCTGCCACTGCCCTGCTGTGCAGTCCTGTACTTCACAGAGAATTTTGCTGGGTTTTGGAAGAACTGGTAAAATCCAGCCATGGCCATGCTGGAATTGGGTCTTATTGCTGATAACTCTGAAATTTATGCAACGATGCTGGCAATAAAATAGTAATTCACTATCCCAATTAGCAACATAATGCTGCTGCTGTTCCCAGCCTCTGCTCCCAGAGGTGTGCTGTGTCCTACAGATCAAACCTGCTTCTGGAAGGCTCAGGAAGCTTGTTGGCAGCAGGGCAGGTGCCCCTCCAAGGTGTCCCATTCCAGCACGGAGGAAGCTGCACATCCCTCACACCCCTGGCTTTCCTGGCTGGCAGGGACTGGCCCTGCCCCTCTCTGCTCCAGCCTTTTCTGGTGCTCTGAGCACTTCCCTTAGTGGAACTCAAGGGAATCTGTGAGTGTATTCCTCAGCAGCTGACACTGAGAAAGGAAATGTATCTAAAACATGTATTGGAAAACACCCTGTGATGGTGGGCTATGTAGCAATTTAGATGAAGAGTTACTAAAAATGAAATATTAAGGATGTGATTGTTCAGATTTCTTCCTTTTTTTTAACTGCAGCTAAGCATGTGACTATGTTATCAAAGGGGAAAGCATTAAATCACCAGTTCAATTCCATAGCCAAAAGCAAGGCAATTAAAATTCATCCTAAGTGTTGAGGCTGGACTTTAGGTTGCAGGTAAAGAATATTTTTATGATCAGCTCTTGGATTCCCCCTCACCCCCTCTTACTTGTTTCACCCCAGGTTATGCCTAAGGAATGCAGTGCTGTTGTAATCTCCAGACCAGAAATGCCTCCTTTAGTAACTAGTGCTATAAATCACACCTGATTATCATATTTGCTGATGAGAGATCATCTTGCACTTTTCACTTATGTCAATTAGGATTGTGTTCATAGGGAAAAATATTTATAATATCTAAAATTAGGTGGTTTCATTCTGCTGATGTTTCATTGTTTATTTTTACATTATAGATGAAATTAAATTTAAAAAGGCACAGAAAATAAGACCAGATTGCATAGCAAGGACACAGTGGAACACTGAAATGTGTTTAGCATGGCTTTGAGGGATCTGTTTTGCAATGATCCATAATTTCCTTATCTCAATATGATATTAGTCTTTATCCTCTGTGGAACCAGATGAACAGGGAATAATCTGGAGCCATGAAAATAAAGCCAGTAAATCCTCTCTCAGGTGGAAGCACCTGGTGTGAATGGTGTGGCAGAGGAGGCAGTGCTGCCAGCTCTGTGGTGATGACTCTGCCCCTTCAGTGCTTCCTCATGGATTTTTCAGCAGAGCTGGATAAGGGAACAAGATGTGATGGGAACAGCTGAATAATGAATTGCTGAAAAGATGTTAAGAGAATAGTTTGGAAAATGAAGGCCATAAATAGAGAAGATAGGGCACAGTTGGTGTTTGGCAGTGTGGGACAATATTGTTCTGCACAAATAGTCCTTGAGTGAAGAAATTACCTCAGTGCAAAATTGTGGAATGTTAATTTGAAATGATTTTTGCTACTAACATATTATCTATCTCATTTATTGTAACAATATATACCTAAAGTCATTACAAAATACAAGACCAGTAGTTGTCCAGGGGCTTTTTCAAGCATGATAAAGACATCACCCCAAAAAAGCCCCATACAGTTTTCATAAGCATTTAATTTTTCAGAGAGCTACAGCATCCTTCAAAATGCCACAATAAAATGTTGCTGTGGGCACAGGGATTCTAGATCAATTACATGGGCAACCTTCTACAATTTATCATTTGAAGATAGCATCTGTGTGGATTTGAAAGAGTGAGCCAGTCAATATGGCAGGATGTATATAGAAAGAGAAAAACTGGGTAAGAGTATTGGGCAGAAAATAGAGAGTGAAAGAAAAATGGTGGATGATGGCATAAGATACATGCTGATGGAATGAGATATTTAAGATAATTACTCTCAGTATAATGGCATGAAGGAAGAATTGCTCATTTTGATACAATAATCCATTGTTCAACCCCAGCCATTAGTAAAAGCAGATGGAGGGGGCTGAAAAGGTAAGGTATGAGCTGAATGAAAATGGATAGAGTTATTTCAATGTATTGTGCTGCTTGGCTAATACAGGTAAATGGAAGATTAGAAAAAACCAGATCCTCATCTCTTCCCTTCCACCCTCCCTCTGTGTAAGCACCCACTGGTATCTCTCAGAGTGTTTGGAAAGATTAAAAAATAACAATAAATAAGGAGATGGATCTGTTACAGAAATCTTGCATTCCTTTTTGGATAGCAGAATTTATTTCATCAGTGCTGCTGAGATCCAGGAGTCTCTTTCAAAAGTGAAATCAAAGCCAAAGCAAGCCTGGCCTTGGGAGTACATTTATGTAGTAGAGAAGGAGCAGTCATTCTAGGGAACAGAGCTATTTTCCTGAGAATGAGGTGATTATTTTGCTTTGTTTTCTAATGGGCAGTAATATATTTGTGAGCAGGAGCAGCATAACCTTTTATTTGCAGCAGGCTTATGTAATGGTGCCTCTTACAGCTAAGCATGCAGTAGTTGGATTTAGAATGAATTCTTGTGCATTAAGAGCCTTTGAAGAAGAAAAATGGATGAAAGAGTGGTGCTAAGGGAGAGTACTACTGAGGGAGAGTAGTCCAGTGAGATTTATAACAAATAACTCTTCCCACTTCTTTCCCTGGGGGAATTTGGTGAGGTTTCTATCCTGGGTTCCAGCCAGGGGAAAGGAATTTGGTTCCTCTGTGTCCCAGGGAAACAAATTGTGAGCACCACTTGTGTAAGGGAAGGGGCTGCCCAGATATTGAATTATGTGTTGGTTTGCATGGGTTTGTGAGGGAACAGGCTCAGATCAGACCCTGGCATTGCTCCAGGTTTCAGCAGGAGGGTGGTGGGGAAGTGTCCAAGTGCTGATAGCAAACCCCAAAGCTTGCAGCTGATGGCAAATCCTGATAGCAAACCCCAAAGCTGCTTGAAAATCCTGATAGCAAACCCCAAATCTTGCAGCAGATTGCAAATCCTGGTTGCAAACCCCAAAGCTTGCAGCTGATGGCAAATCCTGATAGCAAACCCCAAATCTTGCAGCTGATGGCAAATCCTGATAGCAAACCCCAAATCTTGCAGCTGATGGCAAATCCTGATAGCAAACCCCAAAGCTTGCAGCTGATTGCAAATCCTGGTTGCAAACCCCAAAGCTTGCAGCAGATTGCACATCCTGATAGCAAAGCCCAAAGCTTGCAGCTGCTGGCAAATCCTGATAGCAAACCCCAAAGCTGCTTGAAAATCCTGATAGCAAACCCCAAATCTTGCAGCAGATTGCACATCCTGATAGCAAACCCCAAATCTTGCAGCAGATTGCAAATCCTGGTTGCAAACCCCAAATCTTGCAGCTGCCTGGGGATGTGCTGTGCTGGCAGAGGGTGACAGGATAGATCACCATTTACTGCTTGCCTCACCAAACCATCCTGGGGGAAAGGATTTGTGTGATAAGCCCTTTTCCCCCACTGTCTTCTCCTCAGCAGCCAGGAGATTGCCAGAACATCTCCTGCTTTCTAGAAGAAATATACACCATACCTGAGGCAGGACAGGAAAAGCCAGTGGTTTTTGTTGTTTTCTGTGCTGTTTAATCTCTGTTGCACTGCCAAACGTGATTGTTATGGTAAATTTAAGCAATGTTTTCTTTATTGGCTACATGTCACAATGCCTATGCAAGCATTTTTTATACCTACAAGGATGAAGCTTAGGAACACCAACATTTTGCTTATCACATCTGTAGAAATGTTTATTTATTCCTAAATTAACACTTGCAGAGTAGCCTTAAGAAAACTTCTCTTCTAAAAAAGATAACATGTCCAAGTATGATTATTTACTAACTTTGGAAAAGTATGGCTGATGGATGAAAGCATTTACAATGTGAAATATTGAACACAACATCTTTCATAAAAATAATAAAAAAGAACAGCAATTTTGGAGCTGTTTTTAAGATAAAATATGTATGAAAAAACTCTAACATCATTATGAGAGTTACAGCTACATGGGTTTATTTCTCATTCAATATTTTTATAAGAGAAGCTTTCAATATATATTCTATTTGAATGGAATTCCTGTTCTGAGCTTCTCTCTTACCTTTCACTGAATTTAGCTGTCCCCTGCTGCAGAGTGCTTGGCACTGTTGCAGGATTGTGGGTAGAGAGCCCCAGATCTCTGCAGGGTTATGATGTAGTGCAGTGCTTGGGGGATACAGCCAGAGCTCTGTGACCCCTGAAATCTCCTGGGTGCAGCTCTGCAAAGAGCAAACAGCTTCTCCTGCAAACTTCTGACACCACCAGCTCCTGCAGGGCCAGCCCCAGTTTATATGGGATTATCTCCACTTTAGTTCAAGTGGTCTGGTTATAATCAGCAGAAGTTGCAAAGGGTCACAGGATGGTTTGGGATGGAAGGGACCCTACAGAGCACCCACTGCCAGCTGCCCTGCCATGGGGAAATGTCACAGACATCTTTTATGGAAAATTCCTGCCTTAGGATTTTTCCTCCTGAGAAGCTGAGAGGCCTCAGGAGCAAAATGTGAACAATGGTTATTTGCTGTTGTGGAATGCCACAGGTGCATCTGGGATTGGCCCATCTTGGATATTTGTGATTAATGGCCAACCACAGCCCAGCTGTGCCTCTCTGTCCGAGCCACAAACCTTTCTTATTTTCCTTTCTATTCTTAGCTTCTGAGATGAAACCTTTTCTTCTATTCTTTTAGCATAGTTTTAATGTAATATCTATCATAAAATAATCAATCATGCCTTGTGAACCATGGAGTCAGATCCTCATCTCTTCCCTCAATCCTGGGACCCCTGTGAGCATTGTCACAGGAAAGGATCCCTTCCACAGGAACACCTCCAGGGATGGGGCACCACGACTCCTTGGGCACGCTGCTCTTGCCTCACCACCCTCCCATCAAAGAATTTCTTCCCAATGTCTGATCTAAGCCCACCCTCTGTCAGTTTGAAGGCTCAGAATGAAGCAGTTTTTCAGTATTTCTCCCAGGCTACCTGTCATTACATCTTGCTCTTTTCAGAGCACTTAATACAGTTCAAGAGGCAGCAGTCATCATTGTCTACTTTTTTTTTTCTTTCTGAAGGACACCAGGTCATTTCCCTGAAATACAAAATTCTTCCTTCAAGTAGCTGCTGGTGTTCCTGAGTATGTTCAAATACCTGGGGGTGTCAAGGAACCTCTCTGCCATAATGTCCATGAGAGGATGTAATGAATGTTCCTCAGAATCCAAGAATCCCTCACAGCAGAGTGTCCTCAGAGGCATCATTGATCTGCCTTGATGGAGTCTGAGGGGCCAGGGGGTAGCTGGAGAGCAGGGAAGGAAGGTGGCACTGCCTTGGGTAAAAGTCCTGACTGCTGCTGGCCTGGCAGACCCCCAAATGAGAAGTGGTTTGCTTGTTACATGGTCTCTCATAAGCCACTGAGGGAAGAGCAAATCCAGCAGTGTCTTCAAAGAAAAATCCTTCCACCCACTCAGGCACACTCCTTAGTAGCCTGTTCTGCTGCTGTGCATTCTAAATAGAAATATCAGTATAGTTTCAAAGAGTAATTAGAAGGAAAAAATTAAAAGGCTTGAGTAATCCCGGATAAAGCAATCTTTTTAAACTTCACTTGGTTCTAAACATCACAGCAGCTGCTACAGCAGAACAGGCAGAATTTTGACTTGTTTTTCCTAGTTGCTTTGGCATGTTGGAGCAAATGACTGAGCTGCTGCTGTTAGCCAAAACCTGTTTCCCCAAATGTTTCATTCTGCTTTCTCTGATTATTTTTAATCTGCATTCTCTTAAGCTGTGTTATCATATGTGAATTCTGGCTGCTTATTTTTTAAAATAACTTATTTGCAACTGTCAAAGATACCTTATGAATAAATTATCAACCATCCCTAAGAGCTATAGCTGCAAACGTTTTAAAAAAAAGTATTAAGCCTGTGAACATTTTCTATTAATGTATTTATCAAATGAATGCACTTAGGGTTAAGAAAATAGTTCCTTTATGTTAAAAACAACACAACATTACTTATCTTTTCTTTGACATTAACACATCAATGGCAGCTTTTGAACTGATTGAAATGATCTTTTAGGAGAGCTTCAATTTAAATAAACTGGTTTTATCCTAAGAGATCTTAAGGTTCTTTGGGACCCTCCCACCAAACCAGGGCACCTAATTTGCCAGTGTAATGATGGAAAGCACAAAGGAGAGTGGAACTGCAAATTTTCAGTTTTCCTTAGAGAGAAGCAGAATTTAGTAGCATAATAAAAGGAAAAAACTTCTTGTCCCTCTTGAGAGGGACACTGGCTTGTCTGAACAGCAAGATTTTAAAAGGGCTGAGTGCTGCCTTTCAAGATGGGATTGTGTTGTTTTGAGGAATGATGACCAGAAAAGACAATAGATGAAATTCTCTGACTCCAGAGAGTCAGGAATTGGTCAGATCATTGCAGATTCAGGTTACGCAAATCAGTTTTTTTTTTTTTTTTATTTTCATTTTTTCACCAAAAATTCATAACCTCAAGTAAAGAGGCTGATGACTTGTGTATTACTGTAAGCAATAAGGATGGAGTAGGGATTGTGTTGTGCCTAGGCAATATTTTAACATCTAAGGATTCCCTACGACAGATTTTAGGAAACAACCAAGTTCCTGGGCAGTTACTGCTGTGGCTGAGAAACAGGTAGCAAAATGTTGTGATCCTTTTTGAGAATAGTCAGTTTCTTCCTTGAGTGTGAATGGTGAAAGTGTTTAAGCTTAATAGTGTTGAAATAAAGACCAGGAACCCTCCCCTTAATTTTTATTTTTGTCCTTTTTAGGGGGAATGGTTTTTTTGGGGCTGGTCTGCACTGGAAAGTGTGAGTGTTCAAGTGTGATTTGCATGTGAATGTGTGCTTTAAAATACTTATTTGTTTAGTTGTTTAACCTGATAGTTGAACAGTTTCCATCCCTAGAGCAGCAGCTAAATAGGCAGAAAGCAGATTTGGAATATTGATACCCTTGCACTGATCATAAAGTGGGTACATCAATGTAAAGCACTTTTCTGCTGTGTGCAGAGGAAGAGGCTGCACCCTCTTAATGATGCTCTAAAAGTCAAAGTGATAATACTTCCTGATATTATTATATTGATAGTTATTTTATTGCCTTTGGATTCCCAGGTGATCCTACACCAGCCCTAATTTATGAATGCATTTTTCACTAGTTAGTTACTTAATGACATTAGGCTAATATTTCTCAGCCTTGTGTAAAGGGACATTTTTCTTTGGCTTATCTCATTCTTTTGGGCTCTTTGCCTGCCTCTGAATGGGCAGTAGCTCCATCCCCAAGGCAGAGTGGTACTGCTGTGCTGCCTTGGAGGAGATGGATTGCTACCAAGGAGGCTGGCAAACAGTTGTTGGTAAATATAGGGGCCGTGGAATGCTAGTGTGTATTGTATAGCTGGCCTTGCAGTAAAAGATCTGTGTATTGGATAAGTGACCCTGCCCTGATTCTAATTATTGTAAATGGGCTGCAGCTGTGATGTCCTTAATTGGGGGCAGCTGTAGCCCATGGAGGCAGCTGGGATAAAAGGGGTGGGAGAGCCAGAGAGGAGCCTTGGCTGAGAAGGAGCAACAACTCTGCTGTGGGACTCTGGTAACTACAAGTGGTGACCCTGATGTGATGGTGAACATGCAGCCTGAGAGCTGGGACAGATTTGTAGAAGATAGAAGCAGGACCTTTGAATCAAGGAGCTGTGAGAAGCATGGCCTTTGAGGAAAAGGAGCCTGAGAAGATCTATGGAAATGTATGTGTTCAAGACATACATTTCCGAGAGCTGGAACAGATATGTGTCTTGTAATTGAAAAACCAGTTAAAAGAAAAGGGGGAAATACAGGGGCCGTGGAATGCTAGTATGTATTGCATAGCTGGCATCTCAGTAACAGATCTGTGTATTGGATAAGTGACCCTGCCCTGATGCTCGTTATTGTAAATGGGCTGCAGCTGTGATGTCCTTAACTGGGGGCAGCTGTAGCCCATTAAGGCAGTTGGGATAAAAGGGGTGGGGCAGCCAGGGAGAGCCAGAGAGGAGCCCTGGCTGAGAAGGAGCAACAACTCTGCTGTGGGACTCTAGAAATAGGAGAACACCAATATGATAACTACATCTGGTGACCCCAATGTGATGGTGAGCATGCAGCCTGGGAGCTGGGACAGAGAAGACAGCTGAGAGCTGTGGCAGCCTGAGAGCTGGAACAGATTTGTAGAAGAAAGAAGCAGGAGCTTTGAATCAAGGAGCTGTGAGAGTAGAGAGCTGTGAGAAGCATGGCCTTTGAGGAAAGGAGCCTGAGAAGATCTGTGGAAATGTATGTGTTCAAGACAGCCGAGAGCTGGAACAGATATGTGTACTGTAATTGTGTAATTGAAAAACCAGGTAAAAGAAAAGGGGGAATATAGGGGCTGTGGAATGCTAGTGTGTATTGTATAGCTGGGCTCTCAGTAACAGATCTGTGTATTGGATAACTGACCCTGCCCCAATGCTCGTTACGGTAAATGGGCTGCAGCTGTGATGTCCTTAATTGGGTGGCAGCTGTAGCCCGTGGAGGCAGTTGGGATAAAAGGGGTGGGAGAGCCAGAGAGGAGCCCTGGCTGAGAAGCAACAGCAACACTGCTGTGGACTCTGGTAACAACAGGTAAGCATTTTTAAGGCTAGCCTAAGTATTTGCTGCCAGTAATGAGTCTCTTCTTACTCAGGCAGCTGGGGGAGGCTGAGCTGCTACCAGCTCATGGGGCACTGCTGACTGCTGTGTCTGCTGCTTTATGGTTCCCTGAGGGTTCTGGGGCACAATTTGAGAAACCAGTCCTGTGGTAAAGGTAAAAACCAGGTGTGGGGTATGTTAGATGCATGGGATGTATGAGAAAGGAGACAGGCAGAGGGAGGATGGAAAGGAAAAGTAGAAAGGCAAGTGGAGCTGAAGTCAAGTGAGTTTGACAGTGGAAAGGAGATAAGAGCAGGGGAGGGCAGAATCAGGGAGAATCTGGAGAGCAAGCAGGTGCAATGAACAAGGAGCAGCTAAGCCAGTGCAGTGGAAATGGCATGTGTTCATTTTAGCATCAGCACAGGGTGGCTGATATTTTAGGACCCGTCTCGTGCTCCAGTGCTGCTGTTCTCTGCTGTTTTGGACACTTCATTGATAGGATTCCATCAGCTTGTGAATATAGTTTGAGGTTTGACATTACTTAAATAATAACACTGTTTGATTTCACATTTTTAAAAATCCTGATTATGTACATCAGGCTCTAATACTGTTCAAGTCAATGCATAGAGCTGGCTGGAATAAAAAGAGGGAAGGGGAATCCTCCCCCACATTAATATCCATGAATTAGACATCAGAGCTTTCTGCAAAGCTGGGGGTTTCTTCCCTGTTTTTGATTTTCTGCCTTTGCTTCCCTACAGAGTTCCCGAAAATTCTAATTTTGTTTGGTATAGTCCCCAACTGGAAAGTGGGTAACTGGGAGATAGCTGCAAATAGAATAATTGATTATGATGAAAATACATAATCTGTTATTGCTCTGGAACCCTTCAGTTTGTTTTGTTTTGATTTGTGTGTTACTATCTTTCAGTAGTTAAACTGAAAATGAAGCCCCAGAAAACAGGTGATGACAGTATTCATGTGTAAAGGGATTATTGTTAAGTGCATGGAAAGAGTGGTGTACAATTCCACAGGCAGAGAGTGCTTTTTTCCACAATTGTTCCCTCATGGTTATTACAGGACCAGCAGGTTAAAAAACAATAGTTCCATTTCGTCTTGGGCTGAATGGACAAAACTCCCATTGCCATCCATAGCTATTGTGCCTTCTTTACAGCTGAAATTATTTTGGTTTTATGTGACTTATTGGGGAGGACAAACAGTAAAGAGATGCTCTAGTTGAGGTCTGGTGTCTTCTTGTCACCTTTAAACATTACAGATATGTAGTAATAGGATTCTAAATCAAGCATAGAGAGAGTTAAGTGCTTTGGACAGTTAGCAAAGTGCATTTGCAGATGAGAAAACCTCTTTCCTTGGTTTCCATGGTTGAACACCATTTGTATTGTCTTCCCCTCCCACCTGGTTTTGGTGGTTGGTGTGAGGTGCTCCCCTGTCAGGTGCTGAGCAGGCAGCTCCTCTGAGATTCTGTCCTTGTGTTTTATGTCCCAGTGTGCTCACAGCACTGCTGAGCACCACCAGTGATGGGTATTTTCTTTTATTGCTGCCTCTGAGTTCACGTTCTGTGTTTGTTGCAGCAGAGTCAAGGAGGTGGCTGATTAGCTGTAGGGCGTGTAAGGGGAGCTCTGCACTGGTGGTGAGCCCTGCTTCACTGGCTCCTGGGGAGCCCAGGGCTGTCCCAGTCCCTTCCCAGGCCAGCCCACCCTCTGACAGGTCTGGCTGAAAGCTGCAGCCCAAGTGTCTCTGTTGGTGCAGAGTGAGCTGATGGAGCTGGAAGCTGCTGCTATGTGAGTGATAATTATGCTGTGTCAAGTCTCATTTTAAAGACCATAAGTATACCTTTTTAAAAGAAAAACAAACTACTTCACCAGCCTAGAGAGAAGCATAAATCATGTGTTTTTGTCACCTCCAAAGACCACTAGAAGATGAGCTTTAATATTTCAAATGCGACAAGCAATCCATACACATGAATCACAATTTGAGCTCCATTACAGCTGAGCTGATATATACCACTGTGTGCTTTATGGGTTTTACTCTAACAATATTAAGTAAAAACCCGAAGCTTTTGTGATGAATACCTAACCTTTTACAAGTATTTGTAGCATTGTGGTCCAGAGCAACAGGTTTATTGTTGCCCTACAGGCTTTAATAAGAAAATTCTGTTGCCAGTTTTGACCTCTCAGTATTGTTCTCTCTAAAGAAAATGCATGTATTAGTGAAAGGCTAATACTGCAAAGGTAAAAGAAAATCTGAAATGCTGAAAGGGTTTATTGAAAATGTAACCCCTAAAGATTGCAAAGGCAGTTAAATAAATGAACAAAGTTTGAAGAGACAGACCTTTTTTGGATTTTTTTTTTTTACTCTGCTTTCTTTGTTAGGCTCAGGCTTTTTCTTCCTGGGCTCTGGAACTTCTGCAGAGACCCAGTGCCAGATTTTCTCAATTCTTCTATTTATAGTCAAGTCATCACTTGAAGTCATTAGTCTCCTTTTGAGATATTCTCTCATGGCAGTATTTTCATATAGACAGTGAATTTTCTTTTTATCTCTGGGTATTCTCATATTTTTTGTTGCAGCAACCTGGGTTGTTTTTGCAATGGATCTAAGTTTAAATTCCTTCACCTCTGAGACTTTTAATCCTCTCGCTTCCCCTTGGGGGAATAAAGAGAAGTGTAGTGAGGGAGCAGGAGATGAAGGGTAGTGCATAAGGTTAATTTTCGGGTGAATTGGTTGCTGTTTTGACATTCTTGCTTTCTTTGCAGACCTCTTTTCATTCCTTTTCCTTTTATGCTGGAAAATTATTAGATATGCAAGAGCAAAACTCCTCAAAGCTACGCTCCAAAAGCCTATTAAAAGTAGTCTGCAAGCAGATCAGTGTGAACACACGTCAACACCTGAGAGTTTCCCAAGTGGCTCATGCACTCAGTGGTGTGATAACAAGACATGTGGGAGGATTTTTCCTGGCTTTTATCTTTCATATACTGATGCTCCTGACTTTTTAAAATTCATTTCATCAAGTGGCACTGCAACTGAAACAACAGAAAATGCAGGAACGAGATAGTTTAAGGTGTTTGCAGTGGTATACAAAGTATTTTGCCTCCAGGCCATCATTTCTAATTCATCCCAAGTTGGCAGCAGTCAGAAACTGCTGCCAGCTGTTTGCTGGCCGGCATAAAGAGATTTAGCTGGTAGCTCCTGCTGGACAGATGTCTGTGATGTAGGAAGTGTGAGTGGAGCTGGCATGTGTTTCATTTTCAGAGCCTGGAAAATGGGGGTGCATCTCAACTGCAGCTGCCTTAATTAAGGAAGGTTAAACAAGATTTTAGCTAACCAGGAACCCAGGATGTGCAGAATTATACTTCCCACCCCGTTCTGGGGCTGGGTGCTGATGTTTTGGTGCTGTTTCCATAGCACTGTGTGGAGGGGGAAGGGACACTGTAGATGGGGTGCAGAGGGGTGTGACAGGAGGCTGTACTGTGGGGTGGCCAAGGAGGTTCTTCAGCTGTGCTGGCCATCGATATCTTTCCAGAGTGTGAGCAATCAGTAACAAAAAGAAAGGAATGGGGGGAAAAAACATCTCTGATTCATCGTGCTTTGTGTTGGACCCATGTAACACTAGAATGAATATTTTGAAAACCATGAATTATTTCATGTAAAATCAATGCTGCTAAGCAGAAAATCTCTCCTGCTGAGAAAGAAAAATAAAGACAATTCTTCAGTGTAATATCTGGTTTTGTCAAAAGGGAAGGGAGAAGATGTTACAGTTTACAATATGCCAGAGCTTTGAGATATTTAAATGGGCAAGTAAATGACAGGTTTGAGTCACTGTGTGTGAAAACTGTTTTGGGTTTTGGATTTGCAGCAGCAATAGAGATTGCTTAAGCAGAGACACGAGGTCAAGCTCTTGCTGCTCCTTAGTAATGTTTTTGGTTTTTTTGCTTTGACGTGATGCAGACCCTAAAACGGGCTCAGGTGCCTGGCTCAGCCCTGTCCTTGTGTGGCACGTGGAGGTGGCAGAGAGCCCTGGGCAGCCCCTCCTGCAGCAGTTTGGTGCCCAGGGCATTGCCAGAGCGCCTGGCTGAGGGTGGAGAGCTCGCTGTGGGCACTGGCACCTGCTCTGGGTGGCACGGCTGAGTGGCACTGCAGCTGGTGCCAAGCTGCATGGGGTCACTGTGCCTGGAGGAGTGAGCGTGTTCAGTATTGCCTGCTTTGACACTGTTTTATGTTTGAAAACTGCATCCGTTTTTGGTTTTTAACATTGCAAAAAAAATCCCCAAATGTATGTGTTACTTGTCCAGAATGAAAAAAATAAATAATGTCTCATGAAGTACAGAGGGAAGGAACACATTGCTATGATACAGGGGTTTTAAGGAATTTTCTTACTGAAATTTATTTATTAAATTATTAAATCTATTATTTATAGATTTATCTATGTTTATAGATTTTTATATTATTATCTATATATCTATATATTATTTATATTATCTATATAAGATAATATTGTATGGTCTGTAGGTTATCTTGTATATTAGATATTATGTTATTTGTATGTTAGCTATATATTATATATATCGTTATATATTATATAATCTATGTATGAGATATATATTACATTATCTATATATTAGCTACATTATATATAATATATATTAGATATATCTTATTAATAATAATCTATTATCTATAGATTATCTATATTATTATTTATATCTTTATAGATTTATCTCTAATTTATAGTTTTTATATAATCTATTTATTTATTTATTAAATCTGTTTTAAGGAGAATTTTTTACTGAATTCACCTTGGTTTTCAGTACTAGCATTTAAACAGATTGCCTTTGGCATTATAAATGGAATTTATTTTCTGTAATGTCAAGTTATTGGATATATATTACATGTCATGTTATTAGATATGTATTATATTATCTATATATTAGATATATATCTAATATATATAATGTATCTCTATATATTAGATATGTTATACATAATATATGTTAGATATATATATTTTATTAATAATATATTATCTATAGATTATATTATCTATATGTTTATAGATTTACCTCTTATTTATAGATTTTATATAGTTTATTTATTAAATCTATTTAAAGGAATATTTTTCACTAAATTTGCCTTGTTTTTCAGTACTAGCATTTAAACAGATTGGCTTTGGTGTTGTAAATGGAATTTATATTCTGTAATGTCAAGTTATTAGATATATATTATATTATCTATATATTAGACACATTATATTTATTAGATATATATTATCTATATATTAGACACATTATATATATTAGATATATAATATTATTAATAATGTATCATCTATAGATGTTCTATTTTATTATCTATATATTTATAGATTTCTCTCTTACTCATAGATTTCATCTAATCTATTTATTTATTAAATCTATTTTAAGGAGAATTTTTGCCTGAATTCACCTTGTTTTTCAGTACTGTCCTTTAAACAGCTTGCCTTAGCGCTGTAAAGGGGCTGTACTGTCTGTGCTGTCCCGTTGTTCACATCCCCGCGTCTGACTGTGTGTTCTCTGGGTGTTTGTGTGGTGCAGACATTGACGAGTGCGCGGCCAAGATGCATTACTGCCACGCCAACACGGTGTGCGTCAACCTGCCCGGCTCCTACCGCTGCGACTGCGTCGCGGGCTACGTGCGCCTCGACGACTTCTCCTGCACAGGTGAGCCTCAGCTGCAGCCCTGGCACTGCCGCGCTCCTCCCGTGGGGTTGCCACCTTCTGCCAGTGCCAAGGGCCGCTCAGCAGCTGGCCCTTTGCCAGGGTGGCGTTCAGGCACAGCTAGGGGGGTAAATGTGGTCGGAAGTGCCTTTCCCCGTGTGGGTGCTCTGGGGTTTGCTTGGCTGAAGATGCCCACTGAGGCTCTTGCCAGCCAAGGCACAGCCCCTGCGTGCCCCACACCTGCCTCTGTGCCAGGCCAGGGATTACTGAGAGCATGTGTGCTGTGAGAAGAAATCAGACTGTGGTATTTGAGGTCCCCAGGACAAAGAATCTGACTCCATGTTCTCAGAAGGCTGATATGATATGATTGGTATGATAGAATGCTGTAATAAAACTATACTAAAGAAAGACAGAAGGATACAGACAGCAGGCTTAACAAGAATGAATAATAAAAACTCATGTCTGACTCCTCAGAGCCTGACACAGCTGATGGTGATTGGTCATTGAGTAAAAATAATTCACATGAAACCAATCCAACATGCACCTGTCATTGAAACAGGCCACATTCCAAAGCAGCAAACACAGAAGCAATCAGATAATTCTTGTTTTCACTCCTCTCTGAAGCTTCTCAGCTTCCCAGGAGAAGAAATCCTGGTTGAAGGGATTTTTCAGAAAAGATCTGAAAAATATGACATAAGACGTTATCAGCTGTGGTCTGAAACTGGTCAGTGGATTGAAACGTGAGAAGGTACACAGGAGGAGAAGATTTCTGGACAAAATTGCAGAAGGAAACCAGAAATGTGTAAAGTTCTTAAATCCAGTTATTGTAAGGTGGTTTGGAAATTGTTTTTAATGCTGAGAATTCATGTCTCAAGAACTATTACATGTTGTTTGGAAAAGACAGCAAGTGGATAGCATTAGACAGTGAATCCAGTTGGTGTTGTTAAAGATATCTATCTGCAAAATGAGCTCTAAAAATTCCTAGTGGAAAGTAGCTAGGGCCTCATTTCCATTTAGGGGTTTTTAAGAGACCTTCTCTGTAAGTCTCAGAAAAACGTGAGAAGCTGCTGAACTGCTCATCCCAACTGTATCTATCTGAATAACATCTTTCAATGACAGTGCTCCAGAAAGTCTGATTTTGGGATTATTTTGATGGTACACCTGTCATGCAAAGGACGAAAATATTAGGAAGGTTTATTGAAATGGATAGAAATCAGCTTGACACATGTTTAGAGTGGTGCTGGGTGAGCTGTTCTCTGAAGTGGAAAGATGACACAGGAATATTCAATATCAGAATGATTTTCAGCCTGGAATAACTACATTGTAATGTGTGTTATCCTTAGGGAAGGTCATAGGAAATGTTGACTTTCATGATGACAGCATGTCTTTTAGCTAATATTTATAAAACTGTAGCAAAGTCCTGCCCACCTCTTGAGAGACGCTGATTCCTGATTAAATAACTGTCAGGAAGCTGATTTTTATTTTGCCCAAAGAGTCATTATTTCTGTGTAATCTGTCTCTTTTCACTTCTTCTTGATCTTTTACAATGTGACATGACAGATTCAAACCTTAAATTCTGTGCTGTGTGAGATATCAACCTTCACAGTGACGGGGAGAGTGGTTTTGATAATCTGACTCTTTCTTTTCCATCTATGCTCAACTAATTTCCTAATGTGCCTTTCTTTCCAGCAGGGCACTATCATTAGGCATGCAAAGGGTTGAGAAGGAAAGGTATTTGTGATACACCCAGAAAGTGTGAAATAGCAAGACAAGTTGCTTGACAGTAATGAGAGAACATTCACTTAAAGTGCATGCACACAAAAAATCCAGAGCAGGTAAAAGAACAGATAATGGAATGAGAGAGACAACTATTTCTTGCAGTTTTGTTGTCTTGCAAATAACACTTCATTTTTGACATGGTCGTTAAAAAGCACAGCAAGTGTGTTACATAGATCAGGAGAAACTTGGTTCATTGCCTGTTGTATTTAAAAATAAGTGTTTGTTATAATATTAAATGGAGTTAAGATAAATACTGTGCAATAGAAGCACTGATCCTGTCTTTGTATTTCGCATTAGGCTTAAACAGACTTCTAGCAGTAATAGTAATGATGTAAAAAAAACAATAAAAAAAACCAGGCAGCAAATACTTCAGTAATTTCCCCTTACACTAACAACAAATGTTTAGCAGGCACCATGGACTGTAGCTAATACTCAGGTCTTTAAAATTTTGTTACTCTTTATTCAAACCGAATAGATGAGAAATTTTCTTGTTATTGAACCATGTATTTGAAGACAATTTGAGTAAAATTGTGAGTGTATGGGGTAAGGCTCTGATGGGCTCAGGATAAAGATGAAGTTTCAGATGTGAGGGCTTGAGGCACATGCCTGGCATTGCATGTATTTTGTACACTGCTGAGCCTCAAGCAGAGTTTTTCTACAGAGCAGGAGATCTCATGTTTTGGGCAGCCTGAGTCTAGTTCATCAAAGTATAAAGTGGAGCATTTGAGCAGATTCTTTGTGTTGCTGGGCAGGTGTATGCTTGGTGGCTGATGCCCCAGCTCTTGTGGCTTTCAAAAGGTGGAAATTATGTGGAAGGTGAAGATCTCTGTGTGGAAGGTGTAGATCTCTGTGTGGAAGGTGTAGATCTCTGTGTGGAAGGTGTAGATCTCTGTGTGGAAGGTGTAAATCAGAAACAATTTTTAAGCTGAATGAAATGTTTCCATTTGATATTGAGGGGGTTTTATCTTTATCAAAGGAAATGGAGTGATTGCTGAAATGCGATGTCAATTTGAATTGAGCAAAATAAAATTCATTTGGATATTGATGAATTTTAAATATGCTGCTTCCAGTATTTTCTTTAAAACACTGGATCTTAGTGAAATTAAACTAATTTGTACAGGCTTGATGTTGCTGGAAGTTTTTTTTCCCAAAACAATTCTTGGATAATAGTTTCCAACTGTGAAGTAGAAACTTCTGTGGTTATCAATAAGGAGCTGCTGTGTTGGAAGATGTGCTGATGGCACAGAAAATGCCCTCATACAGAGAGAGTGACTAAAACATTATTCTGGATGAAGTCTACCGTGATATTAAACTCTCACCTGTGACTGAAAATCAGGTGCTGACTATTTTGATAAATAATCAGAGTTCAGTCTCATGTAAGGAAAAGACCTGGGATGATGAGACAGATTAGTCAGCCTGGCAATAACTTCAACCTGTGCTCACAGGAAAGGAACATCAGGGGTTTTCTGCTTACCTGTTCTAGGGCTTTGTGCACTGAATGGTAATTAACTTGTTGAGTGAAAGATGGTTTTATTCAGAGGAGTTACCCTGGAATAGGAAGCTGCTTTTCAGTCTGTTCCTGTGGCACTGATGGGTTGTTTATCTGTTCTCTGGTAAATCACAGTCGTGTCCATTCTGAAACTGGCAGGAAGATTTGCTGCTCCAGATGTTCTCATTTGCTGGAATCTACTGATTTAAAGCATTTGATTGATTCTCACATGTTTTGGCCCTGGTTGCTTGTTGAAAAATAAGTTCTCCTGGGTTGCTTTCCTATAACATAGCAGTTTGGGAGTTTGCTTCAGAAGTGCATTATTTCATTTTATGCTTTTAAAGCCTTACAAATTACACAATAGGAATATAATACTTTTATTTTTGATGGGCTTCATCTGTTCTCTGGCATCATGTTAAAAATTCATTCATATGATTTTCTGTAGTTTGAAACTAGAATATATAGTTCCTAAATCTCACTGCCATTCAATCAATGCTTTTTCATCTTAATAAACTATAAGTTACCTGTAATGACCACATATATCATGCTGCTAGGAAGAGAAAACAGTGTGGGTGGGTTTTATCTCTCTTTGCATAAGGCTGGCAATTTCTGTGAAGACAATGATCACAAAAAAGATTCCTGGCCTTTAACAGCTATGATAGCCATTTAAAAATAATGGCTAATTTTGCAATTTTCTCCTTGTGTCTGCATGGAACAGCAAAAACTGTCTCAAATCCTGCAGTCATTTAAAGAATAAGTTTCATTTTATGTGGTCACTACTGGGCTTGAACACTGTATTTTGTTTGACTTGGGGTTTTCTTGTTTGCTTGTGGTGTTTAGTTTTTTTTTAAATTTACTATGAATATTCACTGATTATGTAATCAAGCTTAAAGAACTTTTCTAATGAGAGTGCCAGGAGGTTTTCCATTCTCTATTTCCATGTGTTACCCATGGCCATTCTTCTAACTGAAAAAGCCTCCTTTGGACCTGAGAATGTCTCAGCCCATTTTATCCAAGTTTTATCTTTTCAAGAAGTAGAAATAGAACTTCCATGGAAAGTTATCTGGCCATCCAGCATGTCAGGAGTACCCATTCTGAAAAAATGGGGTGAGACCTGTGCAAGCATCCTCCTCTTCATGCACCAAAGCTGTGCTGGCAGATATTTTTCTCTGTGAAAATAATCCACCTCCATGTTTTACTGGGCTGCATGGTGTTTCAATAGTGGACTGTGCTTTCACCCTCTTTCAGTCCTCATTTGCTGTGATGATGTTCCCAGAATTTCTTTAACCTTTGGTTTCTCAAAGCAATGAGGCACTAAAATATTTGTGTGTTACTTGCAAAAAATAAGTCTTTATCTACCAGAGAAAGAGGAAGTATTTTCAAAACACACAGTTCAGTATTCTAATTCTGTGAAAAAACAGATGTTACATAGAAATACATTATTTAGAAGTCCTAGAATAGATGTATATGATTTAGAAGTTTTAGAATATCTTAGTCTTGAGTTTATATTCTAATTTGATTTACAGTATGGGTAGAGAAGAGGAAGTAAGAAAAGCTAATGATTTTGGCTGGTTAAACCATAAGTCCCTTCACTTCCATCCTGTGTGGTTTCTGGGGCAGCATTCAGTTTTGAATGTACTGCACCTCTCAGAACAAGCCCTTCTCCAGCACATTATTAGAAAAGTTGTGCTTAAAGCATAGAAGAATGGAAGAACTCTGAGAAATCTCATTTTTAAGGGAAAAAAACCAGAACCCCTTTCTCCTGCTCTTCCCTTCTTCCCCTCCCCTGTGTGTGAAAGGCAGCTCAACTGCAGAAGGTCCCTGCTATGGTTAGAACAAATGTTCAAATTGTTTGCTATTACTAAAATTGATGCCTTTGTGTTTTTGTTGCTGGGCTTTACCTGTCAGGTTCAAGGTGGTGCAGTTGACCCCATAATAATGCCAATAATGCAGCAAGTGTGGCTGGAGTGAGGTGGCAGTCTCAAAGGGCAGGTTGCTGGCCTCACACCCACCATCAGTGTGTTGTTTGTAAAAGAGCTGAATGAAAGCCTTTGGGCAGGCAGCTGATAATATGGTCCCTCTTTGAAAGATAGTGCTGTTTTCTGAAATCTAATCTAGTGACCTTCTTTTCCACTATTTCTTCTTTGTGAGCTGAATTAGCATTCCAGAAAGCAGCATTGTTGTTTTTGGTGTGGCACTTGCACTTTGAAAGTGCTGCACAGGGTCCTGGGTGTTCAGGGAGGTCAGTAAACAAATGTCACAGCTGCTCTTGTGATGGGCTGGGCTTGGAGAATGGATGGATTTGTCTGAAAACAGCACTCTGGGGCAGCAGGCACTGCAGGCAGTGCAGTTCTGTGGTGGAATATTATATAATTCAGGTTTGTCTTGTGCAAGGGTTCTCTTTAGATCTTGCTGTTCTAAAGGAGATCATTAGGATCTGGCTGTAATGGGGTGACCCTGTCTGCATTCCTGGTACCCACCAAAGCCTCTCTGGCATTTCCCCAGGGGAGAGAAAATAGAACAGAGAGGCATTTGTTGAGATAAAGACCAGGAGAGATCACTCACTGACTTGGTTTGAAAAGCCAGGTGTCTGCTAAGGAAGGCCAGAGCTTCCCTTGAAATGGAGGATGTAAACCTCCTCCTTCCAAATCATTATAATTTTGAAATTAAGGGGCTCTCAGGCAAAGATCTGGGAGTAGGAATGACACTTTTTTATCAGGGAAAAAATAAAATAAAAATGCAGTAATACAAAACAACAGTGGCAAAATCACAACAGGAGCTGACCCCTGTGGGGTCAGGGTGGTGGCACAGTCCCATCCCATGGTGGCTCAGCCCTCCAGGAGTGACAAATGTGGTTCTGCTGGAGCAGTGATCCTGTAGAAGTGTGGAGTTTTCTTTTGAAGGTCCAGTGGTGGTGTAGAGGACCTGGTCTTCCTCTGGGAATCCAATGAAAAAGAAATCTGCTCCTCTGGGAATGCAGTGGTGTTCCAAGTCTCAGATTGGATCCAGGTAGGAATGCTTGGCTCCTGCCCCCAGGCAGAGCATCTCCCCGTGGGATGGTGGAATTTGATCAGCCATGCAGGGACACTCTCTGGCCATGGACAGAAGATATTTTCTGGAGGGAGGATTGGTTGTGGAAGAGATAAAGAGAACTGTAACAGGTTGCTCAGAGCCCCATCCAACCTGGCCTTGAGCACCTGCAAGGATGGAACAGCCACAGGGCAGCCTGTGCCAGGGCCCCATCATCTTTGCAGTGAAGAGTTTCTTCCTAATGCCTAATCTAAACCTTCCCTTTGCAGTTTTAGGCTATTGCCCCTTGTTCTGTCACTACATCTCCCTGTAAAAAGTCTCTTTCCAGTTCTTACAGGCTTTCTTAGGTGCTGGAAAGTGCTGGAAGGTCTCCCTGGAGCCTTTTCTTCTCCAGGCTGAGCAACCTGAAATCTCTCAGCCTGTCTTCATAGGAGAGGTTCTGCAGCCTCTGAGCATCTCTGGGGGCCCCTCTGGACTCTCCACCAGGTCTGTCCTTCTGTTGCTGGGGCTGTGCACAGAGCTCCTGCTGGGCTGTCACCAGAGCAGAGGAAGGGACAGGGACAGTCACCTCCCTCAGCCTCCTCCTCACGCTGCTCTTCATGCAGCCCTGGCTGTGCTTGGCTTTCCAGGCTGCAGGTGCACATTGCTGGGTCATGGTGAGCTCTTCCTCCACCAGCATACCCCAGTCCTCCTGCTGGAGGCTGCTCTCAATCCATTCTCTGCCCAGAGAGGGCATTTGGGATTGCCCTGGCCTGGGTGCAGGACGTGGGCTTGTTGAACATCATCAGGTTCTGAGGTGCACACCTCTCAAGGCTGTCAGGGTCCTGCAGAATGGCATCCCTTCCCCAGCTTGGTGTCATCAGCAAACTTGGCAAACTTTCCTAGAAAAATGATGAAAATATCAGTTGGGTTGGGGACATAATGATATTGCTGTTTATAGAATAGGGGTCAGATATTTAACACAATAGGTTTGACTGGTGTCACCATGATATTTTCTGAAAAATCCCTTTGCCAGGATTTTTCTCCTGAGAAGCCTCAGAGGAAAAGAAAAAAAATGATTATCTGCTGCTGTGGAATCAACAGGTGCATCTTTGATTGGTCCATGTTGGTTCATTCTAATTAATGGCCAATCACAGTCAGCTGGCTCAGACTCTGTTAGTCACAAGCCTTTGTTATCATTTTTCTCCTTTCCTTGCAAGCCTTCTGATGAAATCCTTTCTTGTATTCTTTTAGTATAGTTTTAATATATCATTTTTTAAAAAATAATATATATCATAAAATAATAAATCAGCCTTCCACCATGAGTCAAGATTCCTTGACTGAACCATGGAGTCAAGATTCCCATCCCTTCCCTCATCCTGGGACCCCTGTGAGCACCATCCCAGACTGGGGCTGAGCACCTTGGGTAGATCTGGACCCCCCTGATTGTGCTTGGAACCAAGGTATGTTCCTTTCTTTGGAATCCACTCTGTCACAACACCCTGAAGACCCACCATGGTCTTTCTGGGAGCCCATTGTGATCTGTGTGCATGTCACTGGGCATCTTCAGGACAGCCCTCAGGCATTTTCAGATGCACTTGGACATTGGTTGTGAGCCAGGCTGAGTGGATGATGCTTTGCTTGTGTTCACTCAGATATTTTTATGCTGATCTCTGCTCAGCTGAGCCCTTTAATGTCAAGTGCTCTGAGGCAAGGCAGGACTTCTTTGTTTGACCTGCAGTCAACAGCAGCTCTGTTCCCAGACCTGGGGAGGGAAATGTGATTTAGAAATGCAGAAACATTGGTTCCAAGTCCTTTGCAGGGCTGTTGGCCGAGTTGAGCAGCAGGTAATGTGTGTGCTGGTGGGCATTGCCTGCAGCAGAGAGCATTTCCTTGCTCTGCAGGACAGGTCAGCAGAAGACTGGAGGGGTGTTAAATCAATCCAGCACAACAGAAGCCGAGCAGCTGCTGCCAGCTGCCTGACAGCCACAGAGGTTTGGCTCAAACCCCATTAACACAGGAGAAAGCTTTCAGTGGCATTCATGTTGGCTTTAGATAAGTCCCAGGGAGAGATAACTGCTGCACTATTGCCACAGGGAAGCTGTGTCTTTAACAATACTAAAAAGGCTGATTCCTCTGTGTTGGCAGAGAATGCTGGACTAACACAGATAGTGTGGCTTCTCAATGCATCCCTTCAAGCCTGAGAAGTATTTAATTGCTCTTTTGGAAAGGGAGGCTGAGGCACACAGGGTTGGAGTATTTTGGCCAAATTCATGCAGACACAGTGACGAGCATTGGGGGGTCTGGTAAAGAGTCAGATAAATTAGATATGGGGAAAACACAGACTTGGAGCAGCAAGAATTCAGTGAACAGTGAGGTTTATTTTTATAGGTATTGACATTTTCACAAGAAACAATAGCAGTTCATTGAAGCACAGTGTGCATGAGCCCTGAGTAACCATGTGGCCTTTATATTATAAATCTTCTCCTTCCTTCTTCCATGCAGTTTTGTAACATCTTTTGTTGCTTTGGAGCTGAATTATTCCCCAGTCCTCTAATTTTAAATGCCATGTTTCATTCTTTTGTTCCTGACTTCACCTTCATTTTTTGGCCTTACTGGGTTTGACTGCAACATTTTTTGCATTCCTTCCTTTAAAAAAATGGCATCAGAAAACAGAATATTACTTGCTCCTAAGTGCTTTCAATCTGAGGGAAAAAAAGTACTAAAAATGCAATATTTACAGTGATTTAAATTCCTCACTGGCAAGTAGTTAATTAAACATCTTTGTGCTTTCCTGTGCTCTAGGCATGGAAGTGTTGCTAATTTGTCCAGAGTAGTTGGTAATCCTTTCAAGTCCTTTTGACACATTGATTTTCTGTAACTTTATTAATACTAAAATTAATTAAACAGCTGACCGCAAATCATGCTGATGGTTGTATTTCTTGACTTAGGCATAATTAGCATTTTTACATTATTTCTTAGCTGCAGCCTTTTGTGCTGGTGTATAAACTGTCATAAAAATGCAGTGTTTTAAATTGTTTTGCCTATGTATGTTCATGCTTATGCATAAACTTAAGCATAAAAAAATAATATTATATATTTAATATTCAGTCAGGATTAGTAAATAAAGCTGTCTATACAAAGAGACATCAAGGACAAGCCACGTCTCCTGGCCAGCATTTGTCCTGAGTTCTCTTCCTGCAGGATTTCTCCCTGATACAATGGGACTAAATCCATTTCTATGGTATAAGAACTCTACATTCCTAAATGTGGCAATTCCTACAAACAGTCAGGGAGGTGAGGGATAGGAAGAGAACCACCACACTCATTTCTTAGTGGGACTGGGCTGTCTCACAAACCTGTAGCAGCTGCAGGATGGGTGCCAGTGGCTGGAAGCAAAAAGCTCTCATGTTTTAGTCATCTGCTCCCACAGTAAGGGTGAATGCCTTCAGGAGTGCAACTTGCTTTTGGGAAAGAGTTTACTCAATCAAGTTCTGATCTTTTTGGAGATAAAACTGCCAGGACTTGTCATCTCTTTTGTCCAAACATGTAAAAAATTTCCCAATCTCTATTCTGTTTCTAGATACCATTTGTAATGAACTCTTTTGTTCTTCAGACACAGAATTGAGCTCTCCTCCTAAATCAAGGCAGCAACTGAATCATAGAGAAGGGCATCAGGCTCACCATTCCTCAAGGCAGGATCCATGGACTCTGAAACATCCTTTGTCTTACCTGTTCTTAAAAAACACAGGCAATTTCACTGAGGGAAACACTTTAATTCCCTTTTTGTGTGTGTCCCCCTTCCTCAGCCCTTTAGAAAGGTTTCCTCAATGGCTCCCTTAAATCTCACTTGCCACAGTTTAAGCCTGTCACCTCTTGTCATATTCTCAGTGAACACAGAGAACGCTTTGACCTTTCTATTTGCACTCCATTTTAATATTTGAAATACCTTTTCATGAATAAGCTTTAATCTTCTCATCTGAAACCTAAAAGCCTATTTTTAGTTTTAGGGCTGAGCAGTAGAGCAATACTCTAACTCTTCTTCTTAACTTCACATCTTCTTTTGAAAAGATTCTGGGTCTTTGCCCCCAGAATTTTAGTGTCTTTACAGAAGTATTTTTCACATTGAGGAGAAGATTGTCCATGTGTGTCAAGGAAGGTGCTCTCAAGAATGGTCCTAAGTAAGGGGAGATGCAGTGTGTGTGAGGTTGGCAAGTCAGATGGATAAATGTGGCTTAAACCTCCCAAGCTGATTGCCAGAGTCCCAGGCTGTGTTAGTGCCTGCTGCCAAAGGCTGGTGGAGCCAGGCCCAGTGCTGCCCATGCTGGGTAGGAGTTCTCTGTTTGCCCTGCTGTGTCCTCTTTTTTCTGTCCAAACATCATTCAGCTACACAAAGAAGAGCTGTCAAGTACAGAGTATCTCTAGTGTTTGCTTTGGGTGCTCCATTAGATTCTGTGGCTTGTCTGATTTGAGTAACAATGAGCACACGACTGCTGCAAAATGTCAGGAGAAAATGCTCCAGTGCTCTCTCTCACACAGTGTGCCTTTGTGTCTTGCAGTGTGTGTCTCCTGTGTCACTGTCTTGGTTTGGAAAGCCAGGAGCCTCCCCTGAAATGGAAAATATAAACCCTTTCCCTCTGAATTGCTATAAACTTGAAATTAAGGGGCTCTCAGGCAAAAGTATGGGAGCAGGGAATAACAGCTCTTTAACAGGGAAGAAAATAAAAGGATAAAATAAACAATGCAGTGAACCAAACCAACACTGCCAGAGTCAGAGCTCAACCTGACACCCTGTGGGTCAGGCTGGTGGCAGCAGTGCCATTGGAATTGTGGCTCAGCCCTCCTGCAGGGTCAGGGTGGCTCTGCTGGAGCAGGGATCCTGGAGAAAGGTGCAGTCTCTGCCTCTGGAGATCCAGGGGCAGAGGCAGCTGCTGCTCCTCTGGGGAATCCAGTGCAGAAGCTGTGCTGGTGTTCCAGAATCTCCAGATTCTATCCAGGTAGGAATGCTTGGCTGGTGTTCCAGAATCTCCAGATTCTATCCAGGTAGCAATGCTTGGCTGGTGTTCCAGAATCTCAGATTATATCCAGGCAGGAATGCTTGGCTGGTGTTCCAGAATCTCCAAATTGTATCCAGGTGGCAATGCTTGGCTGGTGTTCCAGAATCTCAGATTATATCCAGGCAGGAATGCTTGGCTCCTCCCTCTGGGCTGACATCTCCCAGTGGGATGCTGTAGTTCTTATCAGTCACGCAGGGACATTCAGTGGCTGTTATCAGCAGGTGTCTCCCCAGTTGTGGAAGAGATAAGGAGAAGTGCCCACTGAACAGAAGCCAGCTGCCCCACAGATGGCAAGGAGAGTGAACACATCCTGCCTTGCAGGCTGGGACAGTGAGCAGAGTGTGCAGGGTGGCACAGAGGTGAGCATTTCTCCCAGAGAAATCCCCTGCACAGGGACAGGAGCCCGTTCACATTGCATCATAAGAGTGCTAAAATTCCTATGACTTCAGTTTAAAGAATGGTGGAAATGATCTGGGATGCAGTCACTGGACTGGTAGGAAGGGCAGGAGCTTGCAGTGTGTTTGTTTGGGTTTGACAGGTGTGTATCTCCTGAGGGGCAGTGTGTTGTGGTGGATGAAAGCAGCCTGGCAGATTAGGAGGGGCATATCTGTGAAATGTGCAGCCCTTTGCTGCTCTGCTGCTGTATCTGTGTGTTTGCTGCTTGGATTTATGATTTCCAGAGTCAGGCTTTTACTTATGAAACAAAGGAATTCTGTAAAACTTGTTAAGCTGAACAGAAAATTTCCCATGAAGTTTGTGGTTCTTACATCTGATGGGCTTTTCTGGCAGTGAGAAATATGTGTGACAAAGGCTTTAGCATGTCTTGGGCTTTTCCTTTTTTAAATCTAAATCTGCACTTTATACACCATGAAACAATGTATTAACACTTCTCATTTTGCTATGATCTCATTTTTATACCTGTGCTGAATATTTCATAGCTGTGTGTATATTGATTGGGAGAAAGCTGATATTTTATTAACAACTATTGATTCTTGAATGTCTATTGCTGTGTACAGGTGATCAAAGGATCACCTTCTGAGCAATCTGAGGTACTGAAAAGACCTCAGGACCCTGGTTCAATGATGGGCACCTGTAATTTGTTTGAAGTGGCTGGGGTTTGGTGTGAGCACTGTTTAGAAATGCATTGTAGATCATCCAACTCTTGCTTTGCTGGTTCTGCATGTTCACAGATAAGTTAAAAAATGCTTTTTTCAGGAGAAATATGTACATTAAGGGGATGGGGAAGAGTGCCTGTGGCTCTGAAGGTGTGAAGTGTGATTTGTCTCTTTATGGATAGCCTAATTCTGGTTTTGGAGGACCTTTTATGTTCTGTCTGTGAGCAAGAATATTGAGATACATTGTGGGTAATCCTGCAAGTGAATGTCAGTGTATTTGATAACTGGATATCCTGGATTCCTAAATTTATTTCTGTGTTTGTAAACATCAGTCAATAACCATGAATCTGGTAGTGCTGCCTTCCTGACGTATTTGTGGAATAATTTTAAAGGTTGTGGAGGAGCTGACACTTGCAGGCAGACTTGCTTGGTCCTTAAGAAATGCAGCCTTTGGGAATAGCACAGGGATGGGGGAAAGGAGAGGTGCTTTGATCTATCACTTTGTAGTTAATATTTTCATCCTTTCCACTGTAGGCTTTCTGCCTCCCAGTATGAAACTTCCTATTTAGTTCCATGATTGCATGTAATAATTGCTCAAACCAGGGATTTTTATGGCTCTCACAGAAATAGTTCTCATTCTTCATTGTCAGAGAAGTGGGACAGAGCTGGGCAGATGAATGACACAGTCTTGCTAATTGTGTTCCCATTAGAACAGTCTATTGCAATTTCTGTGGGCTTAGGCTTTTTTCTTTCCCTTTTCAGAGTTTACAAATAAAGTTCATTTTTACAAAATGCAGTTCATGCTGCTAGACTGAGATAATCAGGTGTTTTGGGGGAGGCTTGCAGAAGGGGCCAGAAAACAGGGCTGCCAAGTAAAGGATAAGGATGTCAGTGGAGAGGCAGCTTAATGGCCTCTAAGGGAAAAATATGGTTTTCCTATTTATTTATGAAGAAGAAAAGTTTCCATGTTTTCAGGATCCCAGGGATTTGGTTTAGTCTGCTTTGTGCTTGTCATAACAGAGGGTTCTATTTCATAAAGTTTAATGAATAGAATTTTTCATAATGCTGAGCTACCTACCAACTATTGTCCTTTTGTGCTATTTTTTGGCTGGTTTGTTGTTGGCCTTTTGCTTTCAAAACAGCACAAATGTTAAAAGTGGCGTTCTGTGGAACACCTGACACAGCAAATTCTTCAAACAGTAAATTAAGGATGTGCACATTTAGGCACAGACACTCCCCAGAGGGGCAGAGGAATCCTCTGATCTTTGGGGCTTGGTCTCACATAGATTCCTTGGTATTTATCCAGTTCTGAACTGCATCCTCTGTTATAACTGGGCCACAAAATCAGCTTTGCACTGAAGCAAAGACATTCCAAAGCTAGTTCCATTCTAGCACAGGATATAAAGTGACTTCTTTCTGAATGTGCTGGTAGTGCCTGCGCAGTGCCCTTTTACTTCACCCTGCATGCTTTCAGGAGTCCCACAGACCCTCTGATGTGAATATGGGGGTAGTTAAAGGGATGGAAACCACATTCCCTGTTTCTCTGGCTGGCATGTTAAATCACTTGCAAAAATATTTTGGTTGATTCATTCCACATTTAGGGAACTAGATTTATTCTATTCCTCAGAGAAAGTTCAAAATCCACAGTCCAGGTGGCTTTTCTCTCCTTGGATCTGGGGTTTCTAACTTTTCCAAGGTCAACTAAACTGTGTATGGCATCTGATGATGCAGATTCCTTCATATTTTTTCTTCTTGCTGCTGCTAAAAGTGAAACATTACTGGGGACACTTCCTGAGATGGGGCATCCACAACTTTCCTGGACAACCTCCAGTGCCTCACCTCCCTCACAGGAAGGAATTTCTTACAGGCATCAATCTGAACCTGCCTCCTTTCAGTTTGAAGTCATTCTCCCATGCTGTGTCACTCCATGTCCTGGTACAAAGTCCCTCTCCCTTGGGTTTTGTGTGCTGAAATGGCTCCCGAGGTATTAAAGGTGTTTTTTTGTTTTCTCAGCCCTGCAACTGAAGAAGTTGAGATTGTTTTGGTTTTGGTTTTTAAGGTTGTTTATTTTCTCTTATCTGTGACATTGTTTCTTTGACTTGCTGAGGTCTGTCCAGCAGGTTGGGTTGTGGCACAGTGCCTGCCCTTGGGGCAATGTTATCTTTTTATACTAAGAACTATGTGTACTTTATTTACAATAATTTTCTAATACTTATCACTTAGGTTAGACAGTTTGTTTCTATCTTTAACTAATTTAAAAGTGTCACCATCACAGCAGAAGATGGAGGACAAGAAGAATGACAGGACACACTCAGATTCTTCTATCTTGCTTCTTGAACTCTCATTCTAAATCTCTAAAATTCTACTTTTTCACTTTGTGACAAGTTAGCTGTCATTCTACTCAAACTTTTGTGCCTTGTAGATCTTCACACAAGGCTGGTAATTTTCTCCATGGGTAAAAATCAAAGGCACAGGTGGTCTTTGATTGTGTGCCAGGGTCTCAGGCCATCCAGGGCAGTCAGAGGAATGTTTGGGGTTCCACCCCCTCTCCAGCTGTCTGGTGGCACCCTGAGGTCCTGGAAGGGAGTCAAGCTCTCCCCAGGGCCTTTTCTTGTCCAGACTGCACAGCCCCAGTGCCCTCAGCCTGTCTCCACAGGAGAGAGCCCCAGCCCTCTGAGCATCCTTTACTGAAGGGCTCCTGCTGCAGAGAGCTGAGGCTGCAGCAGCTGCAGAGAGCTGAGGCTGCAGCAGCTGCAGAGAGCTGAGGCTGCAGCAGCTGCAGAGAGCTGAGGCTGCAGCAGCTGCAGAGAGCTGAGGGTGCAGCAGCTGCAGAGAGCTGAGGGTGCAGCAGCTGCAGAGAGCTGAGGGTGCAGCAGCTGCAGAGAGCTGAGGGTGCAGCAGCTGCAGAGAGCTGAGGGTGCAGCAGCTGCAGAGAGCTGAGGGTGCAGCAGCTGCAGGGTGTCCATCCTCATCCTTTCTCCCTCAGGGAGGTGTGTGTGTGCTGGTTCATGGCACCCACGCTGTCCTTCAGCAGCAGCATGCAGTGCAAGCTCAGTCTGTGCTGCGTGGCCCTGCTGGAATGGCTTGGGGCCATCCTGCACCAGGAACTGGCTCAGCTGAGGGCAGGAAGGCCCCCTGCCCATGCCATGCCACCTGCCCATGCCATGCCATGCCCCCTGCCCATGCCATGCCCCCTGTCCATGCCATGCCATGCCCCCTGCCCATGCCATGCCACCTGCCCATGCCATGCCATGCCCCCTGCCCATGCCATGCCCCCTGTCCATGCCATGCCACCTGTCCATGTCATGCCCCCTGCCCATCTTCCTCCATGCCACCTGTCCATGCCATGCCCCCTGCCCATCTTCCTCCATGCCACCTGTCCATCTTCCTCCATGCCCCCTGCCCATCTTCCTCCATGCCACCTGCCCATCTTCCTCCATGCCACCTGCCCATGCCATGCCACCTGCCCATGCCATGCCACCTGCCCATTCTTCCTCCATGCCACCTGCCCATGCCATGCCACCTGCCCATCTTCCTCCATGCCACCTGCCCATCTTCCTCCATGCCACCTGCCCATCTTCCTCCATGCCACCTGCCCATCTTCCTCCATGCCACAAGCCAACCGAGTGCCAATGTGCTCCTTTAGCAGCTGCACTCAGGTAATTAAAGAGGTGTGAGCTGGGAGTGACCCTCACTGCTGCACACAGCAGTCCTGGATACCCTCCTGCCCAAGATCTCTTCAGATGGCAAACTCCATGGGTTTTTTCTGTCAGATAAAATTAATTGCCTTTTTATTAGAACCTGGCATCTTCACCTGCAGGTGACCTTGTATTTATTCCCTGTCAGCAGAGTTGGTTGTTTCAGACAAAACGCAGACCTCCCTGCACCTGTAATATATCACAGAAGGAATCCCTTCCCTTGGTTGCATCTAATGATGATTTTGTGCCTTGAACCATAAGAATCAATAATTTCATAATTAAATTCTAGCTGGCAGGATGATTTGTGCTATTCATGTTCATTAAGGGACTACTATTTTGAATATTATTTGACTTAAATTCAATACTGCCTAAAGTATTTTATCAGTTGGACCTATTCTGTAAAATGACTGTTTCTATCTGTCCCCCCTGATTTTTTTCCCCTTTAATCTCACTAAGCAAGAGAGCATTTTTATTAATACTGGGTAAGAGTATTTTACATTGTTACTCATTTTACATACCTTTGTCATAGCTGCTATTAGTTTTCTCATAAGTACTGAATAATCATAGTCCTTAAAATATTTTTATTCAGTTCTAAAGAAAACAAATGGGACCTTCCAAGGAAGAAAGTTAAGCAGATACATGAATATTGTGGTGATATTGAAGAAATAATAATTTTTATCACTTCCATGCTCTACAAAGAGGAGGATAATTGCTGCTATCTATTTAAATCCCTCAAATGCTATTTGTTGGTATAATTTCAAATGGCCACAATACATTATTTCCAATGTCCTGACATTTCAAGCTTAATATAAAAATGTGATTGCTTTAGAGATGATAAAAATGAGATTCTCTCTGGAAAGGCAGTCAGGTTATTATGAAATATCTAATCTAATTAGTTTAGCTGAGCTTGCTGTGATTGAAACCAGCCTGGCAGATGCACCAAGGAGTGATAGAACAGTTTGGTGTTATGACATTGCCATTTTTTCCCTGTAGTTTCTTGACATTTGTGATCTGGTGCAGACCATGATGCTCCTGGTTCTCATCCACCATTTAAAGCCTATTTCAACTCTTATAATATGGAAAGAATATGAGAAACTTGGTAAAAATTACAGTTTCTCTTGTAGTGTTGCATTCTTGCTTTTTAAAAATTATTAATTTATAAATTTATAATGAAATAATTTATAAATTATTTATTTAACATATGAAGCATACACTTCCTGGCTTTACAGAAAAAACCTGTTAAATATTATGTTTAGCTAATCTCAACGAATTTTCTGTAGAGTTTATTCTTTCTGAGTGCCAATATTGACTCTTATTTATTTTCCAGAACTGGTTCTCCTTACTGAGTTTTTTTGTTTGTTTCCTTTTCTCAGGGAATCTAAAGCTATTTCCATGCTATTGTGTTGTGTTCCATGTCTTTGTCCTCCTGTATCTTTTCTCAATGGCAAGTGAAACTAGTTCAGATCTTATTCCCCTGCTGCCTTCTCTTTCTGTGTACAGCTGATAGAAATCTCAGTTACAAGATTTCTTCCTCTGAACATGTGATTCAAGACCCCCCTCCCATTTTCTGGTTTGGTTTGTTTTATTTCCAATGTTGCTGTTCATAATTTTTGAATCCCTTTTGTATTTCTGTGCCTGGCCCTGTGGTTATCATACCAGCACTGATCTATTCCAGCCTACACAGAAAATGAGAAAGGCCTGTCCAAGGTGAGGAGATAATCCTCCTGAACTTAACAACCATCTCTTGATACAAAATAACATTAAAAGAGCCCAATAATAATTGTTATTATTATACTTATATATATATATACACACACACACATTGTGCCTTCTCAGGCAAGAAATTGCACTCAGCGAGCATCACAGAATAATAAGTATTTCCCTTTCAAAGAGTTTTGAAAACTTTGCAGCACTATGTCCCAGGTTGTAATAATGCCAAGTAAGTATTTCAAAGATGAGAAGCCTGGAATATGCACCTTGCTTATTAATTGTTCAGAAAAAGAATGAAAAATAGGATCACAATGAATGAAAAATAGGATCACGATGAATGAAAAATAGGATCACGATGAATGAAAAATAGGATCACAATGAATGAAAAATATTATCACAAGCTAAGATAATCATTGTTCTTTATGTTAGAAACAAAAGATGGGAATTGCTGTGGGTCTGGAGCTCGTGATGGGTTCCCCCAGTCCGGGTGTGCCCCTTTCCCACAGAGGCCAGGGCAGTTTCAGGGGAACATTCCAGTCTGGAAGGTGCCTTGTTTGTCTGGCCCTTCACTGCAGGCTGCTCTCAGGGTGCTCTCTGTCCCTGTGAAACCCACTCCATGTGTGAGACACATTTTCTCTGCATCCTGCCATAGTTATTTATTCACAGGTTTTTATTGAAAAGAAGAGGAGGGGTCTCCCAGAGCTTTTTTTCCCCTTGTATTCCTGCTGGGCTGTTTCCAAAGGCCCACACAGTCCTTGCTGGGATTCTGAATAATTCAGTTATGAGTAGGGATAGCAACTTGGCATTGTAATTCAGGCCTCTTCCAGGGTTAACTGCACTGAAGGGTTTTTTTTCTGTTCTGTGTAGCTCTTGGAAAATACAATTTTGTCAGTGTTGGTGTGGTCACTGGTGACAAGACTTGGTGACATGCTGTTCATCTCTCTCAATGTGAATACTCTTTAGGATGCCCTATCAATTAGAAAGGTTTTTTTGACTGAAAGAAATTACTTTTTTCTTATTACAGGAGAGTAAAAAGAAACTATACTGCGTATGTATAATTTTTCAGCTCTGAGATTATTCCTGGTTGACCTTATCTTGCTTCTAATAAATATTTGAAATGCATTTCTATCCTCTTCATTTTCTGAGCTGCATGTGAATCCAGCGAGGTGTGCCTCACTAGGTGAATTCCTTGGGTTGCAGCAGCATGAGGTATCCCATTGAAATTCAATTTGTGGCTCCAGGTAATTGTTTTGTTACACTAATTTTATTCACCCAGCATCTTTTTCACACTGTCACCCAGGACGCAGGGTCAAATTAGTATCAGAAGAAATCCTTTTTTTCTCCTTCCAAATTAAACGATTAATATTTAATTATTCAAATTGCTGTTAATTTTTAACACATGAATTGAATGATCTCTTTCTGTGGCATTGGAGTGCTTGTGACTGTTGTGCAGAGGGCTCCTGCCATCCCATCTGTATGCACGGGAGCTCGTGGCAGGAGCTTTCCTCCAGGGAATTTGGCTCTGTGATGCTGCAGGCTCTCTCTGTGCTCAGGTTTTCTGAGGAATAGGTGAAACTAAAAAGCTCCACGGTCCTCTCTGGGCAAAGTTTCTCAATTACTGTAATGCTAATTTAGTGCTGATTTCAGCAGTGTGCAGCACAGCTCAGGGGTCTGATGGAAAGACAATTTCCTCTTTTCTGTGACAGTACTGGCTGTTACTTGTAGACATTTGTCATCTGTCAGAGAAGTGACACATGAGATACTGATTGTTAATGACTGTAATTGGATTTGAGCCCCGAAATGGAAGATGTTAAAAGGACTGAAAATTACAGTCTTTATCAAAATTATGTGCAAGCCATACTTATATCCCTTTCCTCCCTTCCTCTGACTGTGGGACAGGAGCAGGCAGGGGACCAAGGTGTTGAGACATCTTGTGTGAAAAATCCTTTCTTCAGGATTTTTCCACCTGAGGAGCTGAGAGGCCTCAGGAACAAAATGTAAACATTGGTTATCTGCTGCTGTGCAATGCAACAGGTAGATCTTTGATTAGCCCATCTTAGATGTTTCTAATTAATGGCCAATCACAGCCCAGCTGGCTCAGACAGGGTGTCTGAGACAGCTGCCTTGGTTATCATTCCTTTCTATTCTTAGCTTAGCTGACCTTCTGATGAAATCCTTTCTTCTATTCTTTTAGTATAGTTTTAATGTAATATATATCATAAAATAATAAATCAGACCTTCTAAAACATGGAGTCAGATCCTCATCTCTTCCTTCAGCATAAGACCCCTGTGAACACCATCACACCAAGGAACCTTGCCTTTTCTTCTCTCAACAGGGGTGTCCTTCAGGGAAAGAGTGAAGGCACAAAATGCCTTTGCAGGGATTAGGGGCAGTACCTAGAGCAGGAATGTGTAAGATGGTTTGATGTGTGAGGCATGCCTTTGTTTTTCTCTCTGGTGACAGGACCTGGCAATGGCCTGAGGTTGTGTCAGGGGAGGTTCAGGTTGGATGTTCAAAAAGGCCTTTCCTTCAGAGGGTGCTGGGCACTGGAACTGCCCAACTCCTCTGGCTGGCTGCCCAGAGAAGTGGTGAGAGCACCAAGCCTGGCACAGTTCAGGAAGCATTGGCACAACACCCTCCAGCCCTTGGTGTGACCCCTGGCAGTGGAGCTGTGCAGGGCCAGGAGCTGGACTTGGATGGTTCTTGTGGATCCTTCCAACACAGCATGTTGTCTGATTCTGGGTTTAATTAGTTTGATCTTTTCATTTCTTGAAATTCTGTGAAAGGTAATGTCTGGGCATGTACCCCCTGACACCTTCCTCCAAATAATTTTCCAGTGATTGTCTTTTTGATGCTTAACCTGTGGCAGTAAGTTTACATCTCTCATTTTCTGTGACAGTGTTCACAGGAGTCTCAGATTGAGGGAAGAGATGAGGATCTGACTCCATGTTTCAAAAGGCTTGATTTATTATTTTATGATATATATTACATTAAAACTATACTAAAAGAATAGAAGAAAGGATTTCATCAGAAGGCTGGCTAAGAATAGAATAAAAAAGAATGATAACAAAGGTTTGTGGCTCTGCTCTCTGTCTGAGCCAGCTGACTGTGATTGGCCATTAATTAGAAACAACCACATGAGCCAATCCCAGATGCATCTGTTGCATTCCACGGCAGCAGATAACCATTGTTCACATTGTGTTCCTGAGGCCTCTCAGCTTCTCAGGAGGAGAAATCCTAAGGAAAGGATTTTTTTATAAAAGATGTCTGTGACAATTTTCCTAATGGGCTTTTATCAGATTTGTTTCAGCCATTCCTTGTTTGTGGTTAGCAGCAACCCATTTCAAATTGTCTCTTGATTATTTTATAGTGCTTGTACTTGCAAGCCAGCCCTGAGATGTCAGTGGTGCTCCAGCATGTCAAAATATTTACCTGTCATCCAACAGTATAAAATGTCTGGTTTCTCTTAGATTCCAATCTTTAGTTTCAAATGGTTCAGATATCCCAGTGTGCTAAGTCTTTTTGACTTTGCTGTCACCCACCCCAGCACTCCTAAAGCCTTTTCTTTGAATCTCTGATGGGTGCAGAGACTTTATACATGTCCTGTCCTGAATAGTCAGGAACTCTGATTAGCTTGAGCTCTGCCACAGAACCCTACATGTGATTTTATGAGCTCTTGTGGCAGCAGATTGCCACATCTGCAAGTTCACTTAGAAACAATTCCACTTTACTGTATTGCAGTAGCACTGAGGGAGTTTTGTGCTTGTTTGCAATGGGGTATGTGTTGCTTTTTGAAATTCTTTTTCGTGTGGTAGTTAAAGCATTGGGGAGTGCTGGAAACTGAAACTCTACAGAACTTTTATCACAAATCTAAGTTCATGAAGCCATGATGAAGTGTTGGCTAAAAACTGCATCCAAAGGTCTCTTACATTCTTTCTGTATTACTGATTTTGAGATTTCTGCAGAGTAAAGCTTTCAGGTATTGTTGAACTGAAAACACCTGAAAGATGAGATTCTGATATCAACTTGACAGAAGTATGCAGCTTTCACAGTTTTATGGATAAAAAGCAGCCTGTCCTGTTATATTTGTTATATTGCTATATAAATAAAATGAAGCATATTGCTTGAGGGCTTTTTTCCTGACCCAGTGCAGGTGCTTGGAACATATCCAGCTTTTTACAACAATGAAGCAAAATAAATGAAGCACGGTGTTTTAAGATTGAATGTTAACAAGCATCTCTCCTGAAAGCTGTAAATTAGGCAGTGGCACTTGCTGGTGTCTCAGGCTCTTCAGATGCTGTCATCACGTGTAATTTCTTTATTTTTCTAAGTGAATGTCCTATGATTTAGAGAAATTGAGAACTTCACAGTACTGGTGTGTTCTTGCCTATCAATATTAATGCCATGCTGCAGTCTAGTTGGAGATGCTGAGCTGCTTTCTTTCAGCATGCCACACCACATGGAATTCAAGGCTTTATTTGCTTTCTATGTGAAATTACCTACTTTGTAATTATGTCAAGAAAAGCATTAACTACATAGAGAAATTTGGAATAACTAGTGGTTTATAAATACACAAATCAATATATGCAATCAAAGTGCCTCATAAAAGCCCAGTGCCTTGATGCTAAACTTGTTTATGAAAAAGCAAGGGATTGAATTAGAAGTTTAACATCCCATAGTAATAATCAAGATGATCACACTGCTTAGCATGTTCCAATTGAAAACCACTGTTCTGCTTTGTAATTCAGCCAGGATGACTTGTGTGAGGTGCTGTGTGTGAGGGGGAGCTCAGAGCAGAGCCCCAGCCCTTGGGCTGACACTGCTCCTCAAGGCCATTCCCTGTCTCTCATGAAATCTGGAATTCCTTTGGGATTCCTTCAGTAAATAAATAAGTGAATTAGAGAAGGACATGCACACTGGGTTACTGCATATCCCTAGAAGTAACAGTGCATAAAGTTGTTATTCTGATACATACATCTGGTAAAGAGAAACAGGTTTTAGATGTTTTTGTTCTTGCAGATGAGGAGATGTCTGTTTGCTTTTCAGCACATTTCCCATGTGTACAGTATCACATTTTTGTTGACTTTGTGAATCATTTCCTGATCCTCTGAGGGTTTCTCTTAATAATTGATATCCCTTAGTCATAAAAATGGTTTCATATTGGAGCAATAGGTTGTACACTTCCATCAACCTGTGGAAGAATCTGAGAGATTCATTCTGAGCTTGTAGGACCCGAAGTGAAGCTCCTATGAACTCTATTGCCATTTAATTTAGGGATTTCTCAGGGTCTGTAAGGTAGTTATGTGCAATCCTTACTAAATTTTAGTTCTGAAAAGTCACCTGTGGTGTTTGTGGAGTTCAGCCTCGCCCTGCAGGCTCTGAGTGGTTGCATGTGCCAGCTCTTTGCTCAGTGCAAAACTGTTCTTGAGTTTTGCACTCATTCCTTTGATGGCAGGATTTGCCATCAAAAAGCTAACACGAGATTTTTTTTTTGACAATGAAGTGTGGTTTCTCCCTTCTGGAATTTTTTTGTTTGCAGCTCTTGAAACTCTTGTAATGAATATTTTGTGTAGATCCTGTCTGAATTGCATCCAATGCCTGTCTCCACAATTGTGCTCAGAGTTTGCTGGCAAGTTTGAGAGTTAAAGATGCACATTGCTAAAGACATGAATAATCTGGCTCTCAAAAATAAGTCCACAAAACAGCAGCAGAGTATCCCAGTTGAGTTTGTCATGTAGATTGCCATTTTATTATCAGCCTCTGATAAGGATCTGTTTTGAAATTTCTGTGTATATCAATATTATTCATTGATATTTTTTATATATATATATACCAATTATACTATATACTATATTATACTATATAATATATATACTATATAAACTATATTAAAATATATAATCATACTATATATACTATATTAAAATATATAATCATACTATATACTAATGACACAATATACTATAATTATATTATATTATATAATATTATACGCCTATATACTAACTGATATTATATAGAGCATGAAAATTCAGTGTAAAATATTACCCTTTATACTGTGACTCTTCACATAATAATTTATTAGCTGGTTTTGATAATCCTGTTTACTAATTCTACATGTCTACTCAATCCAAATGCACTTCAAAGACTAGGGAAATAATATTTAAATATAAAGATAAAACAACCATGTACACTTCCAGTGATTCTTGCATTTTCAGCCATTTTTTTCTAGTTTGTTCAGTGCTGTTTTTCTTTAACCTTGGTGAGCTTCTGACTGGGGTGTAATGTGTCCCTAAATCTAAACCCAAGGATTTGCAAGATTTCACTTTTTCAGCTTTTCCACTTCTTACTTTGATTTCTTGTTTTCTTTTTTATGATTGTATTCAGAAAACAGTAAAACCAAATGTCTCTATTCTCACTTCTTTACAAAATGTTATATAGGCATTTAAGGTATATGTGCAAATATTTTATAGTGTGCTAGCAAGAGATCAATGGTGTTTTTCCTTCTCCTCTTGCAGAAAACAAATGCAGTGTTACTGTCAGCAAGGCTACCTATTATTCATCTTGATTTAGTCAAAAATAAACTTTTTTATTACAACAATTTAGAATTTCTCCACTGCTCAGTGAACTCATCTCATGGAAATTCAAATGGGTACTACTGGCTGTTGTTTTTATAAAGTATTGAGGCAGAACAGAGGATCAGAGTATAAAGTACCTTTCCCTTGGGGGGAAAAAATAGGTACATCCACAAATGCTCTAAATTAGCCATTACCATTCAGAGAGGAGATACTGAAAATGTCAGCTGTGGTCAGAGCTGAGCAGAACAGTGAGATCCTTTGGGAAAGGCATCGAGAACAGGTTGATAAATGGAATTATGCTGTTGTGTCAATTCATGATGTCCTGGTGTCTTGAATCCTGTGTGTGCCTCTGGCCTGCCCTTCTCCCAGCCTGGGGGAGCTCATGGGAGCTCCAGGGCAGGAGGGGATGTGGGAGAGCAGAAATCTTCAGGCTCCAAGGGCTTGGATTCCAAGGGGCAGCTGCAGGCACAGTGGGAATTTCATATTCAAATCAAATCCCACTGTTTCTTCCTAATTACCCAAGAGTAGCATGTGTCTGCTCTCTTAGAATGCAGTCTAAAGAATTGCATGTTTAACACCAGAAGGTGGTTGTTGTGTCATAAATGACAAAGGCATTTTAGTTTCTTATTATAAGAAATTATTCTTATATTATTATATTATAATTATATTAATTAGAATTATAATATAATATATTATAATTATTAGTTATAATTATATTATAAATCTATTATATATATTATATATTTTATATATTATATGTTATATTATAACTGTATTATTATACTTATTATATCTATATATTAATAATCTTATTATGGCAAAGGGGATACTTTATGGTCAGTGGTGACAAGACTTGGTGCCATGTTCATCTTCCTCAATGTGAATATTTTTCAGGATGCCCTATCAATTAGAAAAGCTTCTTCTGGCTGAAATAAATTACTTTTTTCTTATTTCAGGAGAGCAATGTAAAAAAAAAGTTAAAAATTACTTTTTTCTCATTACAACTTCAGCCAGCATTTTGGATGTTTAAGTGCTCATAGGGATAGAGCTGCAGAAGGAAACAGTGGGAAGAAGGAAAAAATGGGACTTTTCTGTTCTGCACCCTGTTCCTCCTTCTGTTCTGCACCCTGTTCCTCCTTCTCTTCTGCACCCTGCTCCTCCTTCTGTTCTTCACCCTGTTCCTTTTTCTGTTCTTCACCCTGTTCCTCCTTTTTCTGTTCTGCACCCTGTTCCTTCTTCTGTTCTTCACCCTGTTCCTTCTTCTGTTTCCTTGTGGAAATGGGCAGGGTGAGCTTGGATGCTGAAGTTGGGAATGGGGTATAGATAAAATTAATTTGTTTCTCTGATTCTCATGAGTAGAAAAACACATTTGATTTTGGTTTTTTACCCAGAGTTTTCTGAATTCACAATTAGCTCTTATCATTCACCAGCTTACCATCTATCTCCAATGTAATTTCTTGTTTGATGTAGGCATCTTGTTTCTAATTGCCTTGGTTTTCTGTGGGACATTGCTCCTGTGTGTTCAGAATAAAGCTTCCTTTTATTCAGTCTGTTTAAAAGCTATTTCTTTTGTTTCATCACAACTTCTTATGAGCTGAAATCCTGATTCCACTAAGTCCACAATTCTGCCTAAATTAATTTTTTTTAATCTGTCATTTTAAAAGCCTTAGTTATGACATAGAATTCTAATGACATGCAACAAAGAATGAGTTTTTTAGAAGTATTGGCTTTTTAGAAGTATTTGGGGAGTTGGCTTTCTCCTTTCTGAGTTTTCAGTGGCTGCCAGATAATTAATTTTACATTAGGCCATGTACTCTGTACAAATGGTATCTGTATTAATAAAAAATGGTGGCATCCAATGACCTTGCTGTTCTGTGAGTTCTCTCTTAAATCTCTTGGTCATGGAAATGTTTTGCTGCATTTGTGGTTCTGCACCCCAGAAAAGCTGGCTGGTATCTCAACAATTTAGAGAGCAACTTAGATTTCTTTGCAGTGCTATGAAAATATTAATAAAGGGATAGTCAGAATCTTTGCACAGTGTATTCCAAAGATGAATGTTGTATTATTGAAGTATGCAGGCTTTGAGGAAGTAATGAAAGAGAATTCTTACAATAAGAAAATTGCTTCCATCTTGTAAGCAAGTTTAAATTGGGGCCTTTTCTTGTAATGAGAATTGAAAGTAGCTATAGGGAAAGACCCTACAATGGAATGTGTCCTGTAATTCCATCCCATCTTTTTTTGAAGAGCATCTTTATTTAAAGAAAATGAAGATAAAAATGTCAGCATTCTTGCTTAAAAATAAATCCTGTGTTAAGTATACCTTCTAGAAATTACAGGTTTGAAATCCTTTATCCTTTTCCACAAAGGAAAGCTGTCCTGATTTTGTCATTCTTGACCAAAAGATTCTTACCTTCACTAAGTGTTTTTTGCTGTATATTTTCAACAGAGGGTTCTAATTTTCAATTCAATATTTTAGACAATTGAATTGAATATACTATTTGTGCAAACTATATACTAATATACTATTTGTACAAACAGTACAAATTCTAGAGTTATTCCAAGCATGCACAGAAAAGAAAAAAATAATGCAAGAGAAAGCTAAAGTTGTCTAGATCCTGCCTTTATAGCCCATGCAAATCTAGTAAGTGCTGACAGTGTTGTGTCTTTCAACATGGGAAATTAGAGGGATCCTATAAATTCTGTGGTAGTTCTGGAAAATGCGTTGAAAGAATATACAAACAGAATATAAGCAAAGGCCATATTCCTCTTAGATAATGAATAGGAAATGATAGATAATGAATAGGAAATGATTTTATTGAAAAGATCTCTTTTGTAAGAACGTGGATATTTATAATACCCAGAACTTCAAAAGTACAGAACTGTGTTATTTTTGACTGATGCTTTTGATGTTAATTGTTAGAGCTGCCTAGAGCTTTTCACAAACACTACATTTCATGTGAAGGCAGAAAATTTCCATTTTACTGTGATTGTTTGTATGTATGTTTAGATATGTTTCCATTTGCTTTCATAAATACATGACAAATCCTTTTTTGTACCTTGCATGTGTTCACAATTATTTTTTTGTGGTTGTTTTTACTTACAAACAGTTCTGCAGGGTCCTGTGGGTGGCTTCATGCAGAATGTTTTACCTCAGGCAAGCAAAATCTTGGTCTGGCACCTTTCCTTCTGCCCCCAGTGCTTTTCCCCCTGCATTCTTCCAGTTCAGTTTAGTCCAGAACAGAAAGTGTTTTTTAAGCTCCACGAAACAAAAGTAATTTTGTGGTTCCTTCACAGAGATTAGTCTGGAAAAGTTGTGGTAAAAAGGATTTGACAGAAATACGTGTACATGAAGGTTGCTGACTTTTTTTGTCCTTGTTTGAATATTTCAATTTATACCTCACACTGAAGTGATCAGCCATCAGCAGCTGGAATGAGAACTCATTTGAGATGTGCAGGAGCTGCTCCAGCCTGGTCTGGGTTAACTTCCTTAGCCTTAAATGGATACTTGTGTTTTGAAGACAGCTGAAAGTTTAGTTAAAATGTAAACAAGTGATTTCACAGTGTGGTTGGATGCTCTGCTGCTGCTGCAGGGGGAGCAGGTACAGCTGGTGGGGAGCCTTGGCCTTTCACAGCAGCTCTGCTGTTGGCACTTGTGTCCTGCTCTCCTTGTGCCCCAGGTGTGGCCCATTTGTTGGTTTTACAGAGGTGCCTGGCAGGTGTTGGTGTGCTGGGCTCTCTGCCTGGTTTGGGTCCATCTCCTTGAGCACACACTTGAAGGGGACGCAGAGGGGCCACATGTGATGTTTTCTGGGGTCCCAGGTGTTGGAAGGAAAGAATGAATCTGACTCCATATTCTTAGAAGGTTATTGTATGATATGATATTGTTATGCTATACTAAAACTGTACTAAAGAATAGAGAAAGGATACAGAGAGAAGGTTTAACAAGATATCAACAAAAACTTGTGACTGACTCCTCAGAGTCTGACACAGCTGATGGTGATTGGTCATTGAGGCAAAACAATTCACATGGAACCAATCAAACATGCACCTGTTGGATCAACAATCTCCAGCCACGTTCCAAAGCAGCAAAACACAGGAGAAGATAACGAGATAATATTGTTTTCCCTTTTCTCTGAGGCTTCTCAGCTTCCCAGGAGGAGAAATCCTGGCAAAGGGAATTTTCCAGAAAATATGACAGCGACAGTCACAGCTGTCTTGGCAGCCTGGCCATTGGTGCTTGTTTCAGCAATTTCTTACTCATTTCATGCCCTCATATCTTCCACGGGAAGGGTTTGCACACTGTGCTGACCCTGGGCAGCTACTTTGGAATGTGGCTGGAGATTGTTGATCCAACAGGTGTGCTCAGGAGTCAGCATGCTCACACCAGGCTGTGTTTGGTGCAGAGGGGTTCTCTGTTCTCATCATGCTCACACCAGGCTGTGTTTGGTGGTGCAGGTTGTTCTCTGCTCTCAGCAGGCTCACACCAGGCTGTGTTTGGTGCAGGTTCTCTGCTCTCATCATGCTCACACCAGGCTGTGTTTGGTGCAGGTTCTCTCTGCTCTCAGCATGCTCACACCAGGCTGTGTTTGGTGCAGGTTCTCTGCTCTCATCATGCTCACACCAGGCTGTGTTTGGTGCAGGGGGGTTCTCTGCTCTCAGCATGCTCACACCAGGCTGTGTTTGGTGCAGGTTCTCTCTGCTCTCAGCATGCTCACACCAGGCTGTGTTTGGTGCAGGTTCTCTCTGCTCTCAGCATGCTCACACCAGGCTGTGTTTGGTTCAGAGGGGTTCTCTGCTCTCATCATGCTCACACCAGGCTGTGTTTGGTGCAGGTTGTTCTCTGCTCTCAGCATGCTCACACCAGGCTGTGTTTGGTGCAGGTTCTCTGCTCTCATCATGCTCACACCAGGCTGTGTTTGGTGCAGGTTCTCTGCTCTCATCATGCTCACACCAGGCTGTGTTTGGTGCAGGTTCTCTGCTCTCAGCATGCTCACACCAGGCTGTGTTTGGTGCAGGTTCTCTGCTCTCATCATGCTCACACCAGGCTGTGTTTGGAGCAGGTTCTCTGCTCTCAGCATGCTCACACCAGGCTGTGTTTGGTGCAGGTTCTCTGCTCTCAGCATGCTCACACCAGGCTGTGTTTGGTGCAGAGGGGTTCTCTCTGCTCTCAGCATGCTCACACCAGGCTGTGTTTGGTGCAGGTTCTCTGCTCTCAGCATGCTCAGGCCAGGCTGTGTTTACTCATTTTGTGTGTATTGTATAGCAGATAGAACTCGGGGAGATGGATGACTTCAGTGAGACTTCATGGTCATTCCTGAGCATGGCAGCTCATTTGTTTACATATACATATATATATGTGTGTGTGTGTGTGTGTGTATAAGAAACTAAAAGTTACTTTTGTTTTCGTTTGCTAGAGACCCTTTCTTGTGCTTCTCATTTCCAGCTACAAGGAAAAAGGTCAAAATAAGCCAACTTTGGGCTTTTTGTCTTGCCCCTGCCCTCTTTGGTGCTTTGGAAGGATGCTGTTTGTGACTCCTTTCTCTTGCTGTGCAGGGTCCTTCTCTGCCAGTTTTGTTTGGTGTCTGGGCAGTATTTACTGTAACATTAAAGCAGAAGCAGGCTGTGTTTGATGTGCTTGGATAGGGAGTTTTGGAAAGCAGTGTGTGCATGAAAGCAATATTGTTTGCAAATTAATCACGAGCATTTCCCTGCTCCCTTCCCACTGTGAGCACACAAGTGTTCCAAAAGATGAGCTCCTGTGAGGACACATAAAACCCAGGAAAACTTAGTACTGGGAGATTCTTAAGGATTTTTCATGTGGATGAAAAGAGTTTTGTACCTTGGCAGGAAATCAATGCTGTCTCATTCTTATTGGGCTTGTAGCAACATCAGCTACAGACATCTCTGCTCCAGGGAAAACTTCATTGGAAGTTCCCATCCTTGCAGCCACGTTGCTGCTAAGAAATTTTGGGAAACTCATGCAGAGGAAGTTCTTGGTCCTCCTTGTGCTAGCAGTGTCAGGATGTCTCGTGAAGGGCAGGTTCCCATGTTCAGATTTGTTGCTAACTCTAAATTATTTCAGCTTTGATAAAACTGACCTCTGTTTACAAAATATTGACTGTGGGATAGCTGCTCTCTCAGTGCTAAACCTTTTGACATTTCCAGCATCTGTATATCTGCAGAAATGCTAAATAGTGATTTACATTGTCAGAGTCCTAGAACAACATAGCAGACTTATCCTCTCCTGTGTATTTTGGAAAAAAGCCACATCTGGTACCACTGGGAGGTCTTTATTTATACTTGAAGGTATAAATATATATTTTTATGAATATATATATTTATATATATATAAATATAGGGTATATAAATATAAGGTATAAATATATATATTTATATAAATATATTTATTTATATATGTGATATTTCTATATATATATTTATATATATAAATATAGGGTATATAAATATAAGGTATCAATATATATTTATATAAATATATTTATTTCTATATTATATATATATACATGAAGGCTGAAAAGATAGACTGATTTTGGCAATTGCTGGAATAGGGATGATCTTGTGTACACACATGGGCCTGTTGCACAGGCATGCTCATTACAGAGAATACTGACACAGGAAAGCTCAAGGCAGTTAGAAGTAGGAAGAGGAGGGAGAGATTATGGAGAGGGTGTCTCTTTTCAAAGAAAGCATAATTCAGCTTCAGCTGCTGTAGAATGCCTCCTTGGAGGATAACTTGATCCTTTTTGTGTCTGACCCAGCAGCCTGAGCACCATGAGACCAAAGCAGCAAAGAATCAGCCTGTGGTACAGTTTCCCTAAAGATGAAGGGGAGAACAGGCAGCCTTTCAAAAACCCTGGCATTCTGAATATGTAAGGCCTGTGAAAACTGGCAAGAAGCTGCAGTGAATTACTAAGCAGAGCTAGGGACCAACAGAAGCTAACAAATATAAATTCAAGCATGAGTTTATCAGCTGAAGCCTGGCACATATTGGAGTGTGTGTGTGTTTCTTGCTAAAAGCAAAGAGTGAGAGGCTGATATATTGCTTTGATGCTATTTAAGAGAAAATACTTGCAATCCATATCATTTAGCTGTCAAATGTATTTGAAAAATGGAAAACATGTTGGATATATGTTCTGCAAATAGTTATCAACAGTGTTCCAGAAGTATTTGGTTTATAGTGGATTCTTTAGAATTCACCATTCAAATCTTACATGTCTTGAATGATCCTGAAGTTGGCTGTTGTTCTTTACTGTGGCAGGGTGAGAGCCTTGCAGAGGTTAATTGCAGCCTGTCAGAGCAGTGGTGCTGCTGTTCTCAGTGGAGAGACTCTTCCAAAGGGCTTCGTTTAGTCTGCAAAAATGAGGATTTTGCTCGTGTTTTAGAGGCACTGCCTCTCTGTGATCTGTAGAAGGCCAGACTTAGTCTCTAGTCCTTTGAACACCTTGATAAGCACTGGTAAAAAGCTTAAGCAAATCCCAATTCCAGGAAAGCACAGCTTTTGCCTCTCAGCATATGGATATCAGCCTGATGATTGCAGAAGGCTACAAAGAAGGGTTCCAGGTTCTGATTTTTTTATGTGGTTTTAAGAAAAGTCATTGCATTCTTTTGGTTCCACTGAAGAAAACTGTAAAGGCACTGGTGCAAAGGTGTAAAATATTCAGACTTTCTTTGTGCAGTCGTGTATGAGGGAAGCTCCTTGTAATTGCAGGAAGAAGCAGAAAGCTTTGGGGTCAGGTAGCTCATCACCTCTAACTGGTGCTCTGCAAGAACAAAAAGGCAGCAGGAGAGTGAAGTGCAGGAACTGTGGCAAATTTGGCTCTGGGCAGCAGCTGGAGTTGCTGGATGAAAGCAAAAGGTGGCCTGTTTGTCTGGTATGATTGGTGCTCTAAAAATGTGAAATGTTACTACATGCTATTAGAGCAAGAGTCAGTTCAACATGAATTAGAGCAAGCAGTTGTGACAGCTGAACTGTGTAGTTAGAGGGCAGGCTGGTAGGGCCCCTCTTGTGTTACTTAGCTTGTATTTATGATCATTGCTGCTGGTGATGGACAGTGATGTAAAGGTTAATCTTCACAGCAGATATTCTTCCCTGATAATCTTCTTCATAGCTTTTTGTCACAGCCCTACTTTGCCTCCTCACCCATCTTTTTTTAATTTTTGTTTTTTCTGTTTTTAACCCTAAATAATCTCCTGTTGCCATGGTCATACTGGATTTCTGAAGAGGAGCAAGCCCAGAGCTGACTCCCATGTGTCACAATCCATCCTCACGGACGGGGTTCGTGGTGGTTCATGGGTTTGATCTCAGGGTGCAAAAAGAACCAACACGGCACAGGGGGGTTTGCAGTGATAATCAAAACAAATGCACCTTTATTGAATGAGCACAGCAAAATGGGATAGAGGGATTGAGGGGGAGAAAGAAAGAGAGAGAAAAGAGGGAGAAAAGAGAGAGAGAAGGGGGGATAGAGCTGCCAAACGTGGAGATGAAGTCCTTTGGTCCAGTCCAGTTGAGGATTCGCCTGTTACATCAGGGAGATCTCGAAGTCTCTCACTAACTCTGAGGATTTTATTATGATAACTCTACTGGAAATTGAGAGTGGGGGGAAACAGATACAATAAGGAATAGATGTGACAGGCAGTCCATGCTCTCAGCAGCAAACAAGAGCCATGGTTTTCTTGGTCCAGAGCTCCTACCCTGCAGGCAAACATCACAGCTTGTTCAGCTTTGATCCCACACACACCTCCCTGGGCTGGGGGTGTCAGTGCCAGGAGTTCCATGGCTCAGTCCTTGATGGAGAGGCTCCTTCCATCTCAGTCTGTCTGTCAGGGTGGGTGTAGAACAGGTGAGGGTCTTCTGTGGGAGCCCACCCAGAACTCAGGAGAATCCAGCCAGGCCCAGAGGTGGGACAGCTCCCAAGGCTGTTGTTGCAAGCAGGGCAGGGTTCCCCTTCTTCTTCTCACTGGGCTCAGTTGGCACACAGCAAACACACCTGTGAGAGCAGCAGCTCAGCAATGCTCTCAGGCCTCGGGACCATGGCATGTCTCCTACAGAGAAGGCAGGGGGTCTTCTCTTCATCCCCAAATGATGATCATGAGGCAGGTGAGGGATATTTCAGACAGACTCTCACACCGTGCCAAGCCACCAGCACTCAGCCACTGCAGCATCCTGGTTCTCCCATTGGTTTCCAAATGCTGCATCAGCTCACTGCAAAGCTCACAAAAAAAACCACATAAAACCGATCCTAAATAAATCTTGTAAATTGTTGTAAATGCATCTTGTAATTTTTTTTTTCCTTTTTCCCCTCCCCACTTAGAGCACGATGAGTGTGGCAGTGGGCAGCACAAGTGTGATGAGAATGCAATCTGCACCAACACCATCAGGGGCCACAGCTGCACCTGCAAGCCCGGCTACGTGGGCAACGGGACCATCTGCAGAGGTGAGTCTGTCCCTGGGGACACCAGCCCCTGCCAGCTTCTTGTTTAGCACATCTGCTGCCCCCCACCTGCACTCTGGGCACTCACCAGGGCTGCATTCCCAGTGGTGTGCTTTAAGACATCTTCTGGCCAATGATGGGAATTGGTTTGTGCATAACTTCTTAGGAAGAAGGAAATATTTTTGGAATGGAAGGAGAAAATAACTTTGCATTTGCTGCACTGAATACTGTCATTTGAGCTAGTATAATTCAGCTTTTGAGTGGTGTTCGTGTTTTATAAAATCTGGATGCTCTGTGCTGTCACCTTTGGCTTTTAAGTTTTAATGAGATGCATTTCAAATTAGGATAATGGTATTTTATGCTAACATCATGTGGTTGTTCTTTGACTAGTTGCATCACAATCATGACTTTTTTTTAACATATAAATCTTTAAATATGTATTTTGAAGATTTCTTAGTTTTGTAAAGAAAAAATAATGATAGCCAGCCATGCTTTCTGTGAAGTGTTCATTTATGGCATGTCCTTTATTTAGGATTGGTTTATGGGTTTTTTTCGGTAGAGAAAGAGAAGCAAATATCCCATGAAAGGACAGAGGAGGGTTGGATTAGTGAGGTCTCTGTCTTGAAGTACAACTGAGTTGTAACTCATGCATTTATGAATTATATTTATCTCAGAAAAAGCTGTTCTTTGTCTTTTCTGGGTTTTCATACTTCCTGAACAGAATTACAGTAACAGAAAACTAAATTTCAGTTGTTGTTGGTTTTTTTTTAAATGACAACAATTGAAACTGAGGAATGTACTGGATAAAACGTTCTGTACAGTTTTGGGCACAAGAGACTGAATATTAATTTTTCAGACTCTTGTAAATGGGCCAAACAATTCCTTAAAGGACAATGAGCTTTGATGTCATTCCTGTTTCAAGCTGAAATCCTTCACCACGATTGTCCTGTCAGCTGCTGAATCACCAGCCATCAGATTGATTTTGATAGACTTTTATCTGGGCACTTTCCCCCAATGCCAGAACATCCCTGCACTTTAAACTAAAATGCTTAGTTAAGGATTGATTAAAGAATAGAAAAATGTACTGGAAGTGTTGGGCAAGTTAAAAAACCTTGGCCTGTTGGAATTGAAGATCAACAGGTGGTACCAGGGAGAAACTCACAGTACTCTTGGATTACAGTAAATAGGAACTGCAGCACAGACAACCTGAGTTTCAGAGAAACCTGACTGTAATATTTTCTTCTTCTTCTTCTTCCATTATTATATTAATTATATCTCTTTGAAATTGGGATGTTTGGATTAGTTTATAAAATCGGTGTTTTCACACGGGTTTTCTTCATTTGCATACCTTTAACTCCAGGTGAAACTCCTGCTGTGTATTTCTTAATCCAGTAATGGTGCAGTGATGAAATGGCATAGAGAAATGCAATAATGTTTTTACCCTCAAAGTTCTATTGAAACCTGAGCTACTAAAATAGATATTTTTGTATATAGAAATATTACATATTGTACATATATATATATGTTTAGTATGCCTTGAATTGCACATGCAATTGTAGCTACAGTTGCCTTTTTGAGATAGCCATGCATGGAAATACAGGGATATGTGGTCTTATATTCTGACTAGGAAGCATAAACTGGAAAGACAACTGGAGATTATAGAAAGGGGTTTGCAGTCTAATAATTACTGAAGTCACTCAGGACAAGAATAATCCTGCACTGCATGGAATAGTCATTACTGCTAACGAGTTGCTATTAGAATCATCTGCATTTTAGTGGATTATAAAACGCACAATATCAAGTACTGGGTTTGATTTTCTGAGCCTGTGGTTCCATGAGGTTTTCACAAGTTTGGATGCTAATTGAAGAAATGTTCCCATCTTGCCCATGAGAGCAGAAACACCACTGCTGCCTCTTTTTTACAAGCTCAACAGTGATGTGTCATCCCTTGCCTGCCACGGGGTTTCCTTGCACAAATGCTGGCACAAGGAAAGAGGTGTGAGCATGTCAGGACAGCTGTAAACTGCTGCTGGCTTGTAGTATTTTAGGGTTTATCTTCAGGCAACACAGATTGGAAAAACATAGATAAAAGTCAAGGTGATATGTTTGCTGTAATACCACCTGAAGATAACAGAAATGTTTCCATTCTCCTTGAGACATCTGCAAGTGCTTTATAAATGTTTACATGTTGGAGATGTGTACACACACAAGACAGTGGTTCCAACTACTACTGAAATAATAGATCTCTGTGGTTCAGTAGGAAATCTTATTAATATTGTTCAGCAGAACCATAAATGGAAAAATGATGGTTTTATGATGAGAGAAAGGGACTGACTTTGTGCATGATTTTGCATTCCATTTCAACAATTTATTTTAGCAGTGTTATAAAAAGTAAAATCAGAGTAATGATCCTCTTTGCATTTAGTGAATAACACACTGATAGTCTTTATAAAAAACCCAGGGTACTGTTATAGTCATTTTAGAAAAGAGTGCATATGTAGTTGAATTAAATTGTATTGTGGGCTACTGGCAAATACAACTCAATTACTTTGGCAGGAATTTGTGTTGTTTGCCATTTTTGTGAAAAGCACAGAGAAATAAAAAGGAGCAGAAATAATATGGACATGAATATAATGATTGCTGGGGATTTACGGAAAAAAAAAACCCAACAAACCAAACCAACCCCAAATATTTAAGAGGAAATAGAATATATAAAAAACCTCCCAAGCCTGTATGATCAATCACATCTTGACTAGCAAAGATCTTGTGCATAAGGAACTGCATTACAGTACATGCAGGACACTGGCTATTCAATTAAAGACCAAATTGTGTCAAAGATGTGGAAATGATCAGGCAGGAGGGTGGTGCAGAAAGGACACAGACCAAGACTTGAAGGGGCTTCAGCATGAAAAGAGATATTGCCATAGCTTAAGTGACACTGAAAATGGAAAGAGAAGTGGAGATGAATGCAATAAAAGCTCTACAAACACAGAGTTATTTATATGTAGACAGTGAGACAATAAACTAGAGACAAATAAGATTTCCTGTGGATACTCTCAATTTCACTTTAAGAAGCAAAATTTAGCATCTCAGGCCGACAGTGAAATTTGGGCAATAGATGAGAGCAGATTGAAGCTGAGGTGAGCTAAAATGACAAGGCAGGACAGTGCTGTGCCATCACCATCAGTAAACTGGACAGAGCATTGGCCCCAGAATCAGGTAGATTATATATCAGGATTTCTTCAGAAAATGGTAAGTAAAGCAGAGATCCATTCTGGAAGAAATTACAGCATCAAAAGCAGAGGACAGAGGTATAACTGCTTGAATAGAGAGAGATTCTGATTCCACAGATTTGTTAAATGGCTCTTTTCTATGAAGGAAACTTGGGGAAAAATAAAAAGAAGAGTGATTTGGGACATAGAAAATGTTAGAGGTGGGTAGTGGAAGATGTCATGCCCTTCTACTTCAATTCTCAAAATGAATGATAGAATTCATAGGTGGGGGTAGAATAAGGACAATTGGAGCAATTTCCTGAAACTTCAGGAGAGGATGTAATAGTGCAGCATTAAGGCTGCACTTCAGGTGGAAGGGAAAGGGGATCAGAATTGGTTTAGCAGCTGAGTGCTCCATTAAAAAGAGCTGTGGTGGGCAAATGGAGCCTCCTTGGTACAGCATGGTACTTTGAATGTGCCTGTCAGGATGGGCCTCGTGGGGAGTCAGGGCTTTGTGGCAGCAGTTAGAGGAAAGAAGTTTCAATTTCCAGTTTGGGGCTTCTGGGACAACCAGGTTTGTGAATAACTCCTCACCCACAGACAGGATTGTGTGTGTGAATGTAAAACACTGTCATCTATGAAATGAGTAAAACTCACTGTCATGGCCTCAGCTGCTCAGCCAGGGGTAGTGAATACAGATATAAATACCATTTTTAGACCTTAGAGGCTCTTGGTCTGTGTTTTGTTGCAGTGTTTCTGTGTGTAACCTTGACAGGGCTTGAACATGGGAGGCTGGAAAATCTATCAGGGGAAAATGTCTTTCTCTGCTCTTTGTCCTGCTAAGTTCCAGTTCTGCTTGGCAGCCTTGCACCACGTGCTGTGGCAGTGCCACGTTGAAGTAAAGTGTGCCATTTGTGTAAAACATGAAAGAATTTGTGGCCCACAGTCCCCTGTGGCTCAGTGAGAGGGATGGACAGTCCTGCAGCTTGGCAGAGTTCAGTGCAGAGCTTGTGCCCTGAACTGTCACTGACATCTTTTCTGAAAAATCCTTTCTTAGGATTTTTCCTGCTGGAGCTGAGGAGTTTCAGCAACAGATGTAAACAATTATTATCTGCTGCTGTGGAATTCAACAGGTCCACCTGTGACTGGTCTTCTGTAGATGTTTGGATTTACTGATCACTCACAGTGGAGCTGCTGTCGCTCTCTGCAGAGACAGATCTTTGTTATCATTTTTTCTATTCTGTTCTTAGCTTAGCCAGCTTCTGAAGAAGCTCCTTTCCTTTCTATTCCTATGTAGTATAGTTATAATGTTATATATATATCATAGGATAATAAAATCAAGCCTTCTGATCATGGAATCAAGGTCTCTTCCATCCTCTAAAACCCCTGTGACCACTGTCACACTGTACCACAGACTGAAGCCCAGCAAAAGAACCAAGGAAGCATCCTAAGGTTTCTTCAAGTAACTGACAGCATTTAGGATGAAATGCCTTAAATAAGCCCCCACCCATCCTACTTTACCAGGAACAATGTGCAAGTTGCCACCCAGGTTTTGTTGCAATTAGTTGTTTTCTTTTGTACAAGGAGATTTAGATGCAGTTGGTATACAAACCTTGTCCTAACTCTTGGTATTTTGTTGAAAATATTAGTTTTAAAGCATAAATTCTACCCACAGACATCCTTATGTACCATCAGAAAGATAGAAGTGGCCTTGAATATATTCAGATGCTAAAGAGGAGAAGTTCCTCAGCAACATGGACGAGGTGTGTTTGCTAATCTTTGTCATGGAGAATGAACAGAAGCCTAGCACTTAATCAAGTGCAAATACTGTTCACTGTACTTTCATATTTTACATGTACAATCTGTCTAACAGGTATATTTAGTGTGCTATTAACATCTCATTTAGTGGTTTCCACTGAGGTGCAGATTTATTGGAATGATTAAATGAGGTGGATTTAGTTACAATCACACGCCGTAAAGCCAATGTGTGCAATGTGACTGATGCTTGGGCAGAAAACCATCAGGTATTGTGAAATAAAAATCAAAACAGTGTTTATTCTAATTAATATTTAGGCTGTATAACAGCCTATTTCTGCCAGAGCAAAGACTATGATTTTTTTTCCCTGTTACATTTTTCTGCAACATTACACAGGAGACACTTAAGGGATTAAAACTCAATATATGGTGGAGTCTTGAAGAATAGAGCTGCTATTTCTAAGTGACTCAATTCTAGTGTAATCTGGAATTTGGTTTCTTAATTGCACTGGGGGTCCTTATGTATTTTTGCTTTTGGGATGTGTATTTAGGAGTGGGATTGTTACTGGCGGACTTCCTGCTTAATTCAGGAATAAATTCTTTGGATCCTTAATATAAAAAGCAACCAGATTTTGAATAATTACTCTTATTTTTTGTATGGCAGTGGGGATAATGAGGGAGTCTTTATTCATAATACACTAGAATGTTTCCTGGCAGCAAGAGACTTAACAATTGCTTCTGTTTGATGTCAATCAATAAGTTGGCCTCTTTTAATTGTTTTAATCACAAATTATAATTGAGTGGACATGTTGCTTTAGCCAATGGCACTTTGAGAGCTGTCTTGCACTGCTGTTTTCTTTGTTTCAAAGCAGGGATTTTTATATTTCTTAGTCTGAAACATATTTAATAATCTGAAAGATATGTCCATGAAAGAAGTTGTGTGTCTTCCAATGTGTAGGCTGTATAGTGATGGTGTAGTAAACAGATGATTAAAGATAAAATAATTTTAATGCGTTACAGAATTTCTCCTGATTGGAAAAATACTCCAGAGTATTTTTAGTAAGAGCTAAAGAAGGAAAAAAAAAAATCCCTCTCTTTGGTTATTTCTGTACTGAGTCTGCCTTTTTTGGGTCCCTTTTGCACTGACATCAGCAGAGGTAAGGTAGATTAACTTGAAATGTCAGCAGTGGGAGAGAGTCAGACGTGCTGATAGCTTGATATTAAAGCACAGCAGATCACTCCTGCTGCCTCTCAGGTTTATGTTTTTTGCATGCAGGTGTGTGCTGGAAGTGGGGTTGAAAGCCTTTGTGAAGCACTGGAGTGAGTTATGAATAAAATGTAGGCCAAGATGGAAAGGAACAAACAGGAATTTCCCATAGCCTTGGAATTTTTTGTGGCTGTAAGGCTTGGAATGCTTGATGTGCCTTATTATGGCTTTAATTGCTGCTCTGGTGTAATATTCACCAGTCTCATGAAGGAATATGGGAGTTTTGAGTCATGCTGAGATTTTTATCTTCATTCTTCATGGTCTTGAGCTTTGTATATTTTTTATAGCTAAAGTATAGTGAATAAATCACTGCAAAAGCAGGCAAGTGCATTCACCTGCATTTTGGTGTCACATGGCACACCAGGAAAATGCCATGGCAAGTGTAAGACACTGGGATAGTCACACTTTTTGGGTGAGGCATTCTAGATAGAATTGATTTAATAATTTTAAACCAGTATGTATTTGGACAGCAGTGCAATTAGAATTATCATAATTTATTTTTCATTCCAAAACTAGCATGGCTGGACACAGACTGAAGACAGTGTTCTTGAAGCCTCTAAATTTTCTGTAGTCCTAAAAATCCACTGTGCTAATAAAAATGAGAATGTGAAATTTTAACATAAGAATCTTTGTGGTTTTGCTCATGATTAGATATTTATCAAATGTGGTACAGTCATTGCAGTGGCTATGTTTGGATTTTGAGTTTTATAGACTCACTTTGTAAATTTGCCTCGTACTTTTTAAACCCTAAGAACATCTCTAGTGTTGTTCTTAGTTTTCATTGCATAGATTTAGCTCTGTGAGGTGTTGAAATTCAGATTTTTGTTAAGTGTTGTGTTTGTGTGAGCAGGCCTTGGAAGTTGGGGCTGCTCCCCATCCGTTTGTGCTGCTGGGAAGGAGGAGATAGAACCTGGGAAGGAGTGAGGATTGGGGGAAAGATTTATTAAGGTTTAATTCATTTCTCATTATCCTCTGATTTTGTTAGTAATAAATTCAGTATTTAGTAATAAATAATTCAGTAATTAGTAATAAATTCAGTTAATAGCTGCAGGTTCAGTCTGTTTTGCCCATGAAGGTGTTCAGGGGGTGATGTGTCTCTCAGTCCTGATCTCAGCCCATGAACCCTTGGTTCTGTTTTCTTTTCCCTGTGCAGAGAGGCAGTGCCAGGGCTGCTCTGCTGGGTGGGTGCCTCCCAAGCCCTGCATTGTGCTGAAGGCTGAGCTGTGCCCATCTGCAGTGTGCAGCCCAGTGTTCCACCTCTCTGTGTGTGGGGCTCCTCAAGGTGATTTAGAATGCACACCAGTTATGGAAATAGCTCATTTAAAACCCATGATTCATGTAACCTGTCAGAATCCAGGTCCTGATCTCTTTGCTGTCACAGACTTTCTCCCTGCTGTAGATTTATAACTAATTTAAAAGGAGTGTAGCAGTGGTTTGTGCTGGCTGGAGAGGTGGTCTAATCCAGAGAACTGTTGTATCTGTATAAAAGGAAGGAAAAGCTATAGTTATGTGAAATAGTTTGAAACTTAATCTGACAGGTTTTTCTGCCTGTGTGAGTAAGTGCCAAAGGCTCATCAGACCTGGCCATGAGTGCTTATGAGGGCTCCTGGGATCACATCCTAAACTGGACAGTCTCTTGTTGACTCAGGTTGCTTATTGCCCCTGTTCCTGTGCCTTTCATTCATTGTTTTCAGCTCACCTGTTCACTCTGGGGTTATGTCCTGTGCAGCATGCACACAGAGGAATTGCCAGGTGATGACAGGTTAACAGATATGTTTCCCACAATCTCCTGGCCAGTAGAACTGTGTAGAAGCATGAGACTATTTCAGTAGGCTTTGTTTTCTCCTTTACGAGCGTGGTTAATAAAAGCAAAAATGTGAAGGTGTCACTTGATAATTATTTTCTGCTCCATACATTGTACTCGTTTTCTACACTGTGTTTGAGATCACCTTAGTCAAGATACAGCTCCTCCCAGATCCCTGTCACCAAAATATTGAGGAGCCCAATTTGGAGCCTCCTGAAGTCAAGATGCAGCTTTCTAATGCTACTGGAATGGTTCATTTGTGTTACACAACCTCGTGCTTTTCTTTTTCTTCCTGTAGTGTTGGAATCTAAAATGATCAATCATTAGCCTCAAACACATCCTTTATGGAAAGAACTCATTCTCTGTGCTCTGCTGCTTTTTTGGCAGGAGAGCAATAGACACATGGGCAGTGCTTTGGCCAGCAGTGCTGACTGCCCCAACCCTGTAATCCTCAGGAGTGAAACCCTGTCTGTTTGTATCTGAGATTCTCCTGGCCTGCCCTGCAAGACTGACATGCAGTTATTTGGAACAAATGACTTATTTTTTTGTTGGTGGCTGAGAAAAATCAGTTCATTAAGAGCATCTTGAAAAATATCATTGCACAAAGCTGACTGCAGCGTGGGCTGAGCTCAGAGCAGCAACCAGAGCACAGAACAAGAGCAGAGCAGAGTTTCCTCTTTGTGAAATCAGTTACAGTGTGCAACCATGCCAGCATTCATGTTTATGGAATAAGCACATTAAAAGGCAAGGAGAGGCCAAATAACATGCAACTGTTTCTGCTCCCTTTAGAACATGACCAAACGGAATGAATTTTTGAAAACTGAATGTAAATGTCTCACTCAAATGTAAAATAAGGGGTTTGCAGTTGGTTTTGGCAACAGTTTTTGTAACACTGTGCTGGCACCCCAGTGCCAAAGAAAGTTGCCTCTCACACAGCACATAATTAATCTGGAGAGTCCTTGGTCACAGGGTGGTGAGGATGGTAGACAGAAAAACTGCTGTATGTGTGAAGAACAGCCCAAACAGGGAGAGCAATATATTGGGTTTGAGAAGGGTGATGAGTAATCTTTATTCACCAGATCCTTTCCCTGTTCTCCTTGATGTTTGTTTTGGGCTGCAGTTGGAGACAGGATGCTGGGCTAATAGGGCTTCTGAAATAACCTGGTTGATTGATTTTTATGTTTTTCTAGATGGATTTACTATTACAGCAATCTCTTTTGGGTGAGGATAATATTTATGTGTGTTCTATTTGTACAGAAGTTTTTTTTTGGAGGGGCTATTCTTTGCCATAGCAGTTGAATAGACGCCATCCAGAAAACTCTTTTCAGCCTCCTCTTCCTAATAATTCCCCCACTGCAATACATCAAAGTAAAGCCATGAAGTGATTTGTCAAATGTGACATGCAGGATTGGTACCTGATCCAGGACTCAGACTCTGTTCCCACTCTGATAAGTCTGGTCTTAAACCACTGGGCTGTGATTTCTCCACAGAAACTATCAAAACAATTTTTAAAGTACCTAAAGAATCAAAGAGAAGGACTCCAAAATCAAGCACTTGTGAATATGTAAAATTTAGGTTACCTATTCAGTGTTCAGTCTCATGCTTACAGCCCATGCTAATAAAATCTCAGGTATTGGGAGGTTTTTGGTCCCTCTGCCTCATTCAGTGCACAGTACAGACCTGTAAATCAGCCAAGGAGACAGTCCTGAAAATACAAGTTCTGTGTTTATTGTTTTTATTGCTCTTTGTGTGACCCTATTTCTGTTAGTTACTGTCCCAGTGTTGGTACTGAATTTAGACATTAGCAGGTGCTCTAGAAACCAGAATAAATGTTTTTATGAAATGCTTGCAGTGCAGTGAGCGTGCAGTGTGTCTGCCCTGGCACGAGCTCTCTGCTGTGGTGCAGAAATTCAGTTTGAGCAGCTGGCCAGGTTTTCAGCCCTGTGGCTCTCACCCCCACATTTCCCATCACTTGAGGAGTAGGATATTACTGTGTGGTTTTCACTTTGGAGCAGGATGTGGGGAGAAGGGTTTGGGTCCCAGGTGAGTGAATTACAGCTGACTTTGCTTTCTGCTGCTCCTGCAGACCTCGCTGTCTTCCCATTCCCTCTGTTCTTTCTTCTCTTTATTTGTCCTCTCCTGGCTCAAGCACCATTTTGAAACATGATGATTGCTGTAAGATTAATAGATTAGGTGTGTGATTAAACATTTACAAACTGAGTTTTTTCCACAGATATAGGATAAGGCATATCCTTCAAATTTCTTGTGCCAGGGTGGGGATCCTTGGCCAGTAAAAAAACAAGACAAAACCAAAAAACCCAACTACCTGTTACTTATATTGAGGAATATATGGACTTTTTTCCTACAGTGCAGCTTCTGGTAGATATCAGAGAAGAAACTTACTACAAACTGTTTACTTGACCACATTACTGAAAATGGTATTTTATGGTATTTTACAGTAATCAAGCTTGGATTGCCCTGTATGTAGGTATGGCTCACTTTGTGTGAGTTACATTGGTTGGCTTGCTAGTTTTGGAGATTGCATTTATTTTTTGAGCACTGGGAATGGCAAATCTGGAAGCTGTGCAGGATGTTTGATGGGACAATTTGCATAATTTTGTCTGGAAAGATTCTCCAGTTCAGCTGTTTCACAGTGGTGCTGGTGTTTTAGCCTCTGCAACATGCTGGAAAGTTGAGGCACCCCTGTGTGTGTATGGAGCTCTTATCTAAAGTGTTCAACAATAAAAATAATGAATGTGGCTGTGCTAAGTGAGCATATGCTAAGTACAAGACTAACTGCAAGTTTAAACTCTGTACTCAGAATGGTACCTGAAAGAGATGTTGCAATGAAAAACAATCTATTCTGGAACCTACTAAAAAAAAAAAAAACAAATGATGCTTTGAAGATTGTATCATCAAAATGAATTATTAGGTGAACTGGGTACACAAATTGCAGGAATAATGTGAATAAAAATAGCTCGGAACGCATGATGTGCAGAGGGAATTAGAAGTTAAAGTAAACCAAGCAGAAGTGGGAATTGAAGGTGTCCTGCTTTTCAACATAATTTAAAATTCAGTCATCCAAAAGTAAAAATGAACAATTTGTATGTCATAAAACTGAAGAGTTTTTATGTAAGTATTCCTGAAGGGCCAGAGCTGTGTGACCTGTGTTGTTTTTTGTCAATAAATACTCAAACAACTTAGTGTGTCACCTTGATGGTGCTTGCAGTTTTCCCAGTCCTCCACCTCCCTTTTCTTTTTTCTGGTTGTGAGCATAAGGAGGGGAATTGTCAATCTGAATTTTTGAAGCTGAACTTAAAAAAATATTTACTTATATGACTTTATTATACACAGGCACATCAAGCAGGGTTTGAAATTTTAAAATTACGTGTAAAAATTGAGAAACTTACCTTTTGTCTTTCAAAACTGTGAAAGCAGTACACATCCATACCTTTGTGCACATCCATCTTACTGTCTTCCTCTGTAGTCTTTTAATTATATTGCAGCCTTGAGGGTGTAGGTTATGGGATGGATTTGCTGCCACTGATGAACAGATGGAATAACTGTCCTCAACAGTCCCTCCTACTATGGAAAAGCCTCCAGCCATTCCCTTGAGCAGGTGATTTCAGTGTCTGATGGCTGTGAAGGAGCTGCTGCTGGTGGCAGGCCTGGGATGGGAACAGATGGCAGCTGGGTGTGGAGCCCTTGCAGAGTTTAGGCAGGCAGCATCCATCCCCTGTGTTAATTGCAGTGGTTTGCCCGTGCTCATTAATGTGCCACCTTTATTACCCAGGCACGTGGCTGTGCTTCTCCCTGACACCCATCATTCCTCCCTCTGAAGGGAAGAAAGGAAACAAGAGGCACCTGATATTGCCATGCCACACGTTATTTCTCAATAAAAGATGGAGGCAATCAAATGAGTCCTGCCTGCACAGCACAGTGCTCCCTGAGCCTTCAGAGAGAGGCAAGGGAGACAATTGTTAATGTGGTAATTTTACACCTCACTGAGCAAGGTATGTGTCTAACTAAAAGTAAGTGATTGACTCCAATGAGACTACTTATGTAATTAGGCACTGAGTTTTTCTGTTTCATGCTGAATATGCTTTGCTGTGTTTATATCAAACACAGAATAAACACAGACAACAGGCATTCATCTTCCACTGAGGGTATCAAGGGCAGGTTGAATTCATAATTTCTGAATAGAGAGAACTGAGTAGCCAGGTCCACCTATTGCTTGTCTTTGAATCCTTGGCAAGTGGAGTGGGCTTAGAGGAAGATTTAGAAACTAATTTTCAGTGACATCACAGAGAAGTAGTTAAAGCCAAAATAAAAATGAGTGGGAATCTGTAAGCAATTGCTAACAGCTATTGCCAAGTGATTTTTAGTGCTGCATTATTTATTTATACTTCTACTGCTCTAAAAGCCCTGAAATTCAGTAATAGCTCAGATGTTAAGGTTTCACCCACCCAGTACTTGTGCCCCTTGCATTAAGTGTTCATCAGGTGAAAGTAAAAGAATCAAATAAGCACCTGAGAACAGCTGGAGTAGCAAACAGGCAATACACTCACCATCTTATGGCCACTTGCTGTAACCACTAGTCCCAAGGATTTGATTTCTGGATAAGAACAGCCTGTACTGTTGAACTGTACATGTAATACTGGCTGTGCATGGCACTGTCCCTGTGAGGATGGGCAGCTCTGGGGCAGCCAGCAGCACAGCACAGCTGCCCTCCTGTCCTGGGAGACAATTAGGGTGGGCAGAACCCACAGCCATGCACTAAATGAGCTCAACAGACACTGGGAGGGATGGCTTCTGACTGTGGAAATGATACCCATTCTTTGTACATATATATATATATATATTTATCTAGCTAATTGGAAGGTGCAGGATATGGTGTGACACAGATGGTACAGAGTCAGAGGTGGTTAATATCCTGATTCCAGCCAGGACAGGGTTAATTGTTACAGTGGCCAGGAGAGGGTCTGGCTGGGACAGGAGGGTTATTCCATAGTAGCTCCCATCACTTTCTGGGAAGGGGGAAGGGTCCCTGCTGGGTTGCAGAGTGGGGCACTGCAGTTGGGTTTGCCATGGGGCTGAGCACTGGAGTATGAATTGTTTGTCTCTTGTGCACTTTTCTGTTAATATTGTTGCTGCTGCTGTTCATTTTCTTATCTCATTGTTGTTTCTATTAAATTGGCCTTATATCACTCCCTGATATTTGCCTTTCATGCCTCCATCCTCTTCTCCATCCTGCCACAGAGGAAGGAGAGAGTGAGTGAGCCCCTCATGATGTCAGGTGTTTCAGTGGATGCACTCTTTGAGCAATATCATTCCTTAAACCATTTCTAAAATGATGTAAATAGCATTTTCAGATGTATTTACCTAAATTCTGTCCACATGGCCTTTGAGGCATGCAGTGGTTTTTTTCTTTTTTATTTTGCCTCCATTCTTTTCCTTTGTGTATTGCTTTTGTCAGTGGTTGGTTTGTCTGCTGGGGAGAACTACACCTTGTGACAGTGTAAGTTACACCTAATGCATGAAATCTGTTGCATAAAAAAGAGAGTAATTACCTGTCTCACTGATAAAGGTAGATGTTAGAAATTTGTAAGCACTATTTCTTTGTGCCTTGTACTTGAAACTGAAGATTGCACATTAAACAGAAATAGGATACATATCTTGAAATACGATTTCAGGTACTTCTATGATGTGTTTCTAAGGTCTGAACTGCATCTTTTGTATGTGCTTCAAATCCTTTTATATTGCTCTGTTCTAGCAGTTGGTGAGAAATATGCTGGCCCTCAGTGCAAATAAACTGCACTGTAGAATGTGACTAAACTTAACATTAGCAAACGTGGTATTTTCATCTGGACATAGTTATTTGATTGCTAATTAAACCTGAATATCTTTTTGACACCACGACTGTGGTAAACCTCATAAATTGTCTCCCAGGTCATACCAGACAGGTCCAGTCAGGCTCCATCTCTTCTAGACAGCCATGCTAGGAACATGTTAATGAAGAAATACATGGAGACAGCCTGCTCTTGCCTCAAGAATTACATTTGACAGATGGTGTGTCAAACTGCTACAGGAACGTAGCCTGTTACTTCTCATGAAGTTTTTCAGATATCCTGAGAAAAATAAATCCTTTAGTTCATGCCTCTAAAGAATGTATGCACTCTTTTGACAGTTCCCAAGGTTTGTTTGGAGTACACTGCAGTGCTGAAATGCTCAGCAGGGCTGATTGCTCTGGAGTGTCATAGGTTCCTATTAGCAGCTTCAACATCCAGCAAAAGCAACATTTGTCTGTACTTAGCTGGGCCACTTAAGCACTTCTCTCACCCATAGGCTGTAGGAGGGTGAACGTTTAAGGGAAGTTGTTTTAATCCTACAGCTGGAAACATGCTGGTTTATAAACATGGAGTGGATGGAGGATGCTGAAGTTGGTGCCTGTGCAGGCAATATCCACATTTTTGTGGACAGTGCCATTTCTTCATGGGGAACTGTTGTACATACATTCAGAGGTTTAACATGGCCTTTTTTTAGTGTGTGTAGCCATAAATGGTTGTGGATGTGGAAATGGCAGGAAAGCATGAGGTCTTTAGAAAGGAGGAAAGTGGAAACTTTCATGCAATGATACTTGAATTCCACTTTCACTCACCAAAGACACAACCATAGAATGGTTTGGGTTGGAAGTGTCCCTAAGAATCATCCCCTTCCACCCCCTTGCCATGGGCAGGGGCACCTTCCACTGTCCCACATTGCTCCAGGCCCCATCCAGCCTGGCCTTGGGCACTGCCAGGGATGGGGGCAGCCACAGCTGTGCCAGGGCCTTGCTGTGATCTAAGAAGGAAAAAAAGGCTTCAGTGCCTTCAGTGTTGTATCTTGCTGTTTGCTCTTTCCTGCTTAAAGGAAAGGGTAATATCTTGAAGATTCATTTCTTTGCATTTGGTAACCTGCAGTCAATATAACACTTTCTGTCATGTTTCCACTATTATTTTTATGCAATTAAGATGCCAGTGTAATTGCCAGAATTATTGTTGAACCCAGCCTACCCACCTTTTCATGAAAGTCCCCTGTTTAATCATCAACCTTATTCAGCTGTGTTAGGTATTTCTCATTAAACCATAATAATGTGAATTCTCTTCCAGTAAGTCAGGTGAGACTTTGTCATGAATGTATGATAATTATATTGGTGATAGATCAAATAAAAATATCTTCTGCTAGCAGGGTTATTTGCATTTCACTCGTGATGTTGCATAGCTGACATGAAATCTCTTTTTATTGCCTTATTTCAGGGATGCAGGGAAGTGACTACTGGGTATAAAATGATGTGAAAACAAACAGATCTTGTAAGTTTGAACCAACACAAACCTTAATAGGAATTTTTTTCCAAGCCCAAAGTCAGTGCAGGCATTTGGAAGGTTCAAGTCTGATGCTCAGCAGACGTGGATCATATTTCTTAATCTCATTATGCAGTTCTGCGTTTAAACAAAGCTAAAAGAAGCATTTATTAATGCTTTCTTTTAATTTTTCACAGAGACATTTCCTATGTTTGCATAGATATGATAAATTGATAATATATTCTGAGGAATTTCTGTGTTTGGCAAATTTTCCAAAACTGACACCAGCTTTTGTGGTGGTTTTTGTAGAATTATAGGATCATTTAGGTGGGAAAATGCCTTTAAGACCATTGAGTCCAACCATAAGACCATTGAGTCCAACCATATGTGCTTGCAGTGAGGGTGATGACACTGTCACTTTTAGCTTTTGTATTTTTAAAATTCTGTGCTGCTTTAGTGAGTAGTTCTGAGAGATAGTGAGCTCTCTTCACAGAGCAGCTAGATAAAGCAATTCCTCTCCTAGCTTGGGACCAAGGACAACCAATCCAAATCTCAGGCCCAAGAGCATAAACAATGTGGACTGAAGAAAGAAAAACAACAAGGATGGGACTTCATAACCTAAAGCTGTAACTGGACAATTATCTCCAATGTGCAAATGAACCAGAACTTAGAAAAGTGTGAGACCTCGTGACCAGTCGTGCATTTTGTGACCATTTTGGTTCATTGTGACCGTTTTGGTTCATGCTGGGTGTAGCCCTGGCTGGGCTCTTGTGCTGCCCAGGGTGTATCCATTGAGGACTTTTAATGACTGTCTACTTTATTGAACTCTGTCTAGCCTCTGTTTTATGTCAGCCTTGTCAAGGATCAGTGATACTGAACCTACCTGGCCTTTGTGTCTGTCCCTCTGTTCCGTGTCACTCCTTTCCCATCCGGGTTGTGTGAGTTTTTTCCTGGCATGGCACGTTGAGCTGCTTGGTGGTCCCTGTGTGCTTTTGTAGAAGGAGATCAATATTGGCATGACAAACACACAGGGCAGGGAGAGTGCAGCAAGCTCAGGCAGAGTCAGGAGTGCCCCCCGTGCTGCCCTTGCGCTCGCTGGGTCGATGGCATCGCCCAGGTCAGAGCTCTGTGCAGGAGCCTCCCTGGGCAGCTCAGCGCCTTTCCAGAGGCATCAGGCTGTCCTGGGCTGACTTTATGATGCTTTTATCTCCGATTATCTGTTCTGTTCATGCTGAATAATAAGTTTTGCACCTTTAAGACTCGTTCCAGAGAGTGAAGGGGGCAGAGAAGAAGCAGCAGTTTGTTTTCATGCACTGTGCTCACTCCTCCACATTCCTGCTCCTGGACTGTGCTGTCTGAGGATGGACAGACAGCGGGACAGAGCTCTCCTTTGCTTTTAGTTAGGCTAGCTGGCTGAGGCAAAGAAGTTCCTGCACTTTTGGGGTTTTTTTCCCTTTTCTTTGGCCCTGTTTAACCTGCTCTGGACTGAACACCCAGGGGAGCTCTGGCAGCTCCACCTGTGGCCACCGGGCTGGGCCTGGGCCGTGACATTTCCAACACTGAGACTGAGTGAGCTCAGCTGCAACCTGGGGAGGGACTTTCTCAGTTGGTCATCTCTTCTGGAGCAGCAAGGGGTTTTATTGTTTAATATTGTTTAGGTTTTATTGTTTAACAAACAGGTTTTTTCCACTTTTCTCCAAGGAGGTGTTTTCTCCCAGACCAGTTGGGAGCAGGGACCAACTGAATCAGCTTTCTCAGAGGAGCCCCTTTGGGGTTTCTCTCCCAAATTTGCCCTGAACCAGGAGAGTTTTGTACAAATCCTTGGCAGTGTCTTGGAGCAGCAGTTATAAGGGCATGGGAATGAGGGTGTGACTGATGCCTGTTCTGCCTGCAGCCATGGCCATGGTATGAGGGCTGCTGAGGAGCAGAACAGAGATTGACTCAAATGACACAATTGTCTGTTTCCCTTCTTGGCTCGTCTCTTCCTTCCTGATTTTAATGACAGAGCCAGTGGACAGGCTCTAGCCCTTGGAGTTATTTTGGAATGCCTGTAACAATTTTTTTTCTTTGCTTTTTTCTTTCATTTCTTTCTGACTTCCAAATTGCTGCCATCATGGCTCAGGAGCTGCTGCTGAAAGAGCAGGACCTGTGGAGTGTCCTGAGACTGTCCTTTATATTGATAGAACAGCCAGTTAACTGAGTTGTAAAGTTGTAAATCAAGGGCTTTGGGTTTGCTCTGCCACAGAATATGAAGTATATTAACAGTTTTAGTGCATTTTTTAAAAAGAAGCACATTAAGGTCACTGTATCTCCCAGGTCGCCCAGCTGGCATCATGAAATGTTACTTTGCCACCAGGACAGCATTTCTTTTGCTGTCATCTGATGCTGGGGGTTAGGCATGCTTTTCAGCTGCTCAGTGTATTTGGTTTATTGATTTTTGAAAAATACATGCTGTGAAATTAAATGAATAGTTAAATACTGAACTGTTAGGAAGAAATGTCCCTTTAGTGTCTCTTAGATTAGAATTTATCAGCAAAAATGCTTCCAATTTTGAATTGAGCACACCACCACAGAATAAACAGACAGTTATTTTAAAATGGGTTTTTTTTCTTTGCTGGTTGATCTAATGTGAACAAAATCTATATTGACAGTGCTAAAGGCAGAAGTTCTCAACTTGGTGTATGTGGAGTGTAACACTGAGTGTAGGGAGGGAAAGCACTGTTCCCTTGGCAGAGGGCAGGCTGTAAACTCCAGGAGGTGAATCTTCAATGACCAGCTGCAGACTTATGAACTGTGGTCAATTATTTCCACTGTTGTTTTTTCTAAGTTTTTTACTGGGCCAAAAGCATACTGGAGTATATGGGTTACTTTATATTTGCAATCTGTTTTAATGTTAGTGTCTTTGTCTTCCAATGTATGTGAGCCTTTGTCTGTCTCATGCATTTTCATCTTTGGTTCTTCACTCTCTTTGCAAACAAGAAACTTGTGAATATTCTGCTTGAATATTCCTGAGTTCTTTGCTACAAAAATTGGTCACAGAATGTCAATTTTACACATTCAAGAAATATATTCTCTTATGCTGATTATTTCTTTTTCAACATTAGAAGCATCTCGAATTGTGAACTTTAAATAGGAGTACAAGTGTGGTCAGCTCGTACAGTGAGAAAATGTTTAATTTCCAATTAAGTATTGGGGCAGCAATGCCTTGTGGGCAGAAAGGCAAGAGGGGAGAGGAATTTGTCAGTGGTATTTGCACACTGGGTGATTATTAGCAATAGGAAATACTGAAACTTAATTAGGGTTTCTGATCTGGAACAGCGTATTAGGTTTAATTATGTCTGGAAGTCTAATATTTTGCACTTTTTCTTTTAATTAAAATGCATGAATGTAAGTAGAAAGCTTTTAAGTTTTACAGTCTGGGAAGACCAAGAGCAGGAAATTACACTTTCTACATAATACCATGTTAAAAAAAAAGCAAAACCAAAGCAAGCAGTGGTAGAAGCTGAGGAAACTGGAAGAAAGGTGAGCTTGAATACCTGACCTGTCAGAATTGAAATGAATTTTAATAGTGTACAAAGCCAGGCTTCTTGGCAGGACTCCAGCCAGTATCTGTGTAGCAATTTATCTTAATCCTGAGCTGTCCTGGGGTCACTCCATGCTGTTGGCTGTCCCATCTTTGATGTCAAACATGAGCTTGGAAGATGTTGAGAACATTTGGAATCATACAGATGTTATCCCTGAGTGTCCCATTCAGCACTGGTGAGCTCCAGGGACCTATATATATGGATGAAATTGTTCCTCTAGGGTTTTATAGCATGATAACAAGTTTAGCAGTGCTGCAGAGTAAGATGCTGTGTGAGATAAAGCAGGTGATATAAAGCACACAAATTAAAATGGTGAAAAATGAAGAAATAGTATGGGGAAATGCACACTTAGACTGATGAAAGTGCTATTAAGGTTACTCTAATTACTCTTGATAAGAAAAAACAGTAATAAAGACAACACACAGTGCAGTATGAACTTAAGTAAGTGATCAGTCTCAGCATTCATTCTTGCATTTTAATCTCTCCTGGAAGGAGTTTACCAGTCCAGCATGGCTGATGGTGGTGATAAATGCAGCCCATTCCAGCAATTCTCTCTGTTTTGACAGCTCCACTCACTTATCTGTGGTGCTCAGACCACTGGGATAGATCTCCCTGGGGTTTGTTTTGTATCTTGGCAGCATTCCCCTCTCAAGTGATGCTTTTGTTTTATGTTGTGAGAGATTGTGTTTATTCCTCCTTGGAGTCTGGATGAAAATGGCACAAATTCAGCAACTCCTCACGTAAACCAAGTTCAGCTCGTTCTTTTTCCTGTTTCTGCCCTTCAGGTGGTAGAAGGTCCATGGTTAGGATAGGTCAGGAATCTCAGTTGCATGAAGGTGCTAATGCATCTTTTATTCAGAGAAAAATACCCAGAAACAGAGCACGAGGTGGATGTAAGCATTTTAGCTGCATCAATTCTGCTGGTGGAGCTGGGCAGGAAAGTGAAGGGTGAAGGAGGAGAGCAAACAGGAGCTCTCAGGAGGTGATGGGCAATTATAGTATAGGTGGCCTTTGAGTCCTAGTAAAACATCTGTATTGTGCTGGAATATCTGTATATGGGCCTTTTGATGGGCTGCAGCTGTAGCTAGTGAAGATAACTGGGGTAAAAAGGGGTTGGCGAGTCAGGGAGAGCATTGAAGGAGCCCTGACTAAGAAAGAACAACATGCAGAAGAGGGAGTCTGTGCTGTGAAGATCTGCAGCCACAAGAAAACACCGAGGACGTATGGGACTGTAGAAATATGATAACAACAGTATGGGACTTTAGAAATATAATAACAACAGTATGGCACTCTAGAAATATAATAACAATAGTATGGGACTTTAGAAATATAATAATAACAGTATGGGACTCTAGAAATATGATAACAACAGTATGGGACTTTAGAAATATAATAACAACAGTATGGGACTTTAGAAATATAATAATAACAGTATGGCACTCTAGAAATATGATAACAACAGTAGGGGACTCTAGAAATATGATAACAACAGTAGGGGACTCTAGAAATAGGATAACAAGAGTATGGGACTCTAGAAATATAATAATAACAGGGAATGGCTGACGTGCCTGTAGGATTGTGAGGGGTTTTCTTCAGATGTGGGACACACGTAGAGACAGCAATGTACCACTGGGGGAACTGCTAAGCCCTGGCACCATGGTGTGCTGTAGAAATGTCTCTGCTGCCTCTGGATCTCTGCCCTGTGATTTCCACACTGTCCCTCTCCCTGGGGTCATGAAATGCCATTCTTCATTGCAAGCATGTAACAGTGGTTTCATGTACTCCACGGAGGCAATATGCTGATAAAACTTGTGTTGGATTAAAAGTCTGTTTGTTACAGGAGCATGTGGGAAGAGAATAAAGGCCAGAGAAGAACAATAAGGTCCTCCTGGGAGCACGGAATTGAATGAGTAGTTTTGTTCTATTCAGGGTCTCTGGGTTTGGCTTGGGCAGCAGCAGTCTGTGCATCTCTGGAGAGCAGGACACACACATGGAAACAAAAGGTGGTTGTTTGGAAGTGCAGGTATTGTTTTGGAGATGACTGCTGGAAAACAAGTAGAGCCAATGTTTATAAACCCCAGATTTTAGTGATAGTAACATAAACTGTAACTTTAGGACATTACTGCTTTCAGTGTTGTTTTGGTTTAAATTGCAGTTGAATATCACAATATGGCAAATATCAGTTCAGGAGTTTGTGGGGAAAAAGGTCAGAAACTCAGCTGAACTTTTGGCACTTGAATGTTCATAAGGTGCAGTGGTTTCTACATCCTCCTGTTGCAGCAATCACCTAAAGAGTAAGGTCTTGCAGATCACCAAATTTTGACCAAGAATAAGTTTTTTAATGAGAGGCCTGAAATTGTTGGGAGTTTCTTCACAAATCTGGGCTTTGTTTCAGACTCATTCTTGTCATCTTTACCAGTGTGGAATGTCTTTGTGTTGTGTATATCTAGCAGTTGCAAATGGAGAATAATTTATGCTTGCTTTATGTAAAGTAATTATGTTTCATGCACAAAAATTGGTAGAAACGCTTACACATGGTTGTGACAGCACCACCCACTGCAGTACAAAATATGTTTATTTTTTTAAAACTCGATCATTGAATGCTACAGTGATTTCAGTGGGTTACAGCAAGGTTAAAATGTTGTCCTTGATAATGTCCATAACTCAAAGCTTTCTTGTAATAATATCATATTGCTGGAGAAACAATTCCCATTTATAGCATCTGAGTCTTGGACATGATTACAGACTGTGCTCTCTCTCTTTAATTTTAAAAATTCAGGTGAAGGTAAAAAAGTTACAACCTTATCTGAAGATGTTGTTAGTGAGTTAATTAGTGCAATCAACATAAAGATAGATCTAGCTGGACGTTTAGTGCAGGAATGTATCAATTTTATATTATTGTGGGGTTTTGTGGTGGCTTTTTTCCCCTCTTGATAAGAGGTACTGCTCAGTCTGTTTCTAGAACCACAGAATGGATTAGTTTGGAAGGGACCATAAAAGATCATTTGTCTCCAACCCCCTTTCCCTATCCCACCTTCCTCAGAGCTCCATCCAGCCTGGCCTTGAACACCTCCAGGGATGGAGCATCCACAGCTTCCCTGGGAGCCTGTTCAGTGCCTCACCCTCCTCACAGTGGAAAATTCCTGTCTTTGTGCTGGATGAATCAGGGTAGAGCTGGGTGTGTTGCAAGGTGCTGTTACTCAATTATTGGGCAGTGCTGAGAGCTCTGTGTGAAAGCTTGCAGGTAGCATGGTAGGTCACCATTCAAAATAGCAAAAAAGCCTCAATAATCTTAACAATTTATGTATTAATGATGACTTAAGGGGGGGTTGGGAGGACTTGCACCCTGAGTTTTCCTCCAGGAAGAATTGTATGGTCTTGTGGATGAATGTAATCATGGACTTAAATACTGTAATAGCCTCAGTAGTCTTAGAAGCTGATTACAGGGAATTTTTCTGTACAGCTGGGGCTTCTCATTTTAAGGTAGCATAGAAAGTGAAGTGGTGTTGGTGTTTTGCTTTAGGTGAGAGCGAGCTGCTACTGTGAACCAGCTAAGTGAAAGGTGAGGTACTTTTACTAGAGGCAAAGAAGCTTTAATATTGTACAAAAAAATAATATAATATCTCATTGATGATGAGATATTGTAGATATTGTATGTACTTCTGTCATGTTTGTTCCAGAAAGATTATTTTCAATGGGGAACATGTTCAGTGATGATTGTGAGCATGTGTGCAGAAATGCAGAATCTATCTGATAAAAATGGATTAAAGAGAGTTGCTTTTTTTAGCATTAGCAGCATGAAGCTTGTGAAGATTTATTTGTACCTAGTACAAATCCAGTGAGAGATAAACATCAAGGGAGAAGAAGAAAAGGGGTAAAGGACACTGTAGTTACAAGAGCAAATGATACAAACTTTTAAAGAATATTGGAGCTTGAAAGTAAGAAGATTCCTGAGAATTTAAAATGTAGTAATGCCAGAATCAGGGGTTGAAGTGATTGATTGGCCAGACCAAAACAGTGCCAAGAATCTGTCAGACCATGACCATGATTCCAAAACACAGGGAAGAGTTTTCTGACACTGATAAGTTGTGATGTATTGACTGGGTCAAGGTCTTTTACTAAGGAGGAGGTACAGAAGGAAGTGCTTTTTAGGTAAGCTGTTCTATTTAAGGTGTTTAAAGACATAATAAAGACACAGTTAGCATTTCAATGAAAAGGATCAAAACCAGAAAATCTCTATGTGCATTTAATACCTGGATTATTGAATAAGAAATCCAACCTAGCAGTTAATGCACTGAGTCAAAAATGAGAGTGAAACTATTTGGACTAAGCAGTAAATGAAGAGATAAGAACATTCATATCTTATTTCAGGCAGAAGCCAGAAGTTCAGAGATACAGAGGTTTGGTTTCATGGCACAAATAAATGTGTGGCTGAGGGAGCACAAGGACACATGTGACAGAGCTGTGGCTCTCCCCTCAGGGTGTGCTCTGTGTATTAACTCAGATTGGTCACTGTGATGAAGTTGTGGTGTGTGCTGTTACTGGTTGTGTGTCTGTGCTACAGGATCAGCACAAGGATCTCAGCATCCAAGTGGATAAAAGAAAAAGCAAGGAAAAATATTGTAAGAAAATGCTTATTGTACTCTTTCACTGAAAGAAAGCTCTCAGTGAGAAAAGCCTCACTTATCTACTGATAAAGTCCAGCTTTTATACAGGGCATCATAGGCACCAGCCTTGAAACAGAGAAATGAGGACAAGTGGCCTGTCTGAGCAAAGCTTAAAAACTCACTAAACAAACCCCCTACACCCTTCCTGTTTATACCTGAAACACCAATTTAATGTATGGATTAAATTTATGCTTCTCCATGAAGTTTATTTTGAACTATATAAAGAGACTCCAAAACCAAAATCAAAGTCAGTGACCTGACCTGAATGATGAAAAATTAAATTCATGTGAGAACAGTTCTGATCTCAGCAGCACGTATACAAATGTTTAGAAATCTATACAGCTCGAGCCAGAGCAGTAAATAAAGATGAGCACTGCAGTTATCTCTTGTATCATTTAAGCATCTGGTCTGCTGCAGTCAGTGCCAAATTTAGTTCATGTAAAATAGATGTAAATGAATGTCTCTTGCAAAAGAGACTGTCAAGTGAATATCTGCTAAATGGAACGTTGCTGCGGCAGAGTGACAAGAAAAGAGATTTCAGAATTGTTGTACAGAAATTCTAAAAGCCAACAGTGCTTTCTGCAGCTGCAGTTGGGTTAACAAAGAGGATTCCATCATCTTTTGGGGAAAAAACGTAGTCAGTGTTCAGAAAAATGCATTTTTGCTATTTAAGAGACTGGATAAGCCAAATCTCTTGGTATAATTGCAGTCACCTTCTGAATACAGTTTGTCCCCCAGAGCTCAAAGCATGCAAACACAGTAAATCCATCTAAGAGGAAGATTTTCCTTTCTGCTTCACACAATGTCATGGCAGCTCCAACATGAACCTGAGCAGAAGGAATAGGAGCCCTTGGGTGTGTGGTGCTCTCAAACAGATGGGCTGGGAGAAAAGCAGGGCTGAGGCAGGAGTGACAGGAATTGGCCAAATAGCATCAAAATTCCTCCTCCCCAACCCTGACCCAACCCTGCAAAGCTGCCACAAGTTGGGAGCTGCCTGCATTTCCTCCTGGGAGCATGAGGAAAAGCCTCAGTTGAGTTTCAGGTCTGGCCTTGAGAAGATGACAAGCACCCTTTCTGCAGAATTATTAGGGGTATTTTATGATAGGAATAGTTTCTACAGGTTAATTGTGGTTTTGCTGTTGCAGCATTTACAAGTTCCATGGTTTGTAATATTAAGTTTTTATTAATATTATTAATATTAACCCTTGGAGTCTCTCTCTTGTGCCTGGACAGTGGGCTGCTTGGAAGTTGTTTGGGAAAAAGCAAATCCCAAGGGTTACCTACACACTGATAGCTTCTGGTATTTCCAGGTGCCATCTTCCCAAAAGATTTGAGCCTAGCCAAGGTGAGACAAACCATGAATGCAAAATGTGCAGGCACCTGTTCAGTAAGGGCACCTCTCAAAAAATAATAGGGAGTCAGTGATTATACCCTCCTTTATTCCACTTATATTCCATGGCAGTGAGATGGAATCCATTTGACTTTATATCCATTTGAGTGACTGTCCTTCTGTGTAATTTCTCTACCACTTTGGGAAAGAAAATGGAGCTCCCTGAGAGACATCAGAGAAGCAAATTTAGAAGGACCCTTGAAAAAAAAAATCAATTTTTGAAGCCCCTTTTAAATAACCTTATTGATTGTCTTGGTCAATACTTGTGCTGGGGAGATGATGCTTGTCCTGGGTATTCTGGTCATGGAGAGGAACTGAAGCATTTCATCAGTGCTCTGGCTACTTCCCAGTGACTCCTCTCATTTTCAGAGCTGCTGGTAACCTCAATGGAAACTGCTCAGATGATGTGTGCTAAATTTGTTGGAACTTCTTTAGTTAATGAATGTCTCAGAGATGCCCTTTCAGCCCCTCTTCAGCTCCTGTCTCTTCCAGGACTGGGATCACTGCTGCTGCCAGGCTTTTAGTTCATTCTTCTGCTGGCAGAATGATTGACTTGTTTGGGCAGCAGCTGTGTCCTGGAAGAAAGGAAAATTTTCTTTAAATGAGAGCCCCTATTAGAAAGCCTTAACTGCTGAAGCAAGGTCAGAGTGGAAGTAGCAGAAGAGGTTGTGAGCAGACTGCTTGGAACTACTGAACTGTAGTTTGTGACTCCTTTCCTACTTTTAAAAGTTTATAGCAGCACAGCAGCCAAGATCCATAGCACTTTGCTTTAGCCTCACTGAGCATTTTGTTCAGTTTCACTGAAGTTCATCTTGCTGTGAGACTTGGGGGACTTTGTTTGTTTCAGTGTGTTAGGGACTAAGAATTTGCTGCTGTTTATTCCTGTTTGGTTCCTCTGAGGTGCAGTCTTCTCATGCTGAGACAATCCCTGTGCAGTCAGGGGCACGTTCTGTGCCCTCCTCTTCATGTGAATTTATGGGCAAGGTGGCCCCAGGTGTGTGCTGGGGCAGGCAGGGCTGCTCTAGGTGTGACCTTACAAGTCCTTAGAACCAGGAGAATTCTGTACAAGCCTTGTTTTCTTCCTTGTAATAATTCTTGTCTAATGGCTCAAGATTCCCCCCTGCCCCCTCAATTCTTCTAGGAGAGAATGAGCTGGAGTGTAGATTTCTGTAGATAATATTCAGCCCATTTCCTTTCAACTTAAACATTTTGGTGTTTGTATCTCAATTCTGAGTTACATTCGACAGGAAATGTCTATTGTGGGTACATGCACTTGTCAAAGCTGCAGCAGACTTTGGGGAAAAGCTGTGATGAATATTGGAAATAGATGATGTTAGCTTTATTGCAGAGCTCTGCCACTCCAATTGCCTCCCTGGACATCTGTGGCCATTGTTCAATGTGCACAAGGCCAGGCTGTAACTAAACAGGGCTGTAACTGTGCTGGGGATGTGCCAGTGGCATCAGTGGGGAAGACAACAGCATGTAATTGCCTGCTGGAGTTAAAAGGATTATGCCTTAGACTGATCTGCCAGCTCAGATGCTTATTTGGGAGAGCTTTCAGTCCTATGGGCTGATACATTTTGTTTTCACCAGACCTGCAGAATGTTCTTTTTCAATGACCTGAGGTGCCTTTGCCCTGGTGGTTCATGGAGTTCATATACATGTGACAATTTTGCTATAAAATATCCTGGAGAGCTGTAATGATTGGAGTGAATGATCAGTTTGTGTTAGAAGTACTGGGACAGTGTCTTTACTCTTAATTTTACAGAAATCCTTTCACAATCTGTACAGTTAAGAATTATGGTTTGTGTTAGAAGTACTGGGACAGTATCTTTGCTTTTAATTTTACAGAAATCCTTTCACAATCTGTACAGTTAAGAATTATGGTTTTTAAACTGAATCAGGACCATGGGTTTGTGTTTGTTAAGGTTACCTTTTAGTCATCAGAATCTGTTTTCAGACTCTTGTGTGCATCATTTGTGTAATGACACAGTGACTTTGGGGCCTCTTCCAATGGTAACAGCTTTTTCTTTTCATTTCTGTACAGTTTTAGGTGTTGAAAGCTAGTACTTCCCTTTATGGGATTCTTCTGTCTTTTGAAGTCAGCAGGCACTTCTCTTTTGATTTTTAAAATTTAAATATTAAAAGATATGGCCAGAATTCCTGTGCAGCCAGCAGCTTTCCCTTTTTCAGGTGACTGGTTGTCAATGAGATTTACATCTGGGGGTGCTGTCATTGTTCTGGGTGTTTTTTCACTTTCTCACTTTTTCCACACTTTCACACATCCCAAGTGGTTTGTTTCACTTACTTTCTTCTTTCTCTGCTCCTTTTTACTTTCTTTTGTGGTTTTTTTCCCTGGAACTTCTAGAAGAGAAAGATAAAATGCATTTGTCCCTTCTCTCACATGGCATTTGAGCAAAGCTCCAAGTTTCCTTCTGGTGATTGTCCCTCCTCTTGGAGCCCAGCTGGCATTCCTTCACCCTGGCACTGTTCAGAAATAGATCAAGAGATGTTTTCAGAGGCTCCTTGGCCACTTGTCCTTTGGACCTGGGGTGCTCCATCCCCTCTCATCTCATTTATTGTGCAGTGCTCTCTTCAACCCCATCCCCTTCCACACCTTCCAGTGGTGAGGGACCCTTTTCAGCAGCAGAGAAGGAAGGGGGAATCAGTGCCTTGCTGCCAGCCAAGGACTCCAAAATCAATTTCTAGAGAGGAGAATCCTTCTAATGAGGATTGATTCCTTCTCTTGGTTCAGATGTGTTCTTGCTTTTGTGTGCTGGAACTCCCTAGCTGCAAGATAAGCCAGCAGATTTTGAATTTCAGATAAAGGCTTGGATTGAATTTGCAGCTCACATGCTCTCACATTATCATTACATAGCTGCAGTTATGGTTTTAATATGAATTGGCAGCAGCTTTTACAGACAGGCTGAATTTCACAGAAACCTAGCTTAAAATGCACAGAATGAGAAAAATGCCTCTCTGGAAAGGCTCCTGCTGAGCTGATAACAGTCTACAGGAAGACATCTATTTAAAGAGGAGTAAAGAAATATCAGAAATAGCCTTAGGTTGTTATGATCTTATTTTCAGCTTTAATAATGCTGTGTTTAATTTTTCCAGCATTTCCAACCCCTTTAATTTAGTTTGCACTGCATTTGGAGCAATTAGGACACTTGATGATGCTCTATTTGCCTCTGCCTGTTTAAAACAAGTGAAACAACAGGATGGATTTTCAGTGTATTAAAGGAACTGGAGTTCCTCCAAAGACTCTGATTGCTCCAAATGGCAAATCTCAGAGGCTGGCCAAGTGGAAACAAAAATTGTATGTTGAGTAGCTGTCCTGTGGACTTATTTTATCTCCCTGGAGACTTTTCAAACTGTTTCTTCTACTAACATCTTGGCTTCAGGATGTCTTCCCTGGACTGTTCTGTGTTCTGTGCCCTGTTCTTCATGTGACTTCAATATGGATTATTCTCATGAAGATCATTACCCACAAGTTAATAGAGGTAGAGACTCTCTTCAGGAAAAAAAACCCCAAAACACAACACCAAAACCCCTCTAAAATACTGCAAGGAGTTAGAGAGACTTCCTGGTGTGATGGCAGTGCTGTAAACTCAGCTGAGACCACATTCAGCTTTCCTTGCAGCACCAAGCACCTTCACATTTTTTTCCTGGAGGCTCAAACAGCCAGGGGGGTTAGGACAGTAGAGAAGGCAAACTCTGAACCTTGCCTGCATGATCTTACTCTGCACATCAGCAAGGTGCTCATATGTTACATTTGTGCTTCATTGGGCCCTGGTGTAGGGCCTGGTTTTTTGCTGTTCTTGGTGCTGGTGGGGTTGGGTTTTTTTTAGGGAAGTATTTGCTATAATAAAACATGAACTTTACTGCAACACTCTTATAATACTGGCATAAATTTGGTATATTTAGCATTGTTTTAGATCACATTATCTGCTGTTCCTGCCCTCTGCTCAAACACACTGGCAGCACCAAGTTGTCAGTGTAAAGCAATGCTTGCTACAGACTTACCTGACACATACATGTTACTGAGGCAGCAAGGTTCAATATATGATTTTTATATGCTAGAGAACAGATTAAGATGTTTCAGCTTGGAGAAACTACCTCTATTTATCTTTGTGTTAAAATTATTTGGGGGGCTGTTACATTTTGTTATTTCCCTGTGAGGTTTTGCTTCTTCATGAGTGAACAGGATCATTTTCCCCTCAATGTTTTGACTGTTTATTGTTCCTAGGGGATGCCTTGTTTATTTGTCTTGCTCCTGGTTTGTCACAACATTTTTAGTTTGACTCAGATTTCTTACAAGTTTGCAAATGGCAAATCTTGTCATCTCATTTGGTTCACCAAACTTTGTACACACCTCAGAGGAACCTCAAATTCCCATTTCACTGAAGCACCTCCTCAGTGGCACAGCAGAGGTAGAACTAACTCACTGGTAATGTGGTGCTGGATTTGTTGATTTATTCAACAATAACACAACACAATAGCAAATAGGTGAATTACCTAGGCTGAATTCCCTTGATATTTAACTGATACAGAAGTATCTTATTCCTTTATGTGTCTTTTGGAAACAACAAAAATCAATTCTTTCTTAAGTATCTTCATTCAGCTTCTGAATGTAATGTGTATTTAAGTACCCTGCCACTGGTCAATTGAGTAAATGGGGTTGTGAGAAAGCAGAGTTTTTTCATGGCAATAGCAACATCCCAGTGTTACTTGTATCTGACACTCCACTGTAAAAAATTCAGTCTTTACCTTGCCCTGTAGCTTTTGATGTTCTGCCAGCCCCTTGGAGCTTGAGAATGCCTGTGCTGGCCAATGTGCCATACAGACACAATTAAAATGTTTATTTTAGATGGATGCAATAGTCTTTGGCAGTACACTCCTGTGCAGCAGATTTCTGTCTGTGCAGGATGGGTGCTGCTGCCCATTGCTTTCTTCAAACCCATTTGGTGGCTGTGGAATTATCAGATTTCTGGTCTGATAATAAAATGTCAGTTCCTGAAATGTCACCATGTCAGCTGCAGTGCACAGGAGTGATAGTGATTTTAAGTAGAAGCTTGCTTTCTGTTCAGTCTGTATTTTTATTTCAAGTTTTCTGTTTATACAGCAACAGAAAATAATTATTCCAGTGCTATCCAGCAGCAGTAGCTTTGTTTGCTATTAATGACAGATTATGTCCACTGTAAGAGATTTATTTTCTTTTTGCTATGCACTATTATCCATAGTGTAGAACACATTGGTAATTTTACTGGGAGATTTTTTTTGAAAAAAAGAAGAAAACAACAATGATATAACAGTAGAGTGTATAAAGTTTCACAGAGAGAACTTTTTCCCCACAATTTGACTTGTTTTGTCAGTGTACATTAGAAATGACCACTTGGTGCTGCTCAGTGAAAGCATATACTTTTTTTTTTAAGTGAAATCATACTTAAAAAGTGTGTAAATAGAAATTACTTCTGTATGTAGCCACTTGTGTGAGAACACTTTAAGATGTCAGGAGTGATTTTAAGATGTCAGGAGTGATTCCACTGGAATGGAGAGGAAGATATTTGAAAAGTTCCTTTAGTCTGCTGGAATTTGTGTGAGTGAAGCAATACAGTAATGAAGTACTTGTGGTGCTCTGCTTTTATCTCCTACCTGGTTTAATCAGGCATGTTTTCAACTTCACATGATGTAATTGGAGACAGAATGGACAAGATTGAAAGGGACCACAGTGAGTTCTCTGTTCCAAGCTCCCTGCTCAAGCTGGGCCACCCCAGAGCACAAGGCCCAGGATTACAACCAGGCAGTGCTTGAATATCTCCACTGAGGGAGACCCCACACCCTCTCTGGGCAGCCTGTTCCAATATTCAGTGTCCAATGTAGAATGCACAGGAAAGTTGTTCCTCATATTCAGCTGGAACTTGCCGTGCATCCCTTCCTGCCCCTTGCCTCTCACTGCCTGGCCCCAGGGAGCAGATGGAGCCTGCTCCATCCTCTGGCAGCTCCCCCTCTCAGTCCCAGCTCTCTCCTGGAGGTGAACAGGCCCAGCTTGCTCAGCCTTTCCCCCTGAGGGAGATGCTCCATCCCTCCATCCCCTCTGTCACTGAGAGCCCAGCACAGGACACAGCCCTGCAGATGGGCTGGGAAGGATGAAAGTTTGACAAGGAGGTCTCACAGATATGGATGCTTGGCAGAAAGATTTTTGAATGTAGAGTCTGATGAAGGAATAGAAATAAAAGCAAGTTTTGATATAGAAGAAAAGAATTGCTGAGCCAGTCTCACTGGATAACCAAGGAGACAAAGGGTGTGTTTGTTAGAAGGGGTTTTATGGCTTAGAGCAAAGGATAAACCCACCCCAAACAAGAAGATGTTTTTACCAAGCACAAAGGGAGCACAGGCAAACAAGGCACCAGAGCTGCAAGTAGAAAAAAGGTCTCAGAATTTTCTACTGCAAGAAAACTGAAAAACAACTTCTAGCTTAAACTGTAATGTACTGACTGTCAGTGATTGGAGAACAGTGACATGAATATGGTAATTACAGTAGTTATGATGGGCTAGAGATAAAAGTTTAGGTGTGGATTGGTTCTACTGTATGAAGATGCTCAGCAAAGAAAAGCCTATAATGCACTGTAACCTGAACTAAGGGTGCAGCTGGAGCTGACAGCTGTGGGCACAGCTCTGTCCCCCACCACCCTGGACTGCTGTAACTCTTGAATACAATAAACTGCATTTTGTATACAATAAACTGCATTTTGTATACAATAAACTGCATTTTGTATACAATAAACTGCATTCTGGAGAGCCCTGGAGTCCCACATCCCTCATTTAAGCTCTCACAGATGTGCCTCCCCAGGGCTGAGCAGAGGGCCAGGATCACCACCTCAATCTCTCTATTAATTAAGGAATATTGCAATTTTGTTTCTCCATCCTAAAATTTTTCAATACAAAACAAAATCTATTTTTTTTTCTTTTGACAGAACACGATTAAATGGGATGTTTAACTGTGATTTGGGAAAAGGGCTAACCTCTGACAGGCTAAAGGCTGAATTTCGTTTTGTGGAAAATTTCTTGATATTGCACTTTAAAAAAATTATTTATCACAGTCATATTTTCTGAAAAATCCCCTTGCCAGGTTTTCTTCTCCTGGGAAGCTGAGAAGCCTCAGAGAAGAAGGAAAACAATATTTTTTCATTTACTTCCTCTGTGTTTTGCAGCTTTGAAATGTGGTTGGAGATTCTTTATCCAACATGTGAATTGTTTTGACTTAATGACCAGTCACAGTCAGGCTGTGACAGACTCTGGAAAGAGTCATGAGTTTTCAGTATCATTCTTTGTAGCCTTCTGTCAGTAGCCTTTCTCTATTCTTTAGTATAGTTTTAGTATAATAATATAATATAATAATAAATTAGCCTTCTAAGAACATGGAGACAGATTCATCTTTCCTCCCCATGACAGGGGACTCCAGAAAATAGCACAATTAATTTTTTTTTTTTTAGTAATTTCTTATCTACAAGCAGTCTTGTAATTCTTACAGACTTTAGAATGCATGGTTGGGACACTTTGTGCACATAATCAAAAAATATATGCAAGAATATAAATGGCATGTGATCAAATCTCTTAAGAGCATTCAGAAGTAAATTTGTTGTTCTTCAGGGGAGCAGGATGTTAGGACCAAGCAGAAGTGTGTGCCACAACAACAAAGATAAATGCCACAGCTTCCCCAGTTCCACACAGCCTTTATGGATATGAGGCAGTTTAGGCATGATATCAGGGAATGGATACATCTGTTAAGAGAAATGCATTTTATGCACCATAAAATTAAATGCTGCATTACCAAGATATACAGGAAGTATTCCTATAGTCTGTTTGCACAAACTAAACCTTGTAACGAGATCCCTAAGAAGGTAGAACTGGAAATCTGTTTTGAAATCATATTCCATTAGGAGGGCACACTGTACTTGATGCAAGGATTACAGCTGTCTTTTATGGTGCTTTATTTTTCCTACACTGAGACCAAACTGTGTACTGTTAGCAGACTAATGCATAAGAAAGGTGTTTCAAATTGATGTTGAACTCTATCATCCCAAATGATCCCAAGGTACTAAAAAACCCAGGCAGCATCTGTCCCCTGGTGCTCCTGAAGTGCCATCAGCAGTTTGGAAGCAAACAAACACTAGCTGGAGTGTTTTGCATGTGTTGGGAAAGAAAATTTTGGCCAGACACCCCAAGCTTTGAGTACTGTGCTTCTGGAAAGTTCCAGCACCTCTGATAGAATCACAAAATTGGTTAAAGTTGGAAAAGACTTACAGGATCCTTGCAGTGTCCCCAAGTGCCACATCCACGTGTCCTTTCAGTGCCTCCAGGGATGGTGACTGCACCTCTGCCCTGGGCAGCCAGCTGCAATGTGTGACAGCCCTTTTAGTGAAGAAATTTTCCCCAGTTTATCCAGTCTAAAGGCATGCCTGAGCTAGCTGTAGAGATTTCTCATAACTTCAGTTTTTTGAAGTACAAGACATTGTGCTGGAGCTTATACAGAAAAATAGAGAGTGCACTGATGCAGTGTAGCCATGATATTTTATGGAAAATCCTTTCCTTAGGATTTTTTCCTCCTGAGAAGCTGAGAGGCCTCAGGAACAAAATGTGAACAATGGTTATCTGCTGTTGTGGGATGCAACAGGTGCATCTGGGATTGGTCTCATGTGATTGTTTGTAATTAATGGCAAATCACAGTCAGCTGCCTCAGACTCTGTCCCAGCCACAAGCCTTTATCATTCCTTCTTTTTCTATTCTTAACCAGCCTTCTGATGAAATCCTTTCTTCTATTCTTTTAGTATAGTTTTTATATAATATATATATCATAAAATAATCAATCAAGCCTTGTGAACCATGGAGTCAGATCCTCATCTCCTCCCTCATCCTCAGACCCCTGTGAGCACGGTCAGAGTGCAGAATTATTGAAGTCAGATTGGTGACCAAGGTGTCACTGCTCTGTACAAAGCAGCCAAGGATCTGTACATCATTTTCCAATGCTGGTTTGCTGTTATCTGACATGTCACTACCCAGCTCTCTACAGAAAAATATGAATGGAGACAGGGAATAGGTGGCAAAATAAGGCAAAAGTTCTGCATGTTTTCTAGATATCAGCTGGAATGTTTGCATGAGGACATGTGCATGCAGAGACACAAGGCAGCAGTTTGGTCTTGAGGCAGCTCTGGTCTGTGTTCAGTGGTGAGAGCACTGAACATGAGCAGGAAGAGGTCACCATGGCCACCAGAAGGACTCCTCCCCTCTGGATGAACTGAGGATTTGAATATCTAAAGGGTGGTGCCATTGGGAATTTGGTGGGGAGGAGGAGGAGGAGATGTATCTGTGCAGTTTTCATTTTCCTTGTGTGGTTTCTTTTTTTTTCCCTTTCTTTGTAGTTTAGGTATTTTTTTATAGTTTAGTTAACAAAGTTTTTTTCCCCTAAGTAGGAGCCTGCTTTGCTTATTCTTGGTCACACCTCACAGCAGACACCAGGGAGAGGTATTTTCATGGGGCACTGGCATTGTGCCAGTGTCAAACCATGACAACTTGTTAAATCCATTCTTTATTAAATTATATTTCTGTAGTTAACTCTGTTCTGTAGAACTGCCTGGCAGGTTCAGGCTCTTAATGCATCTTCCTCACTGGGGGGTTGTAAAGTTTAATTCTTCATAATGTATAAAGGCTTGAGATGAAAGGATTTATTTAAAAGCAACATATTATGATGATTATAAAGCTGATGGTGATGTGTATAACACCTGCTGTCACACTGGCTTGAGCAAAAGCAATCTCTGCTTTTAACTGAAATTCCTCTGGAATGATGAGAACAATATCACTTTTCAGAGCTTCTTTTTTTGCTATTGAGAAAATCTGCTGTCTCTTTGAGAAGGCAAAATATTGAAGTTTGGTCTCTTTTCTAATGGATAAAACCAATTTAGTAAGATGATATCAGGTGAATCCTGATACTAAGAACAAGTCTTTGCCACTGAGAAAATTAAATTAATTACTAAAAGTATACTTTTGTAAGTTTTGAGAAGAATCTGCTATTGTGGTAATATTTTGGCTACCGAAAATGTTTATTTTTTTTAAAGTGCAGATGGGAACTGAGATTGTCTCCAGTTAATGGTTATTTGCATTCTCTTTTTGATCCAGTTAATGGTTATTTTGCATTCTCTTTTCATCAATTGCAAGAGTCAGAAGAGGTAGAAGTGCAAAAGTTATCCAGACCTGTATGGGAGAATTCATTATTTATGGGATATGTTTTAGCCCTGTGTTTGAATCTCTCTTCTTCCACCTCTCCAACCCCTCCTCATTGTTTTCTCTGTTATTCTTTCTTTCCCTTTTATAAACTTGATCTGAACTGAGCCAGAATGCCCTGGGGCATTGCTTTTGGGATCCAGGGCTTTTCATCTCTTGATTGCCTTCTTGGCACACCTTTAGTGAATTCAGAGCTCTGTCTGTTAGAGACTGCCAGGTAAGGGAGATTGTGTAAATTGAGATTACCTGGGAATTCTGTTCCTTAATGGGGAAATGTCTGTATCTAAGGTGGCATCTCCTGATCAGGAGTGAGGGCTGGAGGGTGTTGTGAGGAACTCTGAGAGTTTCACCTCCTCAAGTCCTCCCTGTTGTGTAAGCAGTGGGCTCTGATCTCTGGGGCTGACAATTCCTGTCCTTCTGCTGTTGGTCAGTCCAATGGGATCCAGTTTGGAAAAGGGAATTTTTTTTTTTTGAGTGGAGCATCTTGGCAGAACGAGTGAGATTTAAAGGTGATGAAAAAGCCCTTTAGAAAATGTTTGCAGAGACACCACTGTAGCTGTTACTTGCAGCATAAGTATAATGCAAAGACAATGAGAGAGAACACCTGAATTTCAGTGTGCTTGTTTAAAAATAAACACCTCAAGGTCTCTTAATGTCTTTATAAATGATTTGAAAAGAACTTGTCTTTACACATGCCTCATCCAGACCTGAAAGCCCCATTGCCTTTTTATTTCCCATTTTCATCCAATTCCTCCCAGTAATGTCACCTTCAGATAGTTAAATGTTATCAATGATTCCTTGGTTTGCCATTGCATGTTTTGTGCAGCTAACAAAACAAGGGATTTTTTTCAGATTCAATTATGTTTGCAATAAGGTACAAGCAACCTTAAAAAAATATTGCTGAATTTGAGACTTTAGAGGCTGTGATTGCACACAGTCAACATCCTCACTTCCAGCCGTGACTGAAAATGCTTTCTTAAAGTTTCTCCACAATTTCAAAAGATAGTGTTTCTCATACAGAGAATTACCTCAATCCAATGTTTTATTAACATTGTAGGCATTTTTGTTATAGCTTATTGAACATTCCAGTGTTTTTCATAACACACAGTTATTTGAGGGTGCTTGGATAGATTTTTTATTTAGCAATATAGAGTAAATCTCCCACTGAGAGGGAATGTTTCTCATTGGTAACCAGGCTTGTGTTTTACTGGGGAGGGTGCCTGGCAGTGCTGCAAGGCAAGGAGAGGGAATTAAAAGTGTGTTCCTGTTACATGAGTGGTAAAATCCAGATGTTCTTCTCCTGAATGTGTCTACAGAGTGTGCTTGTATGGATTGGAGCACTGGGATGAGAGATCTGTAATGTATAAGTTGCTGGAAAATGATTTTATTGTTGTCTGAATATTCCATATACTGTACTAGGGCCAGGCAGAGCTCGATTGCAGGTGCTGTTACTGAATTCAGGGGTTTTTTCAGTGGGTTCAATGAAATTTGAGGTGAGGTCTTTACAAAGTTGTGGTAATAGATCAAGCAAGAGAAAATGCTTCTGTTGTGGTGTATTTGAGGGGTGCCCTGATGAAGGCAGGAATGATGAATCTGACTCCATGTTCTCAGAAGGCTGATTTATTATTTTAAGATACTATATTATATTAAAGAATGCTATACTAAACTATGCTAAAGAATACAGAAAGGATGCTTACAGAAGGCTGAAAAGATAATAATGAAAATTCCTGACTCCTTCCAGAGTCCTGACACAGCTTGGCCCTGTTTGGCCAAAGAGTGAAAACAACTCCCAGCAGAATCCAATGGAACAATCACCTGTGGGTGAACAATCTCCAAACACATTCCAGACAAGCAAAACACAGGAGAAGCAAAGGAGATCAGAATTATTTTCCTTTTTCTCTGAGGCTTCTCAGCTTCCCAGGAGAAAAATCCTGAGCAAAGGGATTTTTCAGAGAATGGAAATGCCACACTGTTTTGCTTCTGGAACATGCTTCTTTATCCTTAACTTAGGATTCTTTAAGCATTACTGATTTCTAAAGAACCTGTTCTGCTTGTAAATATGAATTATTCTACACCCATTTGCTAAAACAAACAACAGGTACAATAAGCACATTTATGTGATGCAAAGAAAAACTGCAGTAGTACCAAGTGTCATGTCATTTCTCAAAGTAAATTTCAGTTTGATTTTGCAGTTTAAAGTGTTGACTTGAATTTTGAAAGATGATGTTGGGTGGGTTTGTGGAGGAAGTATTCTGCCCTATTTTGTCATGCTTATTATTGGGTTACTGGAGAGACAGCTGCAGTTGGCTTCAAATGCTGCACTAAAAATATTGAAGAGTGTAGCCTTGAGGAAGCAGAGCAGTAAAATGGCAACAGGAATATTCATTTAGCACATTTATCTGGGGATGTGAGAGGTGCTTTCAAAAGCATAATATATCACAGGATTTTTATTATATTGCTTTTGTGCCTTACTGCTTCTATTGATCTTTTTCAAATAAATTTTTCAGAATTGTCACAGATCTGTCTTCAGAGCCATAAAATAAGGTTGGCATTGATAAGGGTTTCCTAGATGCCATTTTACCAAGAGAGCAGAAGGGACAGATTCTGTCTATTCAATATGCCTTTTGAATTAATTTAATTAAATATAGCTTGTTTCCTCATTAGAAAAGATTTTAGGTGAGAATGTATTGATCAGGGTGGGCAACTTGCACATTCAAAAATAAGCTCCATTAATGGGGTAGTACAGAGGAAATTATTAGTATTTATCACTGTGATTCATTGTACTAATTTTCACGTGTTTAGGTTTCATTTTTCAAAATAATTCAGCATTTCCAGCTAAAGAGCACTTGAGCCCACCCTGAAAGCATCCAGATGGATGGCCTGCTGCTCACCTACAAATGGCCACAGCCTGATTGCATGTCAGTCAAGCAAAACACTGAGCAACAAGAGAATTTAGCATCATAGCACAGTAAAAAAGGGCTCAGAGTTTGGAGCCTTCAGAGAGAAATGCTCAGCCTTCCAAATTCCCCTCAATCTTTCTTGTGCAAGTGCTGTGTGACAGAGCACTGGGGAAAGATTCACTGCTTTATCAGCTGAAATAGCCCACTGACAAACTCTCAAATATTAGTTCACCACTTCAATAAATGTTATGTAGCATGCAAAGGTATACATGGACACACAAAATAACACACATTATGTGTGTGTGCTTATTATGTTTGACATAATTTCTTCCTTATGTATTTTTTATTCTTCATAATCCTGCAAGGGAATTTTCTATTTTGCCCTTTTTCCTGTCTTTCACTGTGTGTTGCTTGCCAAATTTGAAGGAATTCCTTCATGCTTTTCTGAGTACTTTGAAAACCTCTCATCTCCTAACTTAAATTGTGAATTCATTGATCTTTATTCAAATTTAGCTCTCATACACTTACACATTTTGTACTGCCAGGATTTGGAATTTTGACTACACTAGGCAGCAATTATGGTACTTAAATTTGCAGAGTATCTCTTGTATGTGAAATTTCTAGGAAAATAATTCAGGAATAATAGCTTTATGATCAAGTTGATAGAAAATCTGAAATTCATAGGCTCTTCCCAAACTGAATAACCCTCCTAGATACTGCACATCAAATCTGAAGCATCAGTTGGGTGGCAGGCCCCTCACAGCAGTGAGAGCTCAGCTGTGTTTGCATCCCCAGTGCCAGACTGACCCACACTCCCTTTCATGCTTCAGCATGCTGGAAGACAATTTCCCAGGACCATTCTTTTTGGCCAAAGTTCATTCCTGGCAGATTTGTCCTTCTGTGGCTGCAGCCAGCTGTGCAAGGTCTCCAGTGGCATTTGACAGACTGTGTGTGGAACGAGTCACACCCTGTGCCCAGTGGATGCTGCTCACTGAACCAAAAGGAGTTTTGTGCTTTTATAGATGATGGTGTCACACCTGAGTACAGAGAAAAAGAGCACAGCCCCTGCTGCCCCCTTCTTTTAGTTTATTTGAGTTTTGTGCTTTCTCTCCCCTTTCCCAGCTGTCCTCTAAGCAAGTGGCAGTGCTCTGGTATTGAGCTTTCACAGCTGGATTGTTGCCAGTGCACCCCTGTGTGTGCTTGTCTGAGTAAACCCAATCAGCTCATGAAATTCTGCTCCTTCCATCAGCTGATTATCAAATTCCTTGTGCAGTTACACCAGCCTGTCTCTCTTCCAACACTGCATATTTTTGTTTACCCAGGCAGTCTGTGCCTGACCCCGTTCCTTGCCTTTCCTGAATGTTCATTTTTTAACTTCACAGGCATTTAGTATATCAAAAATAATATTTATTTGGGAAGGTAATACATTATTTAATGTAATAATATTTATTTGGGAAGGTAATATTTGGGAAGGATACAAAGGTAAGACCTTTGTATCTCTTCAGAACCGCCTAACATTCCTTTAACTTTGTTGGGTAATTATTTGGTTTTATTTATTTTACAAAAACAATTTAATATGTTCAAGTATGAATATTTTGTAGTATCTACTGGATTACACTGAAAAGTGAGAGGTATTTGCTGGGCTTGAGGGTTCTGTGCTGCAGTATCTGCTCTCCTGTGGTAGCCCAGGGAGGTTGTGCACTGTGCTGCCATACAAAAACCAGAATTGTGCAGCTTGTGCATCAGAAATGAAATTCCTACTCTACAGAGAAATTATGTCTATTTAGGAAAGATCTTTATATAATAAAGGCTTTTATTTTGGAGGAAGAAATCTGCTGGCATTACAGAGATCTGTTGACTTTGGCAGCAGCCTCCTGAAACCAACAGATTGTTTCTTTTACATACAGAATACTGAATAAGCCTCCAACCAATAGAAGTTTACTTGTTTAGACTTTACCCTAATGGCATCTTCACTTCATTTTCCTGATAAAACCTTCATGGTAAATTCAGTGACCCCTCTCCTTTTCATCAAGGCTGCCAGCCTGCAAATGATTTCAGAGACAGGATCTACTCATGGGAATACATCAGCAATATTTGACCTAGCCATGATTTGTCTTGTGTTAACTTGGAGTAGGAGGGAGGCTGCAATCAACATTTAGAACATGGTAATTCCATCCCCCCTAATTTTGAGGGGTCCAAGCCACAGTGGAAATCTGCATGACAGAGCCCCTAGGAGATGTAAGAAAGCACAAGCCCCAAAGCAAATATTTTCAGGAGAGCATGGGCACTCCAGTTGGTTTCCTCCTCAGTTGCTGAGCAACTCCCTGTTGGTTCCTCTTGTCCATAAGGCAGAGGTACAGATGGAAAAATAAGAATTTGACTTAATTTCTTCTGCTAATGCTGTAAAGGAAAAGAAAAATCTCATTATTGGAAACGAATTAATTTTGAGAAAATGTGTTAAATGCAGCAGCCAGAGGCAGGACTGTTAGAGAAAAGAGTTCAGATAAATGAAGTTTGGTAAAATTGCTAGCAACTGGAACAGTATATTGAAATGTAATTGAAACTTATTATTAGAGGTATTGAGCATTTTTATTATTCAGAGGAGTGCTATCAGTACTGCATGCAGTACTGTGGGTTCTTTTCTGGCAGTTAAGGACAGCAGCCTTCAGGGGGATTTTTTAACTGTGTTCTGAGAGTCGTGGGCTTGATGTTCTACATCCTGCAAATCTCTACAGTGCAGGAATGAGATGGTTTGTACAGGAACCATCTGGGAAACAGCACGGCAGGGCTGGCACTCTTCCTTGGGGTTTTCTCCTCCTGCATGAAAATGTGAGGATGAAGCACATCCCATCAATCCAGCAAAGCCTGAGTGACAGAGACAAGCACAGTTATTCTGTGTTGCAGAGGATCTTTCAGCATGTACAGAAATTGGAAAGGAGAGTTGGATTTGTTCCTCCTGCAGCTATTTCTCAGCTTCATCCTGCAACATCTGTGGGACAAGCTGGTGCCTGGGTAACTCCTGGGCAGTACAAAGGCCTTTCTCGCAGCACCCTGTAGTGCAGAAGTTCCTTAGGGTGTCCTGGAGTAAATATTTTGGTTTTGGGTTTTTTTTCCCTGTAAGTTGCTAAGATGGGAAATATAAAGGACAGTGACACTTGGAATTACTTGACAAGGAAGTGCTAGCACATTTGAATGTGTGTGGTGGTGTTTGAGGGTTCCCAGGATGAGGGAAGAGATGAGAATCTTGGCTCCATGGTTCAGAAGGCTGATTTGTTATTTTATGATATATATTGTATTAAAATTAGAACTGTACCAAAGAAAGAGAAAGGAGACATCAGAAGGCTAGAAAGGAGTGAATAATAAAATCTTGTGACACACTCATAGTCCAACACAGCTAGACCTGTGATTGGCCATCAATTAAAAACAATTCTCATGGAACCAATCAAAGATGCACCTGTGGGTAAACCCCCTGCAGACCACATCCCACAGCCATCAGATAAATATTGTTTACACCTCTTTTCTGAGGCTTCTCAGCTTCTCAGGAGAAAAGTCCTAGCGAAAGGATTTTCATAAAATATGTCAGTGAGAAATAAGCATGTGGGAGGTGCAGCTGGAGGAAGGAATGGAAAGAGTTCTGGTCCATGAGAGACACCCCAGCATTTCCCCTGGTGTGAATGGCACACCTGGCTGTCAATGGCACACCTGGCTGTCCCTGTCAGGCTGTGAATGGCACACCTGGCTGTCCCTGTCAGGCTGTGAATGGCACACCTGGCTGTCCCTGTCCCTGTCAGGCTGTGAATGGCACACCTGGCTGTCCCTGTCCCTGTCAGGCTGTGAATGGCACACCTGGCTGTCCCTGTCAGGCTGGGTGTGAATGGCACACCTGGCTGTGAATGGCACACCTGGCTGTGAATGGCACACCTGGCTGTCCCTGTCAGGCTGGCTGTGAATGGCACACCTGGCTGTGAATGGCACACCTGGCTGTCCCTGTGCTGTCAGCCTGGCTGTAAATGGCACACCTGGCTGTCAATGGCACACCTGGCTGTCCCTGTCCCTGTCAGGCTGTGAATGGCACACCTGGCTGTGAATGGCACACCTGGCTGTGAATGGCACACCTGGCTGTCCCTGTGCTGTCAGCCTGGCTGTGAATGGCACACCTGGCTGTCCCTGTCAGGCTGGCTGTGAATGGCACACCTGGCTGTGAATGGCACACCTGGCTGTGACACCTGGCTGTGAATGGCACACCTGGCTGTGACACCTGGCTGTCAATGGCACACCTGGCTGTCCCTGTCAGGCTGGCTGTGAATGGCACACCTGGCTGTGAATGGCACACCTGGCTGTGACACCTGGCTGTGAATGGCACACCTGGCTGTCCCTGTGCTGTCAGGCTGGGTGTGAATGGCACACCTGGCTGTGAATGGCACACCTGGCTGTCCCTGTCCCTGTCAGGCTGTGAATGGCACACCTGGCTGTGAATGGCACACCTGGCTGTGAATGGCACACCTGGCTGTCAGTGGCACACCTGGCTGTGAATGGCACACCTGGCTGTGACACCTGGCTGTGAATGGCACACCTGGCTGTCCCTGTGCTGTCAGGCTGGGTGTGAATGGCACACCTGGCTGTGAATGGCACACCTGGCTGTCCCTGTCCCTGTCAGGCTGTGAATGGCACACCTGGCTGTGAATGGCACACCTGGCTGTGAATGGCACACCTGGCTGTCAGTGGCACACCTGGCTGTGAATGGCACACCTGGCTGTCAATGGCACACCTGGCTGTCCCTGTGCTGTCAGCCTGGCTGCTGCACTCACACAACACACAGCTTCTAAGGGAAACCTCTCACACCACCAGCCCTGCCACATCATCTTTCCCTGCTAGAAATCTTTTTAGGAGAACAGAAGAAAATGCCAGCCCACTCTGCTGACCTCCTCCCAGGATTTCCTGTAAGAAGCAGGTGTTTCTCAGTGCTAAGTTGGAACTGTCCATTAAATCCTCCCAGGATTTCCTGGAAGAAGCAGGTGTTTCACAGTGCTAAGTTGGAACTGTCCATTATGGTGGCAAGGAAAGTGCATGAGAGCTCTCACTGCAGCCTTCTTACCTGCCTGTCCCTAGCAGCACCAACAACTTTCAGTGGGCATGCATGGTTTTTATAGGCAAAAAACATAATTTTTTCCCCTTTATGAATTCTTTCAAGAGCCCCATGTGGTTCTTTCCCAGTGTAATATGGGATATGTTAAGAATGAGCTATTCGCTTTTTTTGCCAATGTATTTTTTTATTTTTTCTTTATATCTGCTCTGCCACAAATTCTGCTTCTTTTGATGTTGTGCAGAAATGTATTACTACTTCATTAAAGTCTCTGTTTATTCATAATTTCAAACCAGAAAACATGTAGATGTGGAATTTAACTTGCACCTTCTCTGAGAATGCTGAGCCTAAAACATGTAGATGTAGAATTTAACTTGCACCTTCTCTGAGAATGCTGAGACTAAACATGATTTCAATAGCTCTGGAAGGAATTTTTTTATTCTCATCATGGTTTTTGTATACTTTGAGTTGTATTTCTTACCAGTACTTTCAGCTTTCTGCACAGTTATACTTTCTTACAAATATTTGTATGCAAAAAAAACCCCAAACTAGTCTTACACCATATTTCTCTTCTTCCCATTCAGAAATTGTCTGGTTTCCAAATAGATACATTTTAGAAGATTCCCATATGGAGTGTGTGCACTGATGGGGAGGAAGTGTGACTGTGCTTTCTCCACACCCCTGCCTTGCTCCAGGGGTGCTTACAATATTCTGCTGTGATCTTGTCTAAAGCACTTTAGCATTCTTCTCCTCCATAGAACAGCATGGCATGCCATGAATTATGTATTTACAGTGAGGCAGATGTGTCTGCCAGCTCAGTCACCAGACACAATGATGGGGGCTTTTGCCTCTAAGTGGTTAACAACTGCAAAAGCTTCTTTTTAGTGCCTACAAATCTATTCACTTTATTTTTCTCTTTAGTGTGGTGGAAAATAAATCTTAAACATTTCTTCTGTTATCTAGCACTTGAAGCCTTTTCATAGCATTTGTAACATCTCTTTGCCAGCACTCCATCTGTGATTTTAGCTTGCAGGAAACACTTTGCAAATCTGTTATTAGCTTAGATGCAGAGAGCTGCTGTTTAAATATTAATTGTAACTCTTCCCAAAAGTGCAGTCAAAGCCACTCAGTCACTTGGGAACTTCAGTGTTGAGGGGGAGGGAGTGAGTCAGGGGTAGGGGCTGCTCTTAGCTGTAGCAAGGGTCCTACTCAGGGTAACAGGGCAGAGGTGTCCTGATGCTTCTCTTCTCTTCTCTTCTCTTCTCTTCTCTTCTCTTCTCTTCTCTTCTCTTCTCTTCTCTTCTCTTCTCTTCTCTTCTCTTCTCTTCTCTTCTCTTCTCTTCTCTTCTCTTCTCTTCTCTTCTCTTCTCTTCTCTTCTCTCTTTCCCCTTCCCTTCCCTTCTCTCTTTCCCCTTCCCTTCCCTTCCCTTCCCTTCCCTTCCCTTCCCTTCCCTTCCCTTCCCTTCCCTTCCCTTCCCTTCCCTTCCCTTCCCTTCCCTTCCCTTCCCTTCCCTTCTTCTCTCTCTTCCTCCCCTCCCCTCTCTCCTCTTCCTCTCCTCTTCTCTCTCCCCCAAAAAGAAATAAAAAGCAGTAATTTAAACACTGAGCAGCCAGCCTGGTTCTTCCACCTTGTCTGTGAGCAGGAGGAACATCAGCCAGTGCTGGCAGGAACAGATGAGATCCATCAGCTGCTTGAAATCCAAGTTTTCGGGCACATACACTCCTGGAGAACTTCAGCACTGCTCTTTCAAAAATGACACCTCAGTAGAGACATTTATATTGGGGTTGAGCCCTTCTCATGTTTTCAGTCATGATCCTCACCCTATTTAATTTCTTAATTCCACAAAACATACTTTAGCCCTTACAATAAAAATTTAAAAAGCAAAATATTATGTGTTTACAGACATTTGAGTGAAGTATTTGATAGAAGTGAGGAGCACAGTGTTTAACACCATCCAACCTGCCTGTCTTCTGTGGATTAGCAGAGCATTTTAATTGTCATCTGCATATTCAATATAATGGAAAGATGACCAGCCCCATTAAAACCACATGATGTATTTTTTCCTCTCTCCTTTTTCCAGATGGTTACTAATCTTTTATTGCTGAGGTGGAATCTGAGATTTTTCCTCTTGTTATTTTAGTGAGTCGCTTCTCTCTGTGTTTGCAGGTGGACTGAATTAAAATATGCTAAATTCTGTTAATTGCTTAGAATGTAGATGTTTTTCTAATTATCCTTCGAATGTATGTTTAAAAAAATGAAGTATCACCCACATATTCCTTTTGTCTTGCAGCATTCTGTGAAGAAGGGTGCAGATATGGTGGGACTTGTGTAGCTCCTAACAAATGTCTCTGCCCCTCTGGATTCACTGGAAGTCATTGTGAGAAAGGTAAAGCTTTACTGAAAAACTCCTTCTTTGGTAATGAGAATATGTGGAAGAAGTAATTCCCTTCTCTGCTTTCATTCTGCTTGATGTTTTCTGTCCAGTGAAGATGGAACTGTTCCATTTCTGCCTTTGCTGCACTGAAAGTTTGTCTTGTCTGAAACTTTCCATGTTGAATTTTATCAGGGATGTGTCTGCTTTTGCTTCCAGCGTGCACTTTTAGTTAATTAGAAGGGACATCAAGTGAAAAATGTTTGCTCCACCAGTTTCCTGTGGTGCAAGCTCAAGGTTTCCTTCTGCTGCTACTAAATTTGTTGTGCAAATTAGACCAGAATTCAGATGATTGCTTTTCACTTGAAGTTATTGAATTATTAATATTTGATTTGTTTCTAAGTCACAGTTTTTATGGAATCACAGCCTATTCAAAGATATCTCACTGGTCATGATTAGATTTTGCCTATTCCCAGATTTTTCTTCTTCAAAATCTGCTTCTGACAGCCTCATAGTTCTGCCTTTCAGTTTGTTTCACAAAGAGCTGGTTCTTTGTCTGCCTTAAATGAGGATAAAGGGATCTTATCAAACTCCATATAGGACTCTTATTATTTTCTTTATTTTGCAGATTTGGGATTTTATTTTGGTTTGTATTTATTAAGGTTATGTATTACTTAACTAACTCAATGTTGGGAGATTTTTTACACTGCACATTTGATTTAAATACACTATGTATTTATTCCATGTATTTATTGTTGGATATGAAATGGACTGTTACTGTAGTGTGGAGGAGATCATAATTGGTGAATTTTTAAAGGAAGAAATAAATGAAAACAGAAAAATAACTGTCACAGTTGAATTAGTGGAACCACTTGTAACCCAGAGATTGTGCAGTAATTTGTGTGTTTGTTAAAGTCACTTGAGCCCAGTTGTCAATAAATCTGCTTCAAATAGTTTCTGAAAACTGCTAAATACTTCTGTGGAGGTAGTCCACCAGTGTACACTAAAAGCCCATAGCTCTAGCAGTCATCATTGTTTATATTATTTAAGAATGAGCTAGGACATTAATTTTTTCATCTCATCCAGAACAAGTCTGAGTACTTAATTATGTTTTGCCTGTAGCCTTGTTTTAAACAGGAGAATCCCTCCCCAGTGTCCTGCCAGCCAGCAGTGAGTACAGGCAGTACCACAGGGGAGAAATGCAAGGCATCCCACCCCAGAGCCCTGCTGCCCTGCTGCTGACCCTGGTGTGATTTGCTCATTCCTTCCTCAGACTTGTGCTGCTCAGAGGCACAGCACACCCCGAGGGATGCAGGGTGCTGGAGATGTGCTCTGTGTGTGTGATACAAGAACTGCAGCCCTGCCCACAGCACTGCCCACCCAGGCCACATTTCAGCTCCTCTGCCTGGGATCCCTCCACCCAAGGGTCCCAGAACATTCTTTTTTCTTAGAGCTGTAAAAGGACCTTCATATCTCGAGCACAGATTCTCTAAACTGCTGAAGGGATGGTTTAAAACTGATGAATGGAGGACATAACCGTTTTTGACTCCTGTGTTTTTCATGGCTTTTGGATTGTTTTGATCTGCAATATGAGTTAGCACACCAAGCAGAGGAAGCATGGCAGGTGTGGTGCTCTCATTCTATCAAGCAATTTAGAGGTAGATGTCAGAAGGCGATGGCTTCTGTGAATAAAATCTATACAGCTTGAACCAGAAGGCAGTTCATTTTTTTCTTTGAAGATGTATAGAGTTTACTAGTAGCTACAAATCAAGATAATGATGCCAGCTTTGAGAAATCTGACATACAGGCTGGTTTGAGAATGAGCAGGGCTTGGTGTATGAGAATTTGTCACGTTTTAGTTGTGTTGGAGGGTTTAAAAACTTCAGCAGGTACATCTTGTGTCATGTGCATATTTCAGTGGCCAAGTGCACATCAGAGCTGTGAGAGCAGCCTCAGCCTTCTGGAGGTGCCTGTCCTGGCCAGACTGAATGCTCAGAGTAGAGAGGAGGTGAACCAGCTGTGAAACAGGGCTCCTTCTGCTTCTCTGATTACCCCTAACAGACACAGTGCTTCCAGGAGCAGGAGGCACCTCAGGAAAGGCTTTTTTCTTCATTGTCTCCCAAAGGACACCTGAGTTATGGGGGTTCCAGTTGTGGGTGTCTCTGGGTCTGGACTGAAGGTACTTGAGACAGTAATTCATGTTCAGACTCAGGTGTTTATTATTCCTTATCAGTAAAACAGCCTCACTGCTGTGAGTTCAGCAGTTTTTCATCAGAAGGCACAAAATGGCCAAAAATCTCTTGGTACAAGGCTTTTGAGACTAAACTGTCCAATTAAGAACTGACACCTGGATTATTTCCCCTTTTAACCCCATAACTGATCCCACAGAGCTGCAATGGGGACTTTTCTGCCCAATTACAAAATGCCCCCCAAACCCATGGAGAGGGAGGAAGGAGCAGCATGAAGAAGAAACCCAGGATGGCACCCTGTGCCCTCCATCTTGCACAACATACAAAAAACCCCAAAACCTCAATTTCTCACCAAGTGACACACCTACACTGCTCTCTATAATCTATTTCACACTTTTGTGGATTTCAGTCTATCTGGAAGTCTGGGAAACTTTCTCCATGGATGAGGGTCAGAGTCAGTGCTGCCCTGGGGGTCAGGGCACCCCAGAGCAGACAGAGAAATATTCCCAGTGCCCTGGGTTTCCACACTAAGTATTCTAACCCCATGTCTGCTTGTCCTCCTGTTATCTTTAACATTAGAAATAAGCACTTTGTTTTATTTAATATATGGTCTCACTCCCTCAATCATGATGACACAGACCTAAGACAATAGTGGTGGAACAATGGCTCAAATCAAAGCCTAAATGTTCTTGGCAAAGCCTTGTGTGCTGGAAGCTCGTGGTGAAGTGAGGCGGATCAGAAGTAAAGTGATGTGCTTTGGTCAGGTATTAAATTTGCCACAGTGCATTTGAAAATGTCCTTCAAACTGACAACACAGCAACATCTTATACATTATTTGTGAGCTGAAAGGACTCGTCACCAGCTAAAAACAGTTTGACCCAAATTGCCTTCAATGCCATGTAAAGGGTAAAATGAGCCAGTAATTAGAGATGTTGTTGAAAAGCAGGTGTGTTTACTTCTGAGTATGAATCATATGTTACTCATAGTTTCTGACTGCCTGGTTGAAATGATGATATTAAGTTAATTAAAAATTCAGAGATATTTGAGAAGGGTAGGATTTATACCAGTAATTTACTGAGGTGAAATTAAAATACACATTTAAGGCTTATGTACAGATACATAATTCAGCATGCTGCTAAAAAGAATTACCTCTTGCCATTTGCTTTGGTTGATGTGAGAAATCATCCTAACAGTTGTGGGGCTCCCTTTCCTTTTTGAAGGTGAACTGCAAATTGATATTCACAGACACTGTCAAGTAATTCCTTTCTCCAGCCATTCTTTATAATGCTGTTTCTTTAAGTATGTGCTTGATGCTTCTAACTGAATTTTTGTAATATTTAGGATCTGATTTTATCTTCTAATCACTTCTTTTTTGTTCATTTTGTGTTCTTCTGCCAGGGCTGAAATCTGTGAGCTCTGTGTTCGTTACCATTTGATCGTATTTAACACAGTTGTGATAATTGTGTGGGAAACCCTTGCTGCTGGAATTTTTAGTGACATTGCTGTATGACTCCAGCATGATGGCTGAGCTGGAAATAGGCATCTGTAACTGTGTGTAACACTGTGGGCTTGAACCCAGGTGCATCCTTGGCAGGGATCCCTGTTAAAAGCCTCTGAGAGACATTTTGGTGTGTGGAGAGGAGTGCAAATACACCCTGTGAGAATTCCTGGCAGCATGAACTCGAGTGCCCCAGTTTTGCATCCATCTCCTCTTTTTGCAACCTTTAAAACAGAAAAACTCTGGATAATTCATTGAGATGCCTTTTTCTGTCTGTGGATGGGTGACAGGTCAGTGGGGTTTTAATGTTGGTTTTGTGGACAGGTTCACAGTTATTCTGTATGTGTGGAGTGGTAGTCACTGGTGAGGATGGGATAGACAGGACAACCTATGATGTCAAAGGCAGGAGTAGATTATTGAATGCCTGGAAATTGCAGGAGTTCCTTGAACACCTGCCTGCATGTGCTGGAGTCCTGTGTGTGGGTCTGAGGAATGCATCTGAGCTCTCTGTGATCTGACCAGTGGTGGGACTTGTTGACAGTGTCTGTCTGTACAAATTAGCATTTTATTGACAGTGTCTGTCTGTACAAATTAGCATTTTGGGTAGTGAGCTGGAAACTGCAAAAGGCTTTGAAGCAGTGGGCTCCCAGCCAGGGGCATGGAAAGGTAAGTGCAGTGTTTTCCAGGGGCTGCAGGAGGGCTTTTGGCAATGGGAGAGCATTGCCTCCAAAACAGATTAAACACAAGTGCACCATAGGTTTTCTCCCCTGTCTTGTGACAGCTGCTGTCTGAAGTGGTACATCATAAATGGGAGTGTGTTTCTGGGACATTAGAAGGGCTCTGTGTGGGCTGGAGCTCATGGAGGTGCATATATCTGTGATAGCAGCACATGTGTGTTTAGTCTTTGCAAAACACTGAAAAATATGCTCTCACATCACACAAAGTGACAGACAGATGTCCAGGAATTACCTGCTGGTTCTGAACAGGAGCAAGGGTAAGACATGGCAGCAGAGTGTCAGGATGTGATAATTACTATGGTTATTTTTTCATGTTGTTTTGGGCTGGGCCTGCAAAGAATTGTCTAATATTGGGGTGAGAGATAATATTTCAGTATGTACCATGGCTGAAAAATGTGCTTTGAATTTTATTAATTATATTGCAAGCAAGTAAGTAAATCAAGACTTGCTGTGTTGTGGTAGTTATATATGGATTCTTCAGCACCTCACTGGTTTCACAGGTGTGTAATGAAATGTTGCTGTGCTTACATCTTCAGTATGTGATGTCACATCATGGGAATTAAAAGGTTTTTATCTGATTTGTTTCATCATAGTTGGCAGCACGTGCAGTTGTTGTCTAAGAAGCTGCAGAATGTCCTTGTGTTCTTGTCTCTTAAATTGCTTCTTCTGGAATATATTGTATTCTGTAGTCCTTTGGGTAAAACCCCCTGTAGTGTATTCCTGTGGACCCTACAGTTAGAAAAAATGTGAGAACTGTATTTATATGTGCAGTTTCTTTGATTCTTAAACTGGATTAATCTTTAGGTGTGTATCAATCAAAGACATTTCAGTCAAGGAGCCTGGTTTAAAAAAAGAGCAAACAAAAACCAAAGCAAAGCAGAGAAAGAGATTTTTCCATGAGTACAGAAAGCTAAATGTCAAAACTCCCTGCCTTTCTCTATCTATGATCTGTTGTAAAATAAGAAGTGAGGTTTATTTTGGGAAACAAACCAGCTGTGCAGCTGTGGGCACAGGGCTTTGCATGAGATTCTTCCTAAAGCCTCTGATTTCAAGGTGAGGCAAAGCCAGGGTAGAGTGAGACAAGAGGGGTGAAGCAAGTGCTGCTCAGTTTATTGCAGAGAGCAGTGGCTGTGCTTGGTGTGACAGAGCTGGGGGTGGCAGATGTTCCAGGTGCCTGAGGCTGTCCTGCTCCATTTGCTGCCCAGCTGTTTGCAGCATTTGCCCCAGTGGTGCTTCCTGCAGAATGGCAAGGGTGACATCTTAATGTGAGGGGAAAAACAGAGCTGTCATTTGTAAAGAAACCAGGGAATAGATCAAAGAATATTTACTAGAAAAATCTGAGTCAGACCATCTCTGAGGATCAGGGGGACATCTGTCTGCAAATCAACAAGTAACTGTCAGTGGAAGAAAAATTTGTTTTATCTCAGTATCAATCTCCCAGACCAAGAACACTGTTCAACACCCAGCTGACCCTCACATGGGGAGACAGCTCAGCATTGTTTACTCTGCCTTATACATCTGTATGCAGCAGTTTGATTTTACAAGCCAGGACAAAACACCAAGCTGGGTTTGGGGTGGTAGTTTTGTGGTGGTGGTGCTTTGTTGGGTTTTTTATGTAATATTTTTACCTTTCTGCATAGTTTATTGTTATATATGCATGTCTTTGGCTTTGTATATTTTTATTTCTTTACATAGTAAAGGAGTATCAGCTGTATTAATCTGTTATGTTACCTGAGATAATACCTTGAAAAATAACAAATTGTAGCCATATCTCTGCTTCAGGTTCCTCTTGGATGCTGAGGACTCAAACAGTGGGATTTGAATTTGTTTCAAGTGGCAGAATCACCATTGAATCTACTTAGAGAAAACAGAACTACAAAATGCTCAAAATTCTGGGCAAATATTTGTATTTGAGCAAATAGAAATATTCATATGTTAATGGAATTTCCATTTTGCAACTAAGAAGTTTCCATATATGAAGCCTTTCTTGTGATGTGAGCTGTACAGAAAGGACAGCTCCTTTAAAATACCAACTTCATGGTGAATTAACTACAAATGACATTCCATTTTTACTATGATTTAAAAAAAACCCAAAACCCAGCAAGTCTGCTTTTGAGTGCAGTGCAGTTATAATAATTTATAGCTTATTTCTCTGGACACTGCGACCCCTTTGGTTTTTTTAAACTTTTTTCCATTACATTAGTGGAAAACAGTAATTCTACAGAGGAGTACCAGAATTAGGCAGTAGACCAGCTAAAAACTGAATAAAAACTGCCTCAAGCTCTCCAGCTACAGGCAGTATTTAGGGAACATTACTGAGCTTAATAAGCTCTTTGCCACCTTACTTTTTCTTATTAATAGCCAGCTCTGGACTGGAGTATCAACCATGAATATTTAAATTTGCTGATAACCTAGAAATAAAATTCCAGACTCAATAAAACTCAAGCAGGCATAGAGAGGTACTTAAAATTTTTAACACAGGAATCCTTTTGGCTTCAATGGGAATTTCACCTCAATGGAAACCTTTGGATCTGGTACAACTGAATTAGGTGAAATGAATAATAAATGGCTCTAGTGAAATGAAAGAGCATCTAGAGTAGGGTTTTTGTGTGGAACAATCTGTGTAACCAGTGAAGCTGCCAAAGATGAATATGCCATTTTTAACTCCTTAATCTAACTACCTAATCAAGGAGTGAGATCCTATTCACACTGAGTAGAGAATTCAGTCTCTTTAGACAATGTGCACAACTGAGAATTTGACTGTGTGGAGCAATGTTTCTGCTGAAGTTCAAAATAGTGAATGATAACATATTTAATGAGTGATCTCATTGAGGTTAATCAAGATGCAGTGAGGGAAAATGTGCCTCATTCATCAAAACAAGCAGAAGAAACCAATTTATTTTTGAGAAATACTCTGACTAGTGAAGGGACTGGAGAAAACCACATGAGAAAAATCATGCTGATGTTGTACAGCTTATTGTGTGTTTAATTCTGACATGAAGTCAGTTTTCCTGCTATTACTTTTTTTTTTAATATAAGATTTTTTTTTCCTCTGGGAAAATTGCAGTACAAGAATACATTCCATTGATCTTCCATTTGGATTTGCTTGGACCAGAACAGTGTCTGTGAGGCTGTGGTGTTGGGTGGGATGCATGCCAGTGTGTCCCAACAGGAACCCCTCAATCATCTGCCCAAGGTCCTGAAAGATGAGGAGGTCCATGCTGGCCCAGTGTTCTTCAGCTGTGTGTGACTTGGCAGGAGAGGCTTGGACTTCCCAGGAAACTCCAGCCCTCTTAATCTAGGCTTGATAGCAGGAAAAATGCTGGAGAAGGGCATGCTTGGCAGTCCTGGGAAGGGAGGGAAGGACAGTGCCAGTGTCAGCCATGGGCAGCGTGAGACAGCAGAGGGAAATTCCTGTCTGACTGATGGATTATCCTGCTGCCACCCACCTCAGGGATGGTGGGAAGGCAATGCAGGTTCTATTTCAGGATTTTTAGGGGAGTTTTGATCCTGTCCTTCACAGAATATATCTGGAGCAGGTGTCCAGGTGTGAGCTGAGCAGGGACAGGATGTGCTGGGTGAAGAACTGGCTGATGTTCTGGTTTTCAGTGGGGTAGTATCCATTTCTTCTCAGTGAGTGGCACAGAGCTGGGTTTTGATTCAGGATGGGATTGCAGTGGATGGCACACAGATGGTTTGGATGTTGGTGAGCAGGGCTTGCTCTCCTGTGGGCTCTGGAGGGTCCAGTGACATAATCCCTGTTTTTCACTGGGAAGGGAGGGATGAGCATCGAAGACAGGGGCAATGAATGCACCTTAAACACCTTTGCTGTGTCTCTGTCCTTGTTTGGGAGGTGACCATGCACACCCTGGAAGGGAACAAGGTTATTTCAATGTCATTTCTACAATGGGTTCTTTTTTTTCCCATTAATGTACTTTTTATCATGCCCTGTGTTTCTGGCCACCTTCATCTCCCACTGAGCTTTCACCACACCAAATTTCTCCCTGCAGTGGTTAGAGAGGCATCTGTGTATCCTTCTCCTGACCTGGATTCCACAGGGCACACAGCTTCCTTTTCTATCCTGTTTCCCAGAGAAGATGCCTGGCTCATGGCTCAAGCCAGAGCCTTCTTCTGTGACGGTGCTCATAGGGGTTTTCAGATGGATGGAAGAGTCAGGATCTTGATGCTATGATCAGAAGGCTTGATTTATTATATTATGATATCTATATAACATTATAACTATACTACATAGGAATTGAAAAGAAAGGAGCTTCTTCAGAAGCTGGCTATGCTAAGAATAGAATAAAAGAATAATAACAAAGATCTGTGAGAGCAAGAGCAGCCTTTCTGTGAGTGGTCAGTAGATCCAAACATCCACAGGGGACCAATCATGGATCCACCTGTTGCATTCCACAGCAGCAGATAATAATTGTTTACATTTGCTGCTGAAACTGCTCAGCTCCAGCAGGAAAAATGCTAAGAAAGGATTTTTCACCAAAGGTGTCTGTGACAGATGAGGGCCACCTCTGCTTCTCCCATCCCACACCAGAGGGCAGGGACTGTCCTGGGACATGCCCAGGAGGATATTCAGGACCATCCTTGGCAGGGAAATCCGGGAAGGATCCGTGTCCATCTCTGTGTCCTGAGGCTGCCTTTCCCTCCCCACAGGTCCAGCTTTGCAGGAAGGAGCCACAGGAGCTGCCTGGCTTTTGATGGACTTTTTTCCAAGAATTTGCTGTGGAGCTCATTGATCTTTTTTCCTGTTTCTGAGCTCCTATAAACACAGCATAAAGCTGGAAAGGGCTGGAGGGAGGAGAACACACAGCTGGGGAGCTCTTGGGTGAGAGCTTTCCCCATGTTGATCAGAATTATCACCACAAAAGCGTTGGGCTGGCATCTGGAGGGAGAGATCATGTCCCCAGTCATGTAATCCTTGGAAGGTGAATAAAATGGGATAAATCACTTTCTCAGGTGACTTATGTAGATTGTAGCTTATGTACAATGAGGATGACTAATCCAATTATTTTGCTTTAAGGAGTCAGGGTGAAAATGTGAGTTAAACCCGTGCCATCCCCTCTGTACTGACATCTCCCCTGTAACATCCACAGCTCTGTTGAATTTCAGTCAGAGTATCTGTTTTTGCAGGGTAGCACCCATGGTTTTCCACAGGACAGAGCTCATGAGTTGTTCAACACTCCACTGCAGTGAAGAGGCCACAGCCAAAGGAGGTGACTCTTTGCAGAATGTGCTCAATTACCTGCAGTGTGTGGAGTCAAAAAAACAATTTTGTCCTTAGGATTGTACTCATATGTGTGTGCAGAGGAGAAATTAAACAGGAAGGTTTGCTGATATGGAACCTTAGAAACTTTCTTTTTACACTCCCAGGCTTTTTGTGTATCAAGTGAAACATTTTTGTAGTCTATCCTTCCTTTGCTAGTGATGTGTCAGTTTTCTGCAGTTTTCTGTACCCTAAAACTTCCCTTCACAGTGGACTTTTTCTGGATAATCCAACATATGGACCTGATATGGACCTGGTAAAATATTAAAAATGAGTGAGTAAAATCAATAGAGTGATACCTGTTGTGTTTGGAAGAAGCTTGCTGATCTGTCAGTGTGGCATTAAAGCCCATGCCAGGTTCAGTGCTCACTAACTCACTCTGCACATTCCTGTTGCTTTTGTTAGGCTTTTTTTCATGCATTCATTCCCCAGAGAAAGAATATACAAGATGTTAAAATAATACTGTGCTTAAGGTAGGGTAGGTGTGAAGCATAAAAGGAAACTTGTATGGTTGTGGTTGAATATTTCCTTTGCTAGTTCCATTATAATTGAAGCAACTTTAAAATAACAGTCACGCTCAACCTCCAGCAACTCCACGTCAAAGTTATTTTCAAACTTTTTATAATGGTATGATAAAAATCAGTTCAGTCCTTCACATTTGCAGAAATAGAGTTCTTCCTAAATACATCAATCATTTTCTTGCTTTTAAAAAGGAACTTCAGATTTAGCAATTCAGGCAGTTCAATAGCTGGAGTTTCCTACTGCTTAAGATGTGCAACATCTGAATTATTTCTTTCAGCATGTAGCATCTACTAGGTGCATCAGTCATTTCAGAGACAAACAGAATGGTAAAGTTTATGTGTGAAAGAGTGAAATTACCTCTCTTAGCTGATTTTTTTCTGAAGAGGCATTCTCTGTTTGTTGGCAATCTCATCTTTGGAATGGTACTCATATATCTTTTGAATGAGACATGAAATGAAAGCCCTAAACCCTGCTGGTCATCAAAGACCCTGTTGAACCCATCTCCTATTTCAGCCTGTGTAATTGAATTCTGCCTTCTTTAGCAATGGCAGAGAAGTCACTCAGTTGAAACAGCTGTCTGGCTAACTTGGAGTGGCCCCCATGTGTAAATGCCATAAATGGCCATGTTTCTGTGATAGGTTATGGATCCCTACAGCTTTTGATGGTGATTATGTGGTTTTAAGTGGGAATGGCTTTGAGGTGGAGTCCAGGTGTGTGGATGTGTGAGGGTGAGCTCCTGCACTGTTCTCATTGCCCTGTCTTGGAAGCAGAGCTGTCTCTGAGCTGGGCAGCACAGTTCAGCCAGGCTGTTCACAGGTCCTTGCAGCCCTGCCACATCCTCTGGTTGTACAGCTGGTGGGCAGAGGTGCTTTTGGAGCTGAGAAAAGCAGGGAGGCCCTCACATTCTCATCAGGATCCCATGCAGCACTCTCTCGTGTGTTGCAGCCACCCAGCCTCTTTATACCAGCCTGTTCATTGCCAGCTTGGGCTGTGGGCACACTCAGTTCAAGAGAGATTAAAGAGATCTTTCTCGTTTTCAAGGTAGTATTTCAACAAGTTACCAGGATGAGTCTGTCCTTCCTTTTGCATTTTCCATTGAAAAGCAGTGGAAGTTTTCAGGCTCAGAAGTGAAGTTGCTTTGTAGTCATGAGGAGAAGGTTGGTTCTTCTTGTAAGGAATGAGAGATGCAGGACCCCAGGGGTCTCCAAAATTCAGTTTATTCCATCCAAGAGGTTCCAGCAATCCAGGGTGGTGGGGGACAGAGCTGTGCCCACAGCTGTCAGCTCCAGCTGCAGGCAGGCCTGGACACCCTTTGATTTTGGTTACATTCTAGACTTTTCTTTTGGTTACAGTGCATTCTATACTTTTCTTTTGGTTACATTGCATTCTAGACTTTTCTTTGCTTAACATCTTCATACAGTAGAACCAATCTATACCTAAACTTTTATCTCTAGCCCATCATAACTACTGTAATTACCATATTCATGTCACTGTTCTCCAGTCACTGACAGTCAGTACATTACAGTTTAAGCTAGAAGTTGTTTTTCAGTTTTCTTGCTGTGGCAAATTCTGAGACCTTTTTTCTACTTGCAGCTCTGGTGCCTTGTTTGCCTGTGCTCTCTTTGTGCTTGGTAAAAACATCTTCTTGTTTGGGGTGGGTTTATCCTTTGCTCTAAGCCATAAAACCCCTTCTAACCAACACACCCTTTGTCTCCTTGGTTATCCAGTGAGACTGGCTCAGCAATTCTTTTCTTCTGTATCAAAACTTGCTTTATTTATATTCCTTCATCAGACTCTACATTCAAAAATCTTTCTGCCAAGCATCCATATCTGTGAGACTTCCTTGTCAAACTTTCATCCTTCCCAACATCTTCTCTTGAGTTTTATCAAAGTATTAGCACTGTTTATCACTCAATGTATGGCCAGTGTGTTTATTTTACTTGCTCACATGACTGCTTATAAGGATTGAATTCCAATCTACAGATGTTTTATGATGATCTCCTATGTTTTCATTAGAAGTTTTGGAGCACAGGTGGTAGTGCAGTGTGGGAGAGATGCTTAATTATTGTTAGTGGTCATGTAAGGAAAAATGTGTCTGTCAGTTTGTGATTAGGTTTCCTAGAAGGAGGCTTGCTGGTTTCTGGGGTGTTGCTTGGTTTGCTTGTTTCTCACTGCCATAGATTGGGTAAAGGATGTCCTGTGAGTGTGTCAGCCCCTGCAGAAAGTGAGGTCAGTGCTTGTGTTGGCTTTGAGGGGCCAGGTTTTGGTAGCTGTCAAGGCTGCAGGGTGGCTTTTGTGAGAACTTGCCAGAAGCTTCTCCCATGTCCTGCAGAGCCAAGGCCAGACAGCTCCAGGATGGACCTGCTGCTGCCCAAGTGATCTCTCCTGTCCTTATCTCAACCCATGAACTGTTGCTGTATTTTTCCCCTGCTCAGCTGAGAAGGGAAGTGACAGAGAGGCTTTGGAGCATGTCTGGCATCCAGTCAGGTCATCCATTTCAGTAGTGTGAGCAGACAGGTGCCTTTTCCCTGATTCTCATTCTCATTGTCCCCCTCTTGTGACAGCCTGAGCTCTGGAAATCCTATCAGTCAGTCCAAAGTGAATTAAAAATGGGGAATCATCTCTGTGTGTTTCAGAGATTTTTGGTTCTTGTCTGCTACAACCCTGGCAGGTTGTGAATTCTAAAGTGAATGGAAGCTGCTGTTTGGGACAGGACTTTAATTTTCTAGAAAAGCCTTTCTGTCCCCCACCTTTTGTTGTTTTGGTTTTCACCCTTGGAATATCCAACACAGAATTTTTCAATTCTTTCCATTAACTGTGTGGAGAAAGTACAGACTTTATTAATCCCTCAGAAGTTCCCTTCCATTCTCCCATCTGAAATCTTGTTCTTTTCTAGAGAAATCTCCAGCTTTGATGGAGGTCACAGCTGGTGCTGTGTGAGGTGTTTGTCCCTCAGTGATGCCAGAGTCATTTGCAGGTTGGGGAGTCAGATATGGAGTGATAGTGCCTGGCTGCCCCCTTTGGAGATGCCTTGAGTCATAGGTTTCTTTTTGAAGACAGATTTGATTATTTTTTTTTTCCCCAATCTCTTCTCCTGTTATCTTTTCTCAGCAGGGATGTCCATTATATACACCTAATGTTATATTTATTAGGTGTATGTGTTACTGAATAAGATGAAAGCAGGTTGAATGTGTAGATGGATGGTGGTGGCTCACTGAGGATGCAGAATCTGATCAATACTGAGCAGAATTCCTCTAGATCCAATGTCTGTCTCACTGGACTGACTGTAGGAGATATTTTCAGATCCTCTCCATGATATGTATAATTTGCAAATGGGAAAAGAATTAAATTCAGCATTACAGAAGGAGGCAGTCCACCACTCCCTCGTCCAGCCACTATAAAAAACCACATTTTTTGTTACAGTTTTAGGTTGTCCTAGTTGTGCTAAGAGTTTCCTTACTGTGTGTTAAATAAATTAACTGCTGTGTTAAATCCATTATCACATCTTCTTGCTGCAATCCACAGAATTAAATCGGTCACTTAGTCCATTTGCTGTATGGCTTCAACAGGAAACTGATTCACTGTAAAAATAAATTGAAGTAGCTCCTTTGGAGGAAATTCTTGCAGGGAGAAGGAACATCCAAAGTGAGAAATGTGATAGAGTTGACATTGCTACTCTGTTAACTTGTGGAAAAATGGAAGACATGTCGCCTCATTGCATTTAATGGGATTTTTCATGAGTGCTGAATTCAGTCTAGTTAAAGAAACTTATATTCAGTGTATTCACGTTTCCAGATTTCATGTTCCACTCTTCTTTACACTTCTGTATATTAAGTGCCAGACTTAAAGGGCATAGACATTTTTTCTAAGCCAAATTGAGAAGTAAAATGAGGGAATGAGGGAAGAGTTTTGTCAGTCAAAGCTAAAAATAACTGCCTGGATGTGCAACAACCAATTTCTGTTTTCCACTGAAGGAAAAATGGCTTTTTTAGAGTCATGAAGAAAAGGGTCCAACCAAACCAGGGAGTAACTCCCTAAATGTTTTTCTTTTCACTATTAGAATGTCTTATTTTGAATATCAATTGAAAGAAATGATACCTAATGTGAAGGACTGACCAGATCAGAAGCATAAGGTAAAAATCAAAATATTTTATAAACTTGTAAAGAGCTATAGGCTTTCTGGTTTCATAAGCTTTTCATTGATACTGTTAGTTGTACTGAAACAGGCTGAAAACTTTGACCTATTAAATTTGGGGGAAAGGGATTTTGTGAGAACCTGATTTATCTGTCAGAATGATAAAAGGCTTTGTCAGTCTTTAGTTATCTTCCACTATGAGTAGTCAGGTGGGTTTCAGTTGTCTGATAATGATGTAAAATACAGCTCCATGTAATGCTGGCCAGGTAAAATTAATCCAAAAAGAGCAATTAATGAAAGGAACATTAAGTGCTAATATGTTTTCAGAAAACATTTTGAAAGTAACATTTGATGCAGGATATATGAGTCACTTATCTGACATGGTGAGCATCAAACTTTATAAAAGATGTCTGTGACAGGTTCCTCCATCTTTCCTCTTGAACCCCCATTCTAAGAACCCCAAAATTCTACTTTTTCACCCTGTGATAAATTCACTAACATTCTACTGAAACCCTTGTGGCTTGTAACTCCTCACACAAGGTTGGGAATTGTTTCCATGGGCTAAAATCAGAGGCACAGGTGGTTTTGACTCTGTGCCAGGGTCTCTGAGCCCTTTGCCAGGGTCTGGAGTGCTCCAGGGCAGCCAGAGGAATGTCCTGGGTCCCACAGGGTTCCTTTCTGTGGGTGAAGATCCTGAGAATTTGGGAAAGTCATCTCCAAAAACCCCAAAATTCTACTTTTTCACCCTGTGACAAGTTAACTATCATTCTACTCAAACCCTTGTGGCTTGTAACTCTTCACACATGGGAATTGTTTCCATGGGCTAAAATCAAAGGCACAGGTGGTTTTGATTCCATGCCAAGGTCTCTGAGCCCCTGCAGGGTCTGGAGTCCTCCAGGGCACCCAGAGCAGTGTCCTGGGTCCCACAGGGTTCCTTTCTGTGGGTGAAGATCCTGAGAATTTGGCAAAGTCATCTCCAAGGACACAACTGTGTTAAAACAGCCAGACAGAAGATTTTATTCCTTTGGGTTGTTAAAAGCCAAGGTAAAGCCTCTTTAAAATTCAAGTTTATACAGTGAAGATGAAATGACTGCTCTGTTATTAAGGGCTGACTTGGGCTGTGTATGGTTCCTCCTACTTAGAGAAAGAAAATCACATGCACCTCTTTAGCTGCACCCATATATTTTGTGGATATGTAATATGTGTACAGCACAGCTTAAATGTGCCTCAAGTGATGTTTTTTAAGAATACCCAAGGAAGGAGTGGGAAAATTGCTTGTAAATGTTGGCAGATAATCACAGTGTTCATGAATTCTCATTTAATTTTCTTCTACTTCCCTCTCAAAAATACCCAGTGTTGTTGTGAGCATTCTGTTACTTCCAGAAATTAATTTGAAAGTGAGATAATCTAATCTAAATTCAGTGTAACTGTAAATACTGCTAAAATATGCTTTCAGGACTAATATAGCATTGTATGTGTACTGTGGGGTGTAGGTCACTGCTTGTTTTCAGAAAACAAGGATGTCAGTGTCTAAATTGAACATTACTGATTCTAAACCACCATTTGTGATTTTTCTGTTCACTTACTCTATGGAGATAAGTAAGAAAAAAAACCCAGCAACAAAAAACCAGCCATAAATAGTTACACATTTTCAATGTGTTTTTCTTGTGTTTTATAATAATGGATATCTGTGCTGGAACAACATATTCTGGATCTGCAGAATTATGCAGATGACTCTGAGTAGCTCCATGGGGAGGGATTCTTATATAGCAGTGAAGAAGCAGAACAAAAATGGAATTTTCATTATTCTAATTCTGCTTTTAATCTGCACGTGTGCACATTCAGGGTGGCTCAGGTGGGAGAGGATGCTGGCAGAGGATGCAGGGGCTGCACCATCAGGTAAAAATGAGTGAGGAAAAGAGAGCTCCTGGTATTTTGCATCTGGTCACTCTTGTGCAGGGGGCAGCACCATTGGGTGCAGTTTGTGGCATGATTTTTACAAGACCTGTGGCATTTTCACATAATTTTATTTCTCTAATTGCTCCTCTGAAGGAGTAGAGTCAGCTCTGCAAGAGGACAGTGTGCTGATGTGGTGCAAAACAGTTTCTAGTTCCATATTTTATCTTCTTTCTATGATTTATTATTTTACAGAGATGTGGATAATTAGAATATAAAATCTCTTTAGATGATTGCATGATTCCTTTTCTTTGGAGCTGAGGAGGGTGTCTCATGCTTAAGGAATAGTAACCAAATGGTGAAAATAATTGAGATGCTCTTGAATTTTTAATTTTTTTCCTTCTGCCTCTGGTTAAATGGATGTGGGTCATGGGTAGATAATGTAGCATAGCTAGTTATATTCTTGTGATGCTTCATAGATCAAACTCTTTATTTCATTGTTAATTTTCTCTGACAGCATCACAGCATTTAGATGTGAGGTTTTTTAAATTTATGTACTGCAAATTTGGCTTTATGTTGTACACATATTGCAGCTGTAAGAATAATCAGATGAATAATACTATAGAAATAATTTGAGATTTTTCAAAAACAAGCAACACCTATGTTGGACTTCTTACTGTAATTTAAAATTCAATATAAACCTCAGCCTATTAATATTTAAAATGAGAGTATTTTCTCTAAAAATCAAGGAGTAGATGTGATTATTTGTTCTAGCAAAGAGCTTTAAAAATGAAAAAAAATCCACTGGTGTGAAACTGTCCTAATGCCTCTGGCTATGAATATATTATGGACCTATATCTTCATAGAAAACATTTCCACTCTGTCATCTTCATTTAATTCAGTCATTTTCTGCTTTATTCATTTCACCTGGGTTAAATTTAGTTTACACTGTAATGCAATTTATTTTATTGAATGTGATTCTCTTGGGTCCCTCTGAGGGATACACACAGCTCCAGCCTGCCCCTGACCTTTGGTGTCTTCATTGCTGAAATCTGCCTGCATCACAAGTGGAGCAGTAATGAAGAATTCCATGGCATGGAAAATAAGTCAGAAGCAGAGGCAGTTTGTGTGTGCACATCTTTGTGGGACTTTTTACACCCTCAGCCTACACTGCCCATGTTACTTTTTGCACAGAAACCAGCAGAGCTGTTTGTGCTGGAGATGCTTCTGCAGGGAATATTCCAGGTTTGACAATTAAAAGGCAAGCATTTCCTCTGATTGGCCTTTTCTTTGACTTCAAGCTATTTTGGCAGATTTTCTTACTCCACACAATTTGCTCTTGACATCTATTATTACTTAGTCATGCTTTCAAATACTACATATTGTTTGTAATATTAAAATACAATGTATAATTGACTTCCAAGGCTTCTGAGAAGAATATAATTTTTCACAGAAAACGATGGAGTCTTTTGACTGCATATTTTTAGGAGAGAAAAAATTACTTTGTTTCACATCTCTCTCTTCAAGGAGCACAGGCAGTTGCTTGGATTCCTTTTCCTTATTCTTCAGTATTTTGGAGACCTTGTTTTGCTGTTTGGGGTAGATCTGAGGGTTTTGCCAGCAGTGTACCACTGGAAATGGTTAGCAGTGGATATAATGTGCACATCCTGCACACAGCTCTTGCCACCTGAGCCATCAGACTCCTCTGACACTCTCTCATGGCACTTTTTGTGTTTTTGTGCACTGAGGACAGAAGCCAGCTGTCCTCACCCATGCATTGCTCAGTGCAAGCTGGCTGAAGCAATTCCTGAATAAATCTCTGCTCAAAAGGGGAAGAATTGTAAATAACCAGGCTGCAGAGAGATGCTGGAGCAAACTTTTGGGTTTCAAATAGGAAGATCTTTAACTTCTCCCCAAAAGAAAACTCTTGTGACCTCTTCTTTCCACCATATTGGTAGAGAAGAGTCTTTGTTGGTTGTTGAGTTCCTCTGATATCACAGGTGGATGAGTAACAATGAGGGGCAATAAATTTCAGGCATGTTTCATGTCACCCCTTATGTTCATGGAGAAGGAAAACTCTTGTGACCTCTTCTTTCCAAAAGAAAACTCTTGTGGCCTCTTCTTTCCACCATATTGGTAGAGTCTTTGTTGGTTGTTGAGTTCCTCTGATATCACAGGTGGATGAGTAACAATGAGGGGCAATAAATTTCAGGCATGTTTCATGTCACCCCTTATGTTCATGGAGAAGGAAAACTCTTGTGACCTCTTCTTTCCAAAGGAAAACTCTTGTGACCTCTTCTCTCCAAAGGAAAACTCTTGTGACCTCTTCTTTCCAAAAGAAAACTCTTGTGACCTCTTCTTTCCAAAAGAAAACTCTTGTGACCTCTTTTTCCACCATATTGGTAGAGAAGAGTCTTTGTTGTTCCTCTGATAGCACAGGTGGATGAGTACCAATGCAGTAGATTTCAGTAAATTCCAGGCATGTTTCATGTCACCCCTTATGTTCATGGAGGGCTGTTACAGTCTCTTCTGGCTTTTATGTGTGAGTGAGAAATAACAGAGATCTAAACAAAAGAACCTACAGAATACCCAAAAGAGAATGCTGCAGTATTTTCTGGACATAAAAACTGTGGGATATAATTCTCCACAAACACTTACTGCTTTCCAAGCCCTCTTTTATTGTGTGAGATAGATGTTACTGCATGTCCTTAACTTATAACAGGGTGCTGTGAGGAATAAACTGCAGGAAATGTATCAGTGGTTTCACTGCTGGGAGTCAATAAGAACAGTAAGCTTGGAACTGTTCTCACTGTCTTAATTCCTTGAGACAAGATCAAGCACCTCCATGAGTATGATGGCAGCCACTCTTCTGGAAATCCTGGTTTTTTCTTGTTTTTCTTTCAATCCACAAAAACAGGCAAACAAACAAAAATGGGTTGTGTTCAACCCTTTGATACAAGCATAAACAATACTTGCTCTTTTTAACCTCTTCCCTACTTTCCTCTGTGAGTAGAGATGAAAAATGGTCCCACAATTGAGATGAGACTGTGCAATTTGCTTGGTGAGCAGAGGTCTCTTTAGCTCTATCCCTGTTTATTTGTACTGCAAGCTTTGTGGTGGATTTTATGGAAATTGAGCATCCTGGAAATTGAGCATCTCATAAATCCAGTGGCAGTCAGCTGCCCTGTGAGAGTGGTGCTTGAGCAACTGAAAATTGTGAATTTCTCAGTTGTTGTTTGAAATTTTTGGCTTTATTGAAAGGAAGCTGTTGGTAGAGCTAGAGCTAGGCCGTGGCTTTTCCTGGAGCTGATAAGGAAAAAACAAGATAAGGAAAAAAACAGCACAGTCTTCATTGTGGCTCCCTTCTCTGTGGGCTCTTGTCTTGGTGCAGGAAGATGGATTTGCCCAGAGAGGAAAGAGAACAGATGCTTTCTGCAGGTTTAGGAGAAAAGATTGAATGTGTTGGGGTGTGTCTGATAAAAGGAGGCTCCTAATCAGTTTTTAAGCACTCTGATTGAAGCTTTCATCTGTAGTGTGGCCTGACTGGGGCTGCATGAAGAACCTTGTGATGATAGCTCTGACTGACCTTTTTGCTTGATTTTATTTGTGCTTTATTCGTGGTGAGCCAGGGCATTAGAGGTTTTGTTTTCATTCTCTTTCCCACCTCCTCTGCCCTTGACTGTTGTTGTTAAATCTCTGTAGTTAAACAGTGCTTTTCTTTGGCATTTGTCTTATCTTCCAGAATCAATGTGGAAAGGGAAAAAAGGGAGCGAGACCTTAAATATTTCCAACTTTACCAGCCAGCTGAACTAGAGTCTTGGAGTGTGTCAAATCCACATAATGCTCAGGGAATGCTACATGCAACTCAACAAGAGCTAATTAGGATGTGATCCTCCGTGTGGGTTTGTGTGTCTGTTCTTAAAATGCAGCAGGTAATCTGGTTGGGGAAGGGTGGAAAGAAGCTGCTTTGTGAAGACAGCTCCTTACACTCTGTGACTAAAATAAATAATGGCACTTTTGGGCCTGAGGTGCACATTATTTTGGTTACTCATAGATCTCCTGCTGCTCAAGCACACTGGGAAGCAAATGCATTTCTTTTATGAGAAAATGAAGCCCAGAGTTAGTTTTCTCAAAGCTTGTTTTGATCCTCTGCTGAAGATTATTGTGTGTCTCTCTGACTGCCCTGTGTTCTCTCTTGTTTTTTCCTTATCTGGTCTGGGACAGTGTACCAGAGAAGAAAAATGGCCATATCAAATTGATCTGTAGGTCTTGAGTTTCAGGAAGTACTGTCTTCCTTGTTGATAACCATTCCAGATGAATTCCATCCCTCCAAAGAAAAGAAGGCTGTATTTTGCCATGTCAAATTACTCTATCACTATTAATTAAATGCATTTTTTCGAGGAAGGAGAATGATCTCAGATTTATGGAAAGCCAAAACTTGCATCTCTTTTTTATAAAAAAAGCCTTACAGGTTTTTATATGTATACTATAAGATTATGCTGATTTGGTCTTTCTAGTCCAGGATATGAAACAAGAGTACTGGCTGTGCTAATCAAAAGACATATGTAATCTTCTGAATATTAGATCATTTCTCCTGGTGCCTTGAGTTAAATATTTTGGCTGCTGAAATGTCATTCTTCAGTTAATACTGTTGTTCTTGTTCATGGCAGGTATGAATGGAGCTGTTTTATGTGTAGTTCTCTCACCCAGAGCACACAGGCTGATTTAACCTTTTCTATGAAACACCTTTTTTCTTTTTGGAGGGAGGGAGATTTTTGAGTCTAGTGCAGCCCTAAACAAAGCCCTTGAGCACCAGAAGAGCTCAAGAAATGGTAAAGAATGTGCTGCCTTCCCCAAGGTGGGCAGTTCTGCACCCTGCACCTTCTTTCTGTGTGCCCCACAGATCTGAGGGAAGGGAGGAGCTGCTGCCCAGTGTGGGTGGATAGCTGGGGTTCAAACCTCATCTGCTCCTGGGCTGGAGAAATCCAAATTCCTCCTTAGGAAACCATGGTCCACACAGGCACTCAGCTGAATGGTAGGCTATTAAGTGTGCTAATAATAGTAGAGATCTGGCAGTACATTTTGTCACTCTTTCTATGTTATCTGTGTATTTTTAGCTTGAAAATCCTACAGAATTTCAACAGAATTTTGTGCACTCTGTGCAGAGTGCTCAGCCACTGACTAAATGCAGTTTTATTCCCCTGCTCACCCCGTTTCTGTTTCAAATTCAGGCTCAGGGTGTGAGCAGGCTGGGAGTCTCTGGGTGAGCTGCACAGAAATTCAGTCCTGAGCAGGGAAAGGGCAGAGCTGCTTTCTGGGCAGGTCACCAAGCTCATGTTCCACAGGTCTCACCTGGGCTGAGGCTTGGAATGTTGCACAGGATTTTCATTCCTTTAATTGCAAGAAATTGTGTCAGTTCTGATTTTGTGAGTGTTTCAAAACTGCCTGCATGGAACAGTGTGTTGACACATTTTAGGTGTCAAAAATGAGCAGGGTCAGAAGGGCTGCTGCTTTCCAGGGGAATGCAGAGCTATCATTACTGCTGTTAAAAATCAGTGTCTCCACAAGGTTCCCTGCATCCACTTGTGGGTTGCCCATGGAAACATTCATGAAAGCTGACCTTCCCACTCCTGTGATCTTGCCAGATGTCGGGGGAAAATCAGGGCTTTTTTTTTTTACTGTCATTTAGGACAGTAAAATTTAGGAAAATGTAGTTCCGTTGACAAAATCAACATGGAGAGATATGATAGAAATTCAGCTATTAATTCATATTAATATATGATATATATGATATATGATATAATATATGATATAATTCATATTATATTCAGCTGTAAATTCATATTAATTCAGTTAGCGCTGTTCTTTCACATAAAATAATTTCTTAGCAAAATGTCTTGTGATTAAAAGGCAATGGTTATATTCTAATTCAAAATACCACCCTGCAGCATGTTTTGACAAGGTTTATGAGTCTCACTTCTGAAGGCACTCTCATGCACAACCTTCACAGGTGATTTATGATGATTTTTAGGAGAATAGGTAATTCTGTAAAAGGACAAGGTGAAGAGAGAACTGTGTCCAATTGAGAAGTGATTAAAATAAGGCTAAGCAAGAGCCTCATTTACAGTATGTTCAGTTCACTTCATGAACAGTAGGAGGCATAAATGATGGCAATGTCCCGAGTTCCTGAATTCATTTTTTTGGTCCCAGTAATCTGCAGATTAACCACCTGGCCTTGCTGCATATGTTGCTTTAAAAATCTCAGTCAGCTCCTGTGTCATAATTTGGAGTGGAAGTAATTACAGACTGTGACTGACACTTCTATTAAAACCCTCTGGTTTTCAGGTCCATTTCTGCCTGAAAGCCCTTTTTTCTTTCACTCATACAAAAGTCCAAAGTATGTGCTTCCACTTTTTTTACCTCCATAATAAAAGAAGAAAATGCATTGGTTTTTAAGGTATCACCTGCTCATATAGAAATCACTGCTGAGTTGTAACCAGAAGTTGTGGTGGTTGGATCATAACAGTGTTTCTTCTTTTATAGGAGCAGCCCCAGTAGCTGGTTGTGCTTCAGGCTTGGCTTACACTGAATTTTCTCTGTGTCTCTTGTAAGGGCAGCCCAGCTGGAAGTGACACCTCAAAAGGTCTGGCTGCTTTTCTCTGCAGAGAGCCACTCTGGGGATGTGCTGCTCTGGGGAGTGGCACTCTGCAGCCCAGGGAGGCATCTGGGGCCTCTCTGAGATGGGAGGGAGGGGGAAGAATTTTGAATTCCCCTCCTGGCAGTGCTTAGAAGAGAGAGATAATAGTGGAGAAGCAGCAAGAGGCGTTTCCTAAAGCTCCTCTCAAAAAAGGCTTCCTTTTCAGCCAGCCTAGGATTGCTTGGCAGGCTTTGTGTGGCTTGAGTGCTTTCACTGGGAAACCAGGGGGTGGTTTGGGCTGGAAGAGGTTTTTAAAGCTCATCTGGTCCAAACCCCTGCAATGAGCAGGGACCCTCAGCTAGGTCAGGCTGCTCAGGGCCCTGTCCCATCTGATCTTGAATGTTTCCAGGGATGGAGCATCCACCACCTCTCTGGGAAACCTCTTGCAGCATTTTGCCATCCTCATCATAAAATCTTTATCCCTTTGCCTAATCTAAATTGACCCTTTTTTAGTTTAGAACTGTTACTCCTTGTCCTGTCACAACAGGCTTATCTCCATCTTTCTTGTAGCCCCCTGCAGTGATTGGAAAGCCACAATAAGATCCTCCAGGAGGCTTTTCCCCTCTAGGCTGAGCAGCTTCAACTCTCAAATATTCCTCATAGGAATGGTGATGAGAATGGAGATAAACTCGTGCTTAACACCACCTTTACAGCATTGCTGCACTCCAGAATCCAAGTGGCTTTCCAGCAGTTGAGAAATACAGGTGGGAATATGTGGGGTGGATTTCTTCTTTGCCTTTTTCCACACTGCCTCTGTGCTGGCCAGGTTTGTGTAATTAAAGTTCACTCTCTTGTCTGGTTCTTCTCACTCATTGCTACTCATGCACAAGAGCTTCTTTCCACCACAATATCACCTTGCTAGCTAATGTCCAAATTAATGAATCTCCAAATGTTTTTGGAGATTCATTAAAAATGTAAATGGAATATGCTTGTGTTATTTTAATTATGAATCAGATGTTACCAAGGAGGTAACAGGCAGCTTGCTAGGCAATAACAACTGTGAGTTTCTTCAGTGAAAATGTCATGGAGATATCCTTCAATATTTGTGATGTGTTTTATGTATTCCATTCTATGTATGTATGGTTTGTGGCATTTGGCATTTAATACCCTTAAAATTGCTATTTACCAAATAAAAATTGTAGAAAACTGCCTTAAAATGGGATCACACATATTACTGCCTTTGATCAGAATAAAATCCAATTCCTTCCCTCAGACTGGTTTTACCATAGTGTAGCTTTGTTGAGTTAGTTGGCAGTAATGAATTGGAGTTGAGTACATTTTCTTGGAGTCTGTGGCTTAATTTTTTTTCTTTCTTCTATTGATGTTTTTCCTTGACACAATTAATACTTCATCTGTGAACCTGGCTGAACAAATTGTCATCCTGTGCTCAGGAAATTTTTGAGATCCTGGTTGTAGGGAGCTGGCAAACTGCATTTCTCTGAGGTGTAAAACTCTTTGTTGGGATGGTTCTTCAGCAAAATTCCAGATGCTTTGTGATCTGTGAGACACCTTGGGAAAACCAAGGTAAAAAGCTGAAATGGAAAAGAATCCTGCCAAGCTGGCTGTGGTAATCTACTGAGTTCTTGCCAGGAAGAGGATTAGAAAGGCTTTTACAAGTATCAAACTGTGCTTAAATTCGTAGTAGGATATATAAATGTATCTCCCAGTGGGCCAGAAAGAATTTTAAATACAGTGTCTAGGGCGTTTGGCTCCTCCTTTCTTCAATGCCTGGATCTGAACTCAGGAATTTCTATTGCTGCTTCTTGTGCCCAGTTAGCTGCCTTTAGCAGAGCACTGAAGTAATGAGAGATGTGTAAGGAAATTAGAATTTTCTCACTCCCTGAGTTTGCTGAAGTCAGTGACAGAATATGAACTTGAGACTTAAATCTATTTTGCTGTAATTTAGCATACCACTTCAGTTGTCTTCAGACCTATTTTTGTATCTTCAGTTTATATTCACCTGTATATTATTTCCCCCCTATTATTGCCTCGAATCCATGTTTTCTAGACCTCTCACCTATTTTGCTGTCCTGTCCTCTGGATCTTGAGTTGATCCACGTTGAAATTAAGCTTGTTCCCTGCTCTTTGGTGGACATAGTGCAGTGGGTGAGGAATGTGGGCCTCAGGAGAGGATGCTCAGGGCTGTTGTCTGTTCTTTCCAAGGTGATGATGGCTGTGATTCCATTCTGGCATCACACTCAGGCTGAGATCTGCTCCAGCTCTTGCTCTGCTGCTTGGTTCTCCTGGCAGGGCTGCTCAGGGAAGGGGAGCTGGGCCAGCAAAAATGTTGGAGGCAGAACAACAGCCTTGAGCATCATGACTCAACTCTTATTTCATCTCTACTAATTTCTTGAAAATTGGCCTGCATTATTTACCCACTTTCTGCTAAATAAATCAGAATATTTCTGTATGACACTGCTGCTCAGCAGTCCTCTTAATGAGCATTGTGAGATGATCATTTGTAACCCTGAGCCCTGAACTTTCATTAATTTCAGTAGTCAGAGGTAGTGCTGATTAAATGAGCTGTTTCCAGGAGAATAAATCTCCTTGCATACATAGAGAGAGTAATTGACAGCACACCCAGATTTCCTGTGTGGCTATTCCAGATGTAAAAATCTGGTGAGATTTTGTGTCTGTTTGTAAGCTTGGGAGCAGCATTGGAAACCTCTGCAAATGTTTCCCATTTTCCATGTGAAGCAGCTTTTACAAACCCTTGAAAACATTAAAATAATGCTAAAAACCAAAGGAAGCATTGTTTGACCTGAAGCATGGCTGTTTCACTTTCCAATGCTGCAAACAACTAAAAAGCCTAGTTATTTTGACCCACTCTATTTAAAATGTTAATTGTGTAATATAAAGTTTAGAGATCTTCTGCCACTGCTAATCTCAATCTTCATTTCTCTTCTTAATTGCACATTTGAACAAGAAATTGTAATGTTTTTAAATTAGCTCTTAGGATCTTTTGGGTCTTATGTGAAGGGGAAGGTAGTTCCTTGGAGGGGATGAGGTTTATATCCAGCTAGATCTGGCTGATTTTCAGCAGCATTGCAGAAGTTGCACTTGCAACAAACATTTTTGAAAAATAGGTGTTAAATCATCATTATTTTTCCTTTCCTCAGTCTGAGGAGAGTCCATGTTTGTGCTCAGATTGCTGTTTGGCTGGTCTGGCAAGAAGCAAGGGTTCTTGGTACCTGATGATGGCCAGGATTTGATAACAAAGAATAAAATTACAATGGAAATCAGGCAAGTTTTGTTTAGACAGGAAAGGGAAAATGGCTCAGTTTCCTATGTGGTATTTTAGACAGGAAAGGGAAAATGGCTCAGTTTCCCAGGTGGTATTTTAGACAGGAAAGGGAAAATGGCTCAGTTTCCCAGGTGGTATTTTAGACAGGAAAGGGAAAATGGCTCAGTTTCCCAGGTGGTATTTTATCTCGTATCATGAAGAATAAACAGTGATGTCTCCTTTAGAATTTTATTGCATATTAACAAATCTCATTAATAAAACAAGAAAGTCTCCAGCATTTTATAGCTGCATAAGGAGATTTCAGATGATCTAATTTAGTTCCCACTTACCATGGGAGACTGTCACAATGTCCTCTTTGTGGATTTGTCAGATCTGTCCTAAAAATAGTTATTTCTTTAAAAATAAAGAGTTACCATCTTGCTCCTCAGTTTAGAAAGATATTTCAGACATTGCTTTATTATGGCCAGGAGTCCTCCACTGATTTCTATTCAAGGCTCACTCCTGACAGTTAATACTCACTTGTACTGGTGTTCTGCCACTTGTCACTCTTCCTCTGAAATGAATAAAACTCCTTTTTATTACTTGTCCTAATGAGTTTACATAAAGGAATAACATCTCCTCCTGGCTTTGAATTTGCCAGGCAAAATAAGTGAGGAACACCACATTTCATAAATGTATATCCTAGTGCTTCTCTTCACTTCTTGCTTTTTTGTTTTTATTCTTGAGCAGAGCTGAAGAAGAATTATATTGAGATAAGCATCACTGTGGCTTGTTTCATGGCATTAATAGCTTTATGTTGCTGTTACAAATGCTTCTGTTGATAAATTCTGGATAGCTTTTGCCTTTTTCAACAAAGCTAATCTTCCTTATTCTGTCCCCCTCTGATTGATTAACATGATCTTCATCCTCCCCAGTAATTTCTCACTGGTAATTTCCCTGCTTTTAGTAGAAATACTTATTATTGCTAGGCTCTTGAGCAGAGTCACAAAGCACATGTTATCATTACTTTTCATTCAGTTTCTATTAGGCAAGAATGAATTTCAGCATGAAATTCCAGTGTTTCCTGCATTGGCAGTGCATTCCAAAGTTGTACCAGTCTAACCAAGCAAAGCTGGGCCTCCTTTTTCATCTCTTGGATAAAAACATGAGATGAGCTCCAAGGCAAATATTTAAAGAAATTACCTTCCCAGTTCTTCTTTTTTTTTTTTTTTTAATCAGTAAACTTCCATGAACTTTAAGGGTGTTGTGGCTTGTTTCATGGCATTAATAGCTTTCTGTTGCTGTTACAAATGCTTCTGTTAATAAATTCTAGATAGCTTTTGCCTTTTTCAACAAAGCTAATCTTCCTTATTCTGTCCCCCTCTGATTGATTAACATGATCTTCATCCTCCCCAGTAATTTCTCACTGGTAATTTCCCTACTTTTAGTAGAAATACTTATTATTGCTAGGCTCTTGAGCAGAGTCACAAAGCACATGTTATCATTACTTTTCATTCAGTTTCTATTAGGCAAGAATGAATTTCAGAATGAAATTCCAGTGTTTCCTGCATTGGCAGTGCATTCCAAAGTTGTACCAGTCTAACCAAGCAAAGCTGGGCCTCCTTTTTCATGTCTTTGATTAAAACACAGGATGAGCTCCAAGGCAAATGTTTAAAGAAATTACCTTCCCAGTTGTTCTTTATTTTTTTAATCAGTAAGCTTCCATGAAGTTTAAGGGTGTTGTTAGTCTGTTTTTATTGGTGAGTATAGTGGAAAAGCATGGATCTCCAGGCAGTGTAGTCACTTGTGATGGGGCTGTGAAGAATGTAGATGCCCTGCTGTGTGGCCCCCCAATAAATTCTGTAATTGTATGTCTGTGAATGCTCCTACATTCACATGTACCATGTCCTAGAGGCCAAAAGTTCTGCTCCTCCATGAATCCAATTTATCTGCCTTATCAGGGATAGCCAGCCCTGCACCTCATGCTGAAGCCATTGTAGAACTCTGAAATAAGCTTTTTTGAGACCCAGCTAACTGCAGTGCTGCAAGAATCCTGCCCTGGAGTTTGAGGCACACCCCTGACCCAGCTGTGGCTGCTGCTCTTGGGCAGAGGCATTGGGCAGAGCATTTCTGTTGGTGGCTGTAGGTCACTTATGGAGTGCCTGCTGATATTTTTAATCTCCAAGTTTTGATTTAGGATGACTCCCTGTGCTGGAGGTGTGGCACATCTCCCCTCCTCCCAGCCCAGGGGGATAAAGATGGACACAGATTCCCAGGAGGGTGGTGGGGTGTCTCTCCTGGCCTCCAGGTGCAATAAACATTTAATCCTTGGATGTGAGGAGGATTGAGAGTGATGCTCCTCTCCCCATCCCCAAATAGTCTTTGCAGGATATAAATTCCAATAATATGTCCACCATCACCAGGAGATCAATGGCACAACCACTGGAGGACTTGAGTACCAGAATGCTTTCCTTTTTTTGCTTTTTTCTCATTTTTAAAAAGTTGTCAGAACCCAGTGGGCTGGGAAAAGAGGGTGTTCCTAGTTCCCCTGGAGTGTGGTCCTTCCTGTGTGGATGGAATAGCTTGTGAGACATGGAACAGCCTCCAAAGCAAATTTTACAAGTAGGTTCATTTCAGAGCTGAAATTTGTTATTTATTAAAAGTACTAATACATGGAATTATGTCTTTATCAGCTCTTTGGGGCTGCTCTGAGCTGTTATCATCATTTCACACATGCTTTTTGTAACCTCACCATTTGTTCTCATTTTCTCTTTTTTTCTTTCCTGCCACCTTGCTTCCATCTTTCTGCTTCCCAAGAGATTAAAGGGCCAAAATGCTGCTCCCTACACTTACTTCATTATCCACAGAAAGTTTCACAGTGTAATTATAATGCAAATGGGAAGCTACTTATATTTAGAAAAGACAAGGCATTTAATTTAGTACCAAATAACAGGAATGAAAGGTACTCTCTTTTCTATCTCTGAAATTGCTCAGTCTTTTCTGGATAACAAATTTTGTTCAGGCTGCTTAATAGAGTTTCAAGTCATAGATTAATTATTAAGCTTGATGCAAACTGTCATATTTACGAAGTGTGGCTGCCGTGGTGTAATTTAATGTCTACTGTCAGGAAATAAATCCATGGAATATAGATTTTAGTCCTGACTAGGCCACTAACTTAAGACTGGAGGTGCTTCCCTCATCATTCCAGGCTCATTTTTCTGTGTCTGTGAAATGTATACTGCAGCAGGTACCTGTAACATGTTGAGTGACAAATTCTTGATGCAGCTAAGTTGGAATTTACTTTTAGAGAAAATGTTTATGTGTCAAAAGCTAAGTTTTGGTATATATTTTGTAGTATTTTGTCTTGTGAATCTGAAAATACTTCTAGAAGTTCTTCAGGAATGTGAATATTAAAATTTCATCTTCAGTATTGCTGTTGGTATATATTTCTTTCTTGTGGTGTTGGCTTTTCATGGTTTAACAGTGGTACTACACAGATATCAGTGTTGAGCCATGACATTGTGGTACAAACTGGAGAAACTCTAACAAGTAGCAACAGCCCAAATTATCTTGAGAAAGCAAAATTAATTAAAATCCTTTATGGCTGCACAAAGACTGCATACTGGGTTAAGAAGTAATATAAAAAAAGGAAACATGAACGTTTAAAATAATCCTAAAATAAATTTTTTAAAGGTAATGATGAGATACATGATTTATCCATCCTTTTAATGTAAGCAGAAGCAGCATTTGACAACCAGTGCTTCAGAATATAGATCAATTATTTTCTGACATTCCTCAGATGTATTTGCAATAAGTTATTGACATAGACAACTGTTTTTCTGTCCTTGTGCTAATGTGTATCAGTAAATTGTCTCTAACTATCAGTATAGTAAATGGTAAGCAATTATAAATCAATGGAGACCACAAGCTTTAGAGATAAGCTATGCAGAAACAGAGAAAAAGATGAAGTAATTGCATTATGCTGTTCAAGAAGCAGAATTTTATGAGCTGTAGAACCAAAGGTGATGTCTTAAATCAGAAGAAAAATTATATTGTGTTTTGCTAAAAAGGGTGGTGCAGACAAATAAGAAGGTAGTGAATAATGAGAACAATAATGTGTATCTGAGCAATCCAGCTGATTAATTTGATGTGAAAGTCTGTTCAGTTTTCTTGGAAATGGTGAAAGCTGTTTCAAGTTAGAAGGAAAAGCTGTCAACTTGATCTTTGTTTCTCAGCAGCTTCAGAGGGAGTCCTCTGTAGAACTAAAACAATAATGGACTCTGCTCTCCCTCACTTCTACTCATGTGTTGGAGCTATGAAGCAGAACTAAAAAATTAGGAGAATTATTATCAATGGTATTATCAATATCAATATTATGATATTGGATTTATTTTTAATAAAATTTTCAAGACTGTTAATCTGTCATTCAGAATTAAGTTTTCTATCCTGAATTTTTTGTATTTATTTTTTCTGACATGAGACATTTGGAAAGGATTGCATGTTCTGAAACTGCAGTCCATGGAGCTCAGATGTGATCCTGTGTCTCCACATCAGGATGGGAATGTGGTGCCTTTGAAATTGTCATGTCAAGGTGAATGCACAGCAGTTTGAAATCAGAAGCTGGACTGGCTTTCACCACAAGATGGTCTCTGGTATTGACACAGCCAGGGTTAGGGTCTTGGAAAACTTCTCTCTGGAAAATTCCATTTTAAAGTAAGTCTGATGTTTGTGGTCAAGGACACCTCTCTTTGTCCTTGCCTGTGTAACCATGTGTCAGGAAAGAGCTGCTGTAGATTGCTCCAGGCTGGCAGAGATTGGAAAAGGGATTTCTTTGTACACTGTGTGTTATTTTGATGGCCTTTAATGGAGAAAGCAATTTTATTTTTTTAGTATTTTTTAAGCATCATAGTGAACTTGAAAAATAAAGACATAAGTATTCAGTTCTTCCTAGGAAACCTGGTTCTCATTTGATATTTTCAGTATTCTAACAGGGCTAAAAGAGATGCCTTTGACTAAAAGCAATATAAATGAAGGAAAAATGTAAACTTTGATGGAAAAGATTATGAAACATGAAAACTCTTAAAGTAGTTCAAGAGATTCTAGTCCCATCTTGGAAATGGAGGAATGTTGCATGCAAAAAACTCTGTTACAGAGGTGTTAGTGGGAAAAAAAGAATTCAAAGGAGGTGGTGAATGATCACTGGCAGGTGCATGAAGGCAAGAAACTTGATCATGGTTTTGCCAGCAGAGCATGTGTGGGTTGTTTGACTTTGGAAGGGTAGGAGTACTTCTCTGGAATAGTCAAAGCAACCAAAAAAGAGCCAGCCTAGGGCAAAGCTCAAAGCATGGCATGGGAAATGGCAGTTTGTCTTACTGATTGTATGAAATGCTTTTCCTTGTGCCAACTTTTCTTTATATTGTCACATGAACTTTTTATGGTATATCAGAAAATAAAAAGGAAGGAAGAAAGCAGGAAGATATAAAAATGGGTAAAAGAAAAAAAAAAGCAGCCTTACTGTGCAGAAAAACAGGCATTTTTTTGCTTAATTGCTCCTGTAATTGGCAGCCCATGGCTTCAGAGCACAGGTAGCACACAGGTGTGGGTTGTCCTGCACCCAGAGGGACCAGCAGGTGTGATGATGGTCACAGGGGTTTTTAGATGATGGAAGAGTCAGGGATCTTGATTCCATGATCAGAAGGCTTGATTTATTATCTTATTTTATATATATAACATTATAACTATACTACATAGGAATAGAAAGGAAAGGAGCTTCTTCAGAAGCTGGCTAAGCTGAGAATAGAATAGAAAGAATAATAACAAAGATCTGTGTCTCTGCAGAGAGTGATAGCAGCTCCACCATGAGTGGTCAGTAAATCCAAACATCTACACAAGACCAATCCCAGGTGGACCTGTTGCATTCCTCAGCAGCAGATAATAATTGTTTACATTTGTTACTGAGCTTCTTCTCAGCTCCAGCAGGAAAAACCCTAAAAAAGGATTTTTCACAAAAGATGTCAGCGACAGAGAGTGGATTGGAGGGTGACAGTGCCACCTCTCCAGTGACACTGGACATACCAACAGTCCATCAGATTTTTCCTCCTCCATAAAAGAATGCAAACCAGCAAGTTATTTACATAAAGCATGTGAGAAAGTTCGTTACAAGAATCTAAAGCCTTCAAGAAGGCTCAGAAAAACTTTAAAAAATCAGGATGACAATTTGCCCTCGCTGTGAGTCCTGCTGGATGCAGCAGCTTGGCCCAGAGATCTCTGACACCCCAGCCAGTGTGAATTAGTCTGAGATTCTGACACCTAATTTACATTTGCAGACCCCTTGGGCACAGTTCACTGAGTCTTTCTCATGTGGATTCACGCTGTGCCAGCTGAGATTGAGTTGTTCTTACCTTGTTCTAATGAGAGAGATCATGGCTGTCTGCTTTGAGGCAGTCAGCTAAACCTCTTGTTCCAGGGAGTGGAGAGAAGGGGGAGTTTCTGATGCGTGATGCTTCTCCTAAGGAAGCAGCTGAAGGAGGTGTTAGATGAATTATAGCCTGAAAGCAACCCAGCTCTTCACTGGTGATGGGGTTTGGACTAAAATAATTCCTAAAAGTGAAAATCTGTGAGAGACCAAATTTTCAGTTACTGGAAAATAATGTAGTTTTACTTAGATGGTATCCATAGGGGTGTAATAAATGACTCCATCTTAAAGAAAAATACAAAATTGATATTTTGGCTAGATATTACAGAAAATAAGATATGCATCTAAAAGGGTGGTGAGTTTTGGGGTAATATGTTCAATAACTGAAGGATAAGCAAAGAAGGCTTCTTCTTTTACTGTATTTCATAAATCTGGATGACAATCTATAGGATTTCTAAGTTGGCATATGTTAAGAACCAAATAAACTGCACATCTCTCATTTTGCCTTTTCTCTGCTGTGCTTCACAATGTGTGAAAAGCTTGTTTTGGAAAGCCAGATGTTTTATATTCTGCTTTGGTGGTGCCAGGTTCCTTGCCAGTTGAGTGCCACATGCTTTCCTGTGCTCACCTGTGTCAGAGCCACCACTGTCCCCAGTCACTGTCAGGCAGTAAGCATCTTTTTACTGACTCTGCAGTGATTTCAATCTTACAGACTGAGACATATCAGGTGATTTCATGTGGCCCTAAGAGTGATTTCCACTGTCTGTTGCTGTTTGGTAGCTGAGGTGGAATTTTCTGCCGTGGAACAGTTTCCCTCAGAACCCTTTCCTTGCTCACAGCCTCTGGTGTTCATGGCTGCTGTCCTTGTTCATGACACGAGTCACAGCTGTCACTCTGTCTGAGCTGTCACTCTGCCTGGAGCAGCTCACCTCACCCAGTCCCTGCTCTGCATCTCATCTGCAGGATGGAGACCACAGTCTCCTCCACAGGAAAAATGCAATTAAGGACAGAAACCTAAAGGGACACTTATTTTTTGGATAAGTGCTCTGTTTACACTGACTTTTTTCCCCCACCTTGACATTAGTCTTGCTCCTAAATATAATATAAATATGCATAGGACAGCTGGGATTTGTTTTCTGTTTTGGTATTCCCTGTGCTGCAGATCAACCTCATTTCACTGATAATGAAGCTCTGAAACACAGACTGTGCATGTACTTAAATCCATATATGAAATCTCTTTGTGAAATGATGGCATATTGTATATTCATTCTTTCATCTCCATACTGTCTGAAGTGTGTACGAAGAGCTAATACTAAAGGTTTTTGTAGTATCAAAAATATCTGCTTGCAGATAAAACAGAGATGCAGAGAAGTTTATTAAGATGGAATGTGGCAGGAAGGAAATGGTGAATGTGACTCCATGTTCTTAGAAGGCTAATTTAATATGATATATTATATTATATATATTATATTATATTATATTATATTATATTATATTATATTATATTATATTATATTATATTATATTATATTATATTATATTATATTATATTATATTATATTATATTATATTATATTATATTATATTATATTATATTATATTATATTATATTATATTATATTATATTATATTATATTGAAAGGATACTTACAGAAGGCTTAACAAGATACTAATGAAAACTCATGACTCTTTCCAGAGTTTTGACACAGCTGGACTGTGATTGGTCATAATGTCAAAACAATTCACACGTTGGATAAACAGTCTCCAGCCACATTCCAAAGCAGCAAAACAGAGGAGAAAAAAATGAGATAATATTATGCTATAAGAAGTATTTTGACATCCAAGGAAAAAGGACAATGTAGAATTGAAATGTATAATAACAATAACATTATTACTATTAGGAATATTATTACTATTAGGAATATTATTATTATTATTATTATTATTATTATTATTAGTCCACTGGCTTTCCTTTTAAGATTTTCTTCTTATGTCAGTTGCACATTTTTAATTGCTTAGAGAAATGGTGTAGTCGTATCTCAGATTTGGTTTAATTAGAATTATTGATGTCTGAAGCAGCACCCAGGCTGGGGGAACTGGGGTCTGATCAAAGTCACAGCTAATGGTTTAGTGAAGTTAAAAATTCAATCTGTAATTAACATTGAAAGAGAAAGCATATGCTCTCAAAAGGCACATTTTATACTAAGGAAAAAGGTGATTTTATTTACTTGGAAATATCCACTACACTATTTAAAAAGAAGGGTAACATGGGATGAATTCTCACCTTCCTTCTGAAGGTGTCAGTGGATATGTGTTGTGTTGATTTAGTAAAATTTTGTAGATTTTTTGGCAACATGTTGACTCTGATTATGTAGTGAAGTGCAACGTGGCTGTGTTGTGTGTGAGTCCCCAGGATGAGGTGAGAGATGAGAATTTGACTCCTTGTTTCCAGAAGGCTGATATATATTATATTATATTATATTATATTATATTATATTATATTATATTATATTATATTATATTATATTATATTATATTATATTATATTATATTATATTATATTATATTATATTATTTATATTATTTATATTATTTATATTATATTATATATTAATTATATTATATTATCACTGAAGAAAGAAAAAGGAGACATCAGAAACCTTGAAAGGGATGAATAATAAACCCCATGACTCCTCAGAAAGTCTGACACAGCTGGCTGTGATTGGTCATTGAGAAATCACAATTCTCATGGAACCAATGAAAGAATCACCTACCACATTCCAAAGCAGCAAAACACAAGGAGAAGCAATCAGATTATTTACATATTATTTACATTTTACATTCATATTATTTACATTTTTCTCTGAGGCTTCTCAACTTCCCAGGAGAAGAAATCCTGGGATTTTTCAGAAACTACCACAGTGACATGGCACAGGTTTAACTGGGAAAGAACATTTTTCTAAGTATTTCTAACACACTTTTTCTGTGTTTCTCAAACTTCCTGGGTTGTGCACGGAACTGATGATACCAAAGTGCTTTTTGTCACTGTGCCCAAGGTGTGACAGGATTGGGAACGTGGGGAAATGGAACTGCAGGGGTGGTGGGGAGCAGATGTGTGGCATTCATATTTTCTGGAAAAGTGGCATTCATATTTTCTGGAAAAATCCCTTTGCCGAGGGTTTTTCTCCTGGGAAGCTGAGAAGCCTCAGAGAAAATGGAAAACAATAATTATCTGACTTGCTTCTCCTGTGTTTTGCTCGTGTGGAATGTGTTTGGAGATTGTTTACCCACAAGTGATTGTTTTATTGGTTTCCTGTGAATTGCTTTGATTTATTGGCCAAGCTGTGTCAGAGCTCTGGAAAGAGTCACAAGTTTTCATTATTATTTTTTTAGCCTTCTATAAGTATTTCTGTATTCTTTAGTATAGTTTAATTTAGTATTCTTTAATATAGTATCAAAAATTACTATATTTATTTATAAAGTATATACTATTTTATTTATAAAATATTTTTGTGAACTATACTATTTTATTTATAAAATAAGAAATTAGCCTTCTGAGAACACAGAGTCAGATCCATCATTCCACAGAGCACCCTGTGGCAGCCATCCAATAAGATGGAAGGTGCTGGGGCTGGAGAAAGTTCAAGCAGACCAAAACAGAGAATGTCTTTTACTTGCATGATGAGCACAAGGAGACAGGCAAAATGCTGCAAGTCTTGATTTCTCTTAAGCAGCCCTTCCAGGCTTCTGGTATTTAGTATCATTATAGGGTCTTTTTGTGCACCCTTCTTACCATCAGAAATAAATATATATATTCCAAGGTGGCTGGGGATCTTTGATGAGAGAAGTTGCAATTCAGTGTGCTTGTGGAAGACCCACGACAGATTTCATCTTTTTATGAAACTGTGTTCACACATTCTCCAAAAGTATGCATTTTTACCATTTGCACTTTATTGATCTGCCCTTCCTGAACCATTTTCATCCCTAATTAAGGATGCAGAGAGCCTTACATTATTCTGCTTATGATTTCAAGAGCTCATTTTATACTGATTGTTTGGGGATTTGCTTCCTTGGGAGAATTTATTACTGTATGAATGAAAATGCTTTTCTGAAGCTGTTAATCAGTTCAAGATTTTAAAAAACTAATTGAGACTATTTCTCATTATTATTAAATTCTCAGAGGTGCTATAGGGTGTGCACACTATTATAATCTAAACCTGTAATTTGGATTTGTTTCGTGTGCCCTTTGGCACAATGGTATTCATGGGAATTTTAAGGAGAATGACTGACATTTAGCCACCCCAGCCACAGTGAAGAAAATGTGCTCTTTATTATTTTCTCATCAGCTGCTGCCTCCTGTTAGCAGTGAAATTTTTTTACAAGTGCTGTTTTGATATACTCATTTATAGAAGGGCTCAAACTAATCAAAAGAACTTCCTACCACTGTGCACTACTGGGCTGCAATAGAATCTTCTCAATGAAGTGGGGGAGGACTCATCGTGTGAGTTGTTCTAAAATTGGTTGAGGCAAATCACCAAAGAATTTATGGAAGGGAACATCTATTCTCTGTCATGGGATGTTCTAGATAAGATAATAGGCTATTTCTGTCACTGCTGTTGAAACTTAGCATTTCAAGTGCAGGATGGAGTGATGTATTGCTTATGCATTGTGCCTAGAGATTGTGCATGGTGTCTGATGGTGCTGGGTAATAATGCTGAGGCTCATCCATGAAGCTTTTATCCACAGAGCCAGTGTCACCTGAATGATTCCTTTTGTGCAGTGCACTGGCTTGCAGGCAGCTGCTGAGCTGGGTGGAGGATGCTGTTTGTCAGTGTCCTCTTTTATAAGAGGTTTCATCCATCTTTTGTAGCTCTGATGAAACAATCTGCAGCCTGCAGCCCGTGCAGTTCATCAGTTTTCATTCAAGTGAGCATTCCTTCTGAGGCAGAATCAGGAACTGAGGGATGGCTGAGGCTGGAAGGGACCTCTGGGAGTCATTTTGTCCAACCCCACAGCTCAGCTGTGGCCACCTGGAGCCAGGACCAGAGTATCCCCAAGGATGGGGACTGCACAGCTTCCCTGGGCAGCCCCACACTGCAGGAGTGTTCCCTGATGTTCACATGGCAGCCTGTGCAGTTCATCAGTTTTTATTCAAGTGAGCATTCCTTCTGAGGCAGAATCAGAGGCTGAGGGATGGCTGAGCTTGGAAGGGACCTCTGGGAGTCATTTTGTCCAACCCCACAGCTCAGCTACGGCCACCTGGAGCCAGATGAGATCCCCAAGGATGGAGACTGCACAGCTGCCCTGGGCAGCCCCACACTGCAGGAGTGTTTGTGATGCTCACAGGGTCTGTAGCCTGCCCTGGCAGCCCCACACTGCAGGAGTGTTTGTGATGCTCACAGGGTCTGTAGCCTGCCCTGGGCAGCCCCACACTGCAGGAGTGTTTGTGATGCTCACAGGGTCTGTAGCCTGCCCTGGGCAGCCCCACACTGCAGGAGTGTTTGTGATGCTCACAGGGTCTGTAGCCTGCCCTGGCAGCCCCACACTGCAGGAGTGTTTGTGATGCTCACAGGGTCTGTAGCCTGCCCTGGGCAGCCCCACACTGCAGGAGTGTTTGTGATGCTCACAGGGTCTGTAGCCTGCCCTGGGCAGCCCCACACTGCAGGAGTGTTCCCTGATGCTCTCATGGACCTGTAACCTGCCCTGGGCAGCCCCACACTGCAGGAGTGTTTGTGATGCTCACAGGGTCTGTAGCCTGCCTGGGCAGCCCCACACTGCAGGAGTGTTCCCTGATGCTCTCATGGACCTGTAACCTGCCCTGGGCAGCCCCACACTGCAGGAGTGTTTCTGATGCTCACAGGGTCTGTAGCCTGCCCATCAGCTATTTTGTCTTAACATCTGTCCCCTTTAGGTGATTAATCTTAAATTTTGTGATCTTGGCAAAGAGTGCACAATTCTTTCGTTGCAGGATGCCAAAATCTCTTGCCGAGGGCACTTTTTATTCTCATTCATATATTAGTCTTTTTATGAGATACTTAATGGGGTTTGCCATGCAGATTTTCTGAAATGTAATTGTGCAATCTGTAGTAAGTTTTTAGTTTGGTTTTACCAGTCATTGTAAATTCAATGAATCTGAATTCACAGCAGTTATGCTTTCAATAGGCTTAAAGCAGCTGTCTGTGTGAAAGTAGTTTGCTTTAGGAAGGGGTTTGAACTTTCTTTAAAAAAAAATTGTATAATCCTGGCTGTGTAGAAGAATACCTGCTTTGTGCTTTGTTTAAAGTTCCTTGACACACAACACACCTCTCCTATTGATCTTGGTTTTCATTTTATTCTAGCATGCATATCTAATACTCTGAATAGCTGCTTATATATATAATATATGAAGATGCAACTCCAGTATCACAATTTAATTGAATTAGCAGTAGTGGATGAAGGTACTGAACATTCTTAAAAAATAAAGCTCACGTTCATGAATCATGAAGGTAGCAAAGGTTGGCCTTGCCTCTCCCTGGTTTCTTGAGAATATTTTTATAATGAATAGAGAATGGTGACCTAAATGGCAGGACAGTGGACTGGAATTAGAAAATGGAGATGTTTCTCACAGTTTGGCTTTGGACAACTTTGGAAGGGTATTTGTATCTCTCTCTGCCTTATTTATCTCACCTGTTGAATGCACATTATATCTCTCTACCAATAAATATATGTTATTGGTATTTATATTATAGAAATTAAATCATGGTGGTCTTTGGTTCACTAGTGGTCTGTGGATCAGTTTGTCTGCAGAAATGGTACCAGATTGATTTCCATGGGTAACTGTGACATGAACACCACACTGTTCCTAGCTAGGTAGGAAACCAGTAAATTTGGAGTCCTGACAAAGTGCTCTGGTACGTTTGGGAGCAGCATCATGTCAGAAGGAGGGAGAGAGGACATTCCTGGAGAACTGTGGGATGCTCCCAGCAGGTACAAGGTGATAGCAGGCAATGAGCTGAACTTCTGTCCTGAATTTAACCATCAGCCTCAAATTTGACAGAAATTCTCTGCCTCAGGTTGAGACTTAGACCACTCATTGTAAAGACAGTCTTTTTCTGGCCTGTGGAGTGATAATTAAAATCCTGTTTGCAGTGAAAACTCAAATGCAATAAGAAATATGGAGCAGTTCTTTACCCTGCCAGGCTTTCTGCTCAGTGGTCTTGTTCCAGTTCTTATGTCCTACATCACCCAGAAATCTTTAGATATGAGAACAAAAAATTCTTTCAGCTCCAGTCCTGTGAAGTGAGATTTATTTGAATGAGCCAGGATCTTTCAGTTGCATACTCCAAGTGTGCTGCATATTTAGCATGGAAATCAATGAGTATGAGGGTATGAGAGAGAGATGCACAAAAATTATAAAGACATCATCTTGGACTGTGTAAGTATATAAAGTACTAAAATGAATTTCAATAAATTCAGTGTTATATATTAAAATAATTAATCTTAAAAAATGCTGGTACAACTATTCTGTGTTATTATTCTGATATTGGTTTAATTCCATTTATTCTTGGTGTGCTCATCATTCTGAATTTGCACGTGAGTTTCAAATGATTAAAAATCTTTATTCCAGTCCACAATTACACAATAAAGCATATTACAGCTGTTCTTTAATTATAAAGGATGGTGAGCACACATTTCATCCCTGAAAGCCATATAGTACTATTAAACTGTTTGTGTGGGTTTGATTATTAATGAGTGTGAGTTTCATTCATTATCTTACAAATTAAAAATTTTATGGTTTACCACTGTGTCCTCAAAATAGAAAATGGACCAAAGCCTGTACCATTTATACAGGGAAAACTATTCCTTCCCTGAGAAGGAGCTGCAAAGGCCAATATAAATATAAAGCAATTAAAATCAGTCTGTGAAAACAGCCATGACTGCTGAAGAGAGAGGAATATGTTATTTGGTGTTAATTGTTTGCCCAGAATCTCCTAATGAGTTAAAATGAACATAATTAAAAAGGAGGCTAAATGTCAAGGAAGAATTTCCTGAGCAGTTATTCCAAAGCTTGCTGCTGGCTTCAGGCAGAGGTGGGGGCAGTCTTTATCACCTGAGTTACCTAAAGCTGTGAAATGAAAAAAGTGGTGATTAAAAATGCCAGCAGAGAGCTCCAGACAGATGCCTTTCCTGTCCTTCCTGGTTTTTAGTATCTCTGTTGTCTCAAGAATGATGTGGCCCCATGAGGCTGAGCAACAGCCACCCCTCATTATTCAAATGTAGCTTAATGACAGAGCTACCTGTGTTCTCTGAGTTATTTGTTTATCAGCTGAGTTGCACTTCCAGCTGTATCCCTGCTTTTCCAGGCACACCAGGTTGCAAACCTGGGACAAGGTCAGAGTGTTTCAGCCTCTCCTACTTGGGCTGGGAACATGTAGCAGACGTCCAGGGTGGCTGCTGGTGCTGGATTTGTGCTTTGTATTATGCATTTCACATTTGCATATGTTTAAAAACACAGGCAGGCCCCTCTTGTAGTGAGCTGGCAAAGCTAAGATAGAGATTTAATGATATAAAAAATATAAGGGTAATAATAAAGGATAAAATTCAGTCTTTATATTAGTTCATGTAAAACTGAAGAGGCAGGCAGATGGGAGGGTTTGTTGGAGTTTTTTAGAGAGCAGGAGGTTTTTTCATGTGTTCTCATCCAAAGTAGTTGTCTTTGCTTTCAGGGTTTATTTGAAATTTATTTGAATGAAGCCTGTGCAGCAGGGACACTGTTTGCATAGTGCTGCCAGTGCCATCCCTTTCTTGCTAGCTCTGTCTTGTGGAACTGAGGCTTAGGCTGGGGTAGGAGATGAGAAGAGGCTGCATTTGAAATATAGCTAATGCCTCAGTTGTATGGGTATATTTTTCTGGTGTTTTTATGTTGAAAGATGCTATGATGTGGGAAACAAAGCTGAAATGCTCTGGAAGCAATGGAGTCAGCTTTCGAGGTACAATTTTAATTCAGGAAGCTTGAGACCTGTGTGATCCTTTCTTGTTAGTGCACACTTTTCCTGCTCATAGTCAGTGGAAACTTCAAGATAAGGAATGTATATTTTTTTGCATGAATAAGAATGCAGTAATGGTTTGATGAATAGACACTTTTACAATAAAGCTCTTGTGTCTCATGGAAACTGTACATTACTGGCTGTTACATGACACTGAACAGATTTCCTTTTAGTATTATCACACAGTGACTTAAATGTGGTGGGGCATTAGAAAAGATTGAATTATTTTAATTTTACTTTTTCACAGAGTTCTGAAGCCATTGTGTTTTATTTTGAGATAAATTATCCTGTTTATCTTGTCTGCATAAATACCTATATGAATAATTCAAGAAGCTGCTAAAAGTAAAAATTACAGACCTGTCCTTAAAGGGCAGGATTAATATCTTGCAGGAGCTTATACAAAACCAACTGGTGCCTTTATTCTCCAATGCTAAAATGTGCTATTTATGGGCATTTGCAGAGCCACTCCAGTGGAGTATTTCCAGATCCATTAACAGTTGTCTACTAATGGCAGTCAAATGACTGAATGGGGTAAAAGCAGGCAACAGGATGGTTTGTATGAGATCTCCTTTCACATAGATGTTATAACAAGGCTTGAGTGAAAAAAACCTGCAAAAACAGTGTCTTGGTGGTAAAAGCAGCATGTCTTAGAGCAAGAAATGAAAAATACTACCCTTAATGGAAGGGTAGTGCAGATATTTAGCCAGAGACTACAGAGGAAAATTAAGATTATGAAACTTTCCCTTCCCAAGGAAACATTAAATTGGCATTTTCTCACAAGCACTCTGTTTTAGACCATATAGACACTAATGCAGACATGCAGAAAGCCCAGACAAAACTGCCCAACCTGCTGCCAGGAGCACTGAGGGCAAGCAGCACCTGCAGCATGGCAACACAGCCAAAAGATGCCCACCAATTATTTTATTTAATCTTCTGGCCTTTGTGAAGTGACAGAATTTCTGATCAGGTTTTAATGTGCTCCTTTGAAAAAAGAACATAATTTCTGTACTGTTCTCACTCACAGGTCAGAACTGCACACTTTGATTTCAGCTTAACATACCTTTAAGAAGAAAGTACATGTAGCACATTCTGATGAGCATCTGCACACACAAAACACACAAAAATTGTGTGTGTGAACTCAAATCCTATAGCAAAACCCCAAACCAGACTTGCACAGCAAGACTTTTATCCTGAGGGAAATATGCAAATATGGTGCTAGAATCTAAAGGTAGAAAAACAGTGATGAAGTGAATTGATTCTTATTCCATGAACTGGCTCTTATCTATATCAACAATTTCTCTGTGCAGAAGAAATGCTCAAAAAAGTGTTTTCAGGACATTAGATGTCCAGCTGGAAATGGTCTATTAACTGAACTAAATCATGTCATGGTGTGTGACACACCATTTAATGAAGCTGTTATTTGCTTTTCCCTCTTGGTCTTCTGAGCATCATAAATCTCAATTTCTAAAGCATCCACAGTATTTTCCTATTCCCACAGACCTGTGTTTATACACATGCTACAAACAATGCACAGGATGATAGGAGAAGCTTGCAGAGCTCACCATGGCATTTCCAACCCTTTAAAAAGTGTTTGTGTGCACCATTTCAATGAACAGGAATGTGTTGGACAAGCAGAGATGCTGTTAAGGGTTTTCCTTGTTGATACAGCTCCTCATGCACGTCCCATCACATGGTGCTGCTGCTGATGTGCTGCCAAAAAATCCTAAACTGCTGCAGAAGCAGAGGGAGAATTGATTCCCCATTCTCCTTGCTGCACCAGGGCTGGGGAGCAAGGAGGAGTGCAGAGCTCAACCTTAAGATGAGAGGTAGTGCTGAAGCAGAGCTTTTAGAGTTTTTTCCCAGTTGCTTCCACGCCAGTGGTGTCTGTCATGGCAGATTTTCCCCAAAAAGCTTCTCTTGTCCTGTGCCCACTGCCCCCAGCCTGTGTAGGACAATGCTGCTTTAAGGAGATGAGGAAGTAAAGGAAGAACCTGTAAAACTGAAAGCAATCTTCTTTTTTGAAAGCAACCAGCTCTGCTGGTTGAAGGAATTGCTTAGTGCCTCCCTGCACATCAGGGAACAGAAGCTGTGACAGGTGTGGTACTGACCCAGTAAAGTCTTCTAGTCTTGAAGGAGTTCTGTGTGTTATTTTACTTTTTGATGTAATGTAGAGGCATAACCTAATGGTTCTTTTTGAGTAAAGTGCTGCTCAGGGAAGTTTTGGTACCCTGGCAGACAGGCTTTGTGAAAAGCAGACTGCTAGGCAGTTAGTGTCCTTTGCCATGGGCCTAAATCACACACTTCTGAAAGGGTTTAAGCTTAGAAATGAACTTTAGGAACTCTTTATTCATTTTTGAAATTAAAAATGTAAAACTGAACAGATTGAAGTCCAGTACAGGGCTGACACAAGAAAGCAATCTTTGAACAGAAACATTCTCCAATCCAACAGTGGGAAAGAAAGGAAGGTAAGAGGAGGGATTCATTTGCTATTGACCTGCAGTAGCAAAGTCATTCACTTTCCAAATAGGATTAAACCTGTTTCATCAGCCTTGACATGTGAAAAGATCATGGTTATAAATTCCATTTGCTGTAATGAATTGGAAGTGTCTGAGTTTGCAAGCAGCACTCACAGTTGATGGACAGCTACATTGGTGCAGTGTTTTAACACTAAAATTAGCTTCCACAAGGTACAAAGTACAGAAAAGGTGACAGCAGTGACAGATCTTAAAGCATTTAAAAATTGACTTTTTTGTTAGATGGGAGCTGAATAAAGCTAGAAATAAATAGTGTTTATGATCCTTTTATGTAGATCACTTGGTTCATGCTTGGGCGAGGGCGAACACGAATCTTGGAAAATGGCATTTTTTAGGTTTCTCAGCCATATTTCAACAAGAATAAATATTGTTACTGAAATGAGGAAAAATCGACCTTCTCTATGGTATTGCTTGTAAGATGTAAGAAAATGGGATTGTGTTGAAGGATACTTCATTCAAATCGATTTCCATGTAGATCAACAGGACTCCAGTGCAGTCCATGAAACCATATTGGTCTCTGTATTTTGGAAATTGAGATAAAAGCTACATTCTGTGGTTAGTTAATCACCTTAACTCAGTCTTGCATCAGGATCATGAGACATTTGTCCTTTGATGCTTGTGAAGCTAAATGTCATTCCCAAACCTATTTTCACCAAGTTTTTTTGGGTTTTTATGCCCATTTTAAGTGTGCCAAGAAAAAAAATCTCAGTGGGTGAAAGTGGGAATTATTTGGGAATAATTTGAGTCTCCTTTTAATTGATAAGTTACCCAGCTGAAAACTGTCCAAAATTAAAAAAAAAAATAGAGAAAAGCTGGAGCTGAATAGAGGAATGAAAATGTAATGGCTTCGTAAATTACCACAAGGTTAGCATATAATTAATTTGCTAATTTTAATTACAACCCTACAAAATGTGCTGAAAAATGCTCAAAGGGGAGAAGCAGCCAGGTGCCAGCCACGATTAGCCAAGGTTACTGGCAATTACTAAATCCCTATTAAACGTGTTACAGAAATTTGAGAAACCCCTTTCTGAAAACATCCCATTTATTGCCACTCAGCAGGGCGTTCATCATGCTGTATCTTTCCATTGCTACAGACTTGCTGTCATTTGCCTCACTCTTTTCCAGCTAAATGTTTTATTGCAGTGAAACGTGGACTGCTCTTTGTGTTTGTCACACGCTGTTGCACTTGTACTGGGTATTTGTTTTTATCATATAAACAAAAGAGATTCACCGGTGTTTGTGGAGTGGTCTGAGCACCTTCAATTCCAGGGAGCTGCCAATATCTCAGCTGAATGCTGGAAACACAAATCTTGAAAAAAAATGCTTTTTCTTTCCAAGGTGTCCTGGCACATGCAGTTTGTAAAGCAGGAATATTGCTGAAGCTGCCTTTTCAGTGGACAGCCTGTTCTGCAGTGCTTTAAATGCACAGACAAATGTAATTTCTGAGTTTAAAAAGCAAACAGAAATCCCCAACACCAAAAACCGAACAAGGAACAAAAAATCTGCATGTTTGCTTTGCATTTTCAGCAAATCACGGTGTAAAAGAATGTCTTGTCTGTGACAGATTACACGATGTATTATTGTTATTTTTTATTGTTGTTCTGTGAGTCACGCTTTAAATGTCTGTTGTTTGGAACTGTAATAAACCTTGATCCATCTATTAAAGGAAATCTTTAAATAAAAACCTCCAAACCAATAAGATTTAAAAAAAAAAAAAACCCTACAGTATTGGTGTCAAAGGAAATTAATTTGGCGGCTGGCTTGTGTTTTTCTCCGAGGCAGATATTGATGAGTGTGCCGAGGGGATGATTGCGTGCCACGGCCGCTCGCGCTGTGTGAACCTGCCGGGCTGGTTCCGCTGTGAGTGCAGGAGCGGTTTCCATGACAATGGCAGCTTTTCTCCTGCCGGGGAGTCCTGCGTGGGTAAGCGATCACCAGCGAGCCTTTCCGTTCATCCTTCTGCATGGCCTGCCCGAGGGACTGGCGAGTTTCTCAGGAACCGAGGTGTCTGTCTGTCTGTCTGTCTGTCTGTCAGCCAGGAGGGGCATCCCAAGCCTGACCCCCTGCCCTTTGTCAGAGCAAGGGGCTGGGAGACCTGGGGTGAAGGTGGCCTTGCTGGGGAGCACCACTGCCCAAAAAGGCTCTTCCAATTCAAGGTTTCAGCCCAGCGACAGGAGAACCTGTGTGGCATGTCTGTGTTGCTTTGGTTTGCTTGTTTTCCATTTTTCAGCTTGTTTTCCATTTTTCAGCTTGTTTTCCATTTTTCCATCTTCATCCTTAATTGGTTTGGTTTTGGTTTGCTTGTTTTCCATTTTTCAGCATCTTCATCCTTAATTTTTGAGGATTATGCAAATAACATCACATACCCTGTGCACCATATTTGCAGAATAAGGCCCCCAGCATGGACAGAGAGGGATTTTTAAGGAGTGCAGAGGAGTTTGTCAGTGTTTCTGTGGGAGGATAAATTCATCATTTTCCATGATGAATTAATGCTGGCTCCTGCAGTCTGTGTGCCCTCCCTGGCTCTGGGTGCCACTCCAGCAATGAAACCATGCTGAAGTTGGTTTTATTGGTAATTTTTTGTTGGTAATTCTGCCTTTCCCCTGCTTACAGTTTTTCCATCTTTTCAGTTATTTGCCTTATACATAATTTCTATGTGGTATTTTATCAGGTGAGTTTAAAACTCTTTAGAAGGGATCCCATTTTAACTTCCATGAGATCAACTGGCTCCTAGTGTTGCTCTGTCCTTTCTTTGGCATTTCAGTTACTTCATCTCAAGTCAGTTATATGAGTTTTCTATTAAAGCTCTTCTCCTCCTTTTGTGTTTTTTTTTTGTTTGTTTTTAATTTTTTTTATGCATTTTTTAACGCTGTAAATTTGATTTATCATGTCCATAACTTCAAAGGGTGTTTTCTATTATTATTATGGATTAATTATATGCTATATTAATTATATGTTCTATATTTCTATGATTATTATAGATTTAATTATAGATTTTTAAAAATCTATAATTAAAATAAAGATTTGTAACAAAAATATATAAATTTACTTGTAAAAAACATTCCCATCCTCTATGAATTCTGGCTCTTAGAAGTCCTTGGGATAAGGTAGTGTCACAATTTAAAAATGGAATGATGATGATTTTCAAAGCAATATTTTGTAGATTGTCCAGCTAAGTTAGCTTTTTACACATTGTCCTAAGCTGGTGGGGAGCTCAATCAAATCACAGCAGTGACCTTCTTCAGAGGGTGTCTGTGTAAAAAATGGCAAATTTTACAGCATTTCAGGATTCCATAGATAAAATAGATGAACGTCATGTATTTCTAAATGAATTCTCAAATGTTAAGAGTCTTCCTCTGGTTTGTTTGAATGTTGTAAAATGAGTGATGAACGGAGCAACGTTGAAAATGCTTTTCTTGGTGAGAAGTCAAAGCACCATGACACAACTTTCAGACAGCCCTGAGGCTGCTGGGGATAAGGAGCATTTTTAGCATTTCTGGTGCTTGTACCACTCCCATGGGGAGCCCCATCCCTTGTCCCTTGTCCCTCCTGCACCTGGTGTGGGAAGCAGAAGATCAAGAGCCAGGCTGATGTCAGGAGGAGACAGACAGACAGACAGACAGACAGACACGTAGGCAGGACTGTGGCTGACCCACAGGCAGGCTCAGCTCTGGAAGGGTCAGAGCTGCTTGCACTGAGTCACTGTTGGAGGGTTGCAAAACCCTTCAAGATGTTGTGATGGAGACTGGAGGAGCAAGATTCCATGCAAACACACTGCCCTCATTTTCACCTGGAAGTCTGTGAGGTGAGGTGCTGTAAACAAAATGTGAAATTAATTATTTTCATGAATTAGCTTCTCTGAACCATCTGCTACAGGGCACCAGTGAGAAAGAGAAATAAACCAGTTGGCTTCACCAGTATAATGATATAAAATCATTGAAAAATTAATTGGAAGATGCTGCTAACCCATATTGACAAATTTCAAACCCTGATGTGTATTTCAAAATGCAACTAAGAGTTGGGTAAAACAGCAGGGAGAGAACAGTGCACCTTCTAGCTAATATGTCACATTGCAGAGCTTGTTTGCATGGTGGAACATTTAGAGTCAGAACTGTTGTCTTTCAGATAAAAGAGGGTTCATCTGCTTAGCAACAGTATTTTTTCCTGGTGTATTGTATATTGAATTTGTGCACATGAGGTGTGTATGAGCCATAGTCTTTCAGTGTGTCTTGAAACATTTCTTCTTCCTCCCTGAAGGACATACTTGGAGAACAATAAATAAGCTAAAAACATAAGAAATCAGATTAAACCCCTTCCTACAAAATAATAACAATAAATATTACACAGAGTCTTAAATATCACAAGACAGTGGGAGGGAGTCCTCATCTCTGCTAGATTGCCCAAAGCCCAGGCAGCCAGTTGCTTTTGTTGGATGCATTTCTGCACACATTGGTGAACCCCTTTTCCCTCTGTTTTATGTGGGTGTTATGGAGCTGAGTCATTGCTTGCACTATCTCTGCAGTGCTTGCAAAACATTCAGAAAAATAACATCTATTTGGGCAGTGTGATACCTCAGTGCTTCTAAAAGCTAAATTCTCATTGACAAAGGGAAAACAGGGAAGTTTGTCACCTGGTGAGGGACAATTGAGTAAATCAGCAGATGTGGCAGAGAAGGTTATGACACATATATTGCACCAGAGCTTGGATAATAAGGATGTGTGGCTTAGCCAGGCCCCTTCCAGATTGGGAAAATTCTTTTTATTGCTCAAAATATCAGCCAAAGACAGCTTTTATCAGGGATGTCAGCTTCATATAGTGATGGTGAGTAGGCTCAAATTAAGAGAATGTAATTTGATTTCCCACAGTAGTGTTTTTAGGAGCCCCTGGTCTTTCACAATGTGTTATTAAGAAAACTGCTTGCAGACAAAAGACAATTGCAGTACAAAGTTACTACCAAAGTTTGCCTGGCAATTAAAACCTGTAGGCTACAGCTGCTGTGTTGTTTGGTTGTTTTGTGTTTGTTTTTAATTTTGTAATAGGAGCTTGGCTGCAATCTGAAGTAAGAAACAATAAAACTTCATAGAGAATGATGAGCTGTCATGTGATACAGTATTTGTGACTATCTACCCAAAGCAAATTACACTTTTCAATCTCCATCTCACAGTGAGATGCTTCCAGTCTGTAGAGTGCTGTTCAGACCCTGGAGTGCAGATTTACTGATTCTGGTTTTTTTTCATGATGATTTGTGTTTCTTGCTCCCTACACTGGGACTTCCACTCGCAGAAGGAACAACCACCAAGGCAGCAGTGCCTGTCAGGTTTTGTTTATTTTCTTTTCTTTAGGAACCACTACAAATTTTGTAGGGAAGCTTAACATGGATTCTCCTCCCACCAAATCCCCACGGGATTCACCATTTATTCCAGCCTGACAGGCAGTGTAGCTAGACCTCACTGCAAGATTAGAGTTGCTGGTTTGGGGAAGTGAGAGCTGGAGAAAGGATGACTGAAGAGCTCATGAAAGAAAACCCCACAGCTATTAGTCCCCCACAAAAGCTGGGTGCAGCAGTGCTGGCAGGTCAGAGCTGAATGGATTTTAAATCTCTTCCTGAAGCTTTCATGTACTCCATGGTGTGCTGCAGTGGGGTCTCTTATCTAGATTAGAAAGAAAAAGCAAAGGAGGTTAGATTTTATTTTTCCCCCTTTCTGTTTCACACAAAAAGGAAAAGACCCATCCCTGGGAAATCTTCCTGAGAATTACTTTCCTATCTGTTGGTAGGGAAGTGCTGTGGAGGCAGAAAGGTTTGCATGTGGTACAAAACTATCCAAGGGCATATTGAACGTGCTATTTTACAGCTTTCTTCTGTTCTGCTCATAGAATTTCTTAAAACTCACAGTATCAGAGTTGGTGTCAGTGCATTTTATCCTGTAAAATAAAGGTTATCTTATTTACTTTCCATCTAGTAAATTCTAATTTTTGTATTCTGACAGAAAATTGTGTTACATATCTTCAAGGTAATTGTGTTTAGTCATTTCTATATATTTAGAAAGCTTTAGTAAATTCTTTATTCAGAATCTAATTTATTATGCACTGTTCTTTAATAGACCATTATGTCTCTATAGAATAAAAGTACTACCATAAAATATTTTCTAGCTAACAGTGAATCCATTTGGTGATATTTTTTCAAGGACAACTCCAAACAACTTTGATTTAGAAAGAAGGCAAAACAATCATTAAGTGACAAGTTGTCTGTGAAAAATGATCTGTCAAAACAGAGTTTAGTTAACTTGTACATACATTGGTTTGGGAGCCCAGCTTACATTTTTCATGTTAACAATATACTGTAATGGTTTAATGTACCAGAACAGTTCAAATTAGCACATTAGGGGGGTTCTTTCTTCTGCAACAGCTTATCCTGATGGTACAGAGCACCACACTGCATGCCTTGCTTGCACACATTTATTAAGGTGCTGTGCAAAAGTCTTACAATTAAAACCTGCATAGCCTTGAAAAGTAAGAAATGAAGTAGCCAGGGATTGATTTCAAGTTTCAGTGAAAGCAAGTTAATGAACTTGTGTTGATGTGAACAGTCGTGCTTGTCTTCTGCCTGATTCACCTGCTGAGGCTGTGGGACCTCTCACAATATCTGAGGCAAATTAGTTCTCATTACAGCCAAAAAGGATGGGACAGGAAATTGCATCTCAGGGGATGATTTGCTTCCATTTCGATTCTGTTTTCTTGCCTGCCCACATTACTGAGCTCTCCATGTACTTTGAGAGTGTATTGGGAATGAGCATCTCTTGGGTGGTTTCCTCCTCTCTCTTTTGTCATCCACAAAATGTGACTGATTGCTAAAATGTGTATGGGTCACTTGTGGCTGTGCATTTGTTTCTAGAAGCACTGGCTGGAGGGTTTGGAGAGTGAAGATCTTGATCACTTGTGTGAGGTCTTGGCAGCAATCCCTTTGCTGCTGCTGGGTTGTTGATAGAAAATTGCATCAAACTTTGCAGTACAAGCAAATTTCTCCTCAGTGTGGGTGTTTCCACTATATCCACACTTCTCCTTGAGAAGGAACTGTCTGGAGAGGATAAGGAAAGCTCTGCCACTTTAATTGGGGTTATTTAGTAGTTTTTGCTATGGAGAATCTCAGTATATAATGAGTTAAACTGCAAAACCCTATTTCATGTGTGAAAATCAGATTATTTCCATAGGTTGACAGGATACATGAAAGAATGCATCCCTCCAAACATAAATACAGATGGTTTTGGTCTTGTCCTTTATATATAGGGAAATAATAAGGAGTCTCCTTGCTATTTCCAGTGTGCTTCAAAGTTGCTTGATTTATAAATTAATATTTTATCTCCTGCCTACTTTGTATTGGCATAATTGGAAATGAGATTTGTGTGCAGTTTTGCCTTGCCCATCTTTAAATGTTCCAGTTTTGGGCCTGCATCTTCTGAGAACAGGTGTGGGAAAGCAATTGTAACCTGCCAGGACGTGGAGAATTTCACCTAAGCAAGGATTTGACCACTACAAAAATAAGCTAATTGCAAAAGCCTCATCATAGTTTTCACACTCACTAAATTATTGTTTTGGACAGCTGAAGTAGGCTAAGTTGAAAAAGTTTTTCACTGATACCTGGTTTCAGCATTCTGAGTCTCAGCATTCAGATCTCCATTCAGCCTGATGGAGATCATTTAAGAGTTCTTTGTGGAATCAAAGGAAATGCTGAAGAATAAATTAAGAGTAAGCATTGATTCCAGTTGTTAAGGAGAAATTTCACAGTAAATACAAGTACTTTTTTTTCATGCTTTGCATAGCCACCGACATGCTGATCTCACCCTGATATGGCCATTTGATCTTCATTAAATTAAATAACTTTCTGAACCTAACAGAGCTAACAATGTGGGAGCATTTGGCTGGGCTCTTCTTCCTTCCCCATGCCCCCAGTCTAGTTTTAGGCTGAAGGAGAGACAGGGACAAAAGCATGTTCTGCTTGTTAACTTTGTTCCCCCAAATTATGAGGAACGTTGTCTGTTTGTTCTGACTTTAGGAAATGCAATCAACATCGACTAAAAAACTGCCAAAGGGATATTCTCAAAAAGTTAGTTCTGTTAAAAGTTCTGCTGGAAATGAGTGCAGTGTCCAAACCATTTATATCTGACTAATGGCTAAAACTTTTAAATAATAAATGCCATAAAAAGAATAATAAACTATTATTTGCATAAAGACCCAAAAAGCTGCGTAGCAATTAGGGATTTATGTTCATGCTTTGCTTGATTCTTCATCAAGAATCACCCATTTACCAGTTTGGGCTGCTCTTAATGGGGATATCCTTTTGATGTGTGCTAAATGGAGACCAGCAGCAGAGGTACATAAATGGGGTTCTTCCCTTCTGCCTGCACATAAGAGATTAAGTTGGCTTTGTGTGAACAGGTCTGCACTACTGAAAACATGAATAATGTTAGCTTCTATAATTGCTAACATCTGGCTTTCCATAAATCTGTTAAATTACATGGAAACTGAATTAGATTTCAGTGTCATGAGTGAAGCAATTAAAGGCAACTCAGTAGGCAAGAGGGCTTTATCTTCATCTGTGAAATCCTTTTAGTTTTGAGCTGTGAAAGCTGCCCTTCCAATCTGCACTGTTATTCTGCTCCATCCCATACAGATTATAGTCAAGGAGCTTTTAATGAGGCAGGGAAGGCAGTATTGATGGTGCTTGTTGAAACCACCAAAGGCAACGTGAATACTTCATTTACACCTTTGTTTTCAACAAAAAATACAAGTCAAAGTCTATTGAAAGGAAAATGGGAAATCTTCGAGGATGTTTTAAGTTTTACAGTAGCTGTTTGGATATAATTCATTTGATACCAGTTCATTCAGAGTTCTCTTTGTGTCAGTCTTCATGCTCTTTACCTCCTGCAGTACTCTGGCACTTGTTAAACAATGAACTACAAATTTTAATTTCTCTTAGTGCTGTGATGCTATAGGACATGAAAGAACACAAGCACACCCGCTCTCAAGGTGAAGGAAAAAAGGGAAGTTTATTTTCTGACTCCAACATTTATAGTTTTACAAAGGTGACAGCAGATTGGAGGGTGACAGTGCCACCTCTCCAATGACACTGGTTAAACCAACATCCATCAACTCTCTCCTCCTCCATAAAGGAATCCAAAACAATGAGTTATTTACATAAAGTGTGTGAGAAAGTTCACTACAAGGATGTCCACATCAGAAGGTTTAGAAAATCTTAAAAACCAGGGTGACAGTGCTGCATCTTTTTCACCACCAGTAGGGAATATTTCAAGTACTCAGTTATGGCTAATTGTGCACTAGAGCAACAATGTTCTTTTCTGGCAATTAAGACTTTCAGGACAGCAAAAATGCACCATTTTTAGGCAAGTCTGAGTGATGAGCAATTGAATCATGCTGTCAGGCCACTGGAACTTTTGTGCAAGGGACTGGCTCACAGGTTAGCCCAGGAGTGGAGCCCTGGGAAAGCACTGGAATAAATTACCTCCAGCTTCCCTTTGGATCTCTGAGCACACCAATGAAAAGTAATTTTCTGGCAGCCCCAAGCTTTGACTCGGTTGTGCAGGCTGATTTTCACATTTAATCAAATCCAAGGGTGTGAGCACATTTCCACTTGTTCCTGGAGTATTTGTGAATTGAAATCAGGAGTTGCACTATCCACACCAGAGTGAATTTAGTGATGTGATTGTTGTCAAGAGGTCCTTGCAGCAGAATGAGAGAATTCTTAGTCTTTTTAAGATTGGACACTTTGAGGTGATGAATCATGAACCTGTGGCACTTGTCCTAAAAGTAAGGCCACTGGACATCACATCCTACCTAAATTAGACTTTAGGTAACTTTTATTTGTAAGTTCTGTTGACTTTGTTGGTTTAGAGGGAAGTTAAAAATACTGTTGGGTAATACTGAGCAGTTTAAATTGCAGCCTAGCAATAAGGTAATTTCAAATTATAAGTATGGTGGTTCTTCCTTGTAATTTCTGAATTTATCTAATGCTATTCTGGAATTGTCATGACAGAAACCATCACATACTTCTAAAGGATTTTATTTTCCACCCTTCCTTCCCCTGTTGATTGCAGTTTTCATTGCTTATGTTGGAACAAAAGAGACCCACCAGTTTACTGGTATTTCATCTGGACAATTTGCCAATATATTGTTTAAGAAAAATCCAAAGTTATTGTCTGAAAGAAACACCAATTTTTAACAATGCAATTTGCTTAATAATCTAATAGCTTTCATTGCAAGAAAAAGAACATTGCATGAACTCCCTAGATAAATTCGTATTGCATAATTATATTTTACCCTCTAGTAGCAAATTTATTGGGATACTGTATTTCTCTTGTCACCTATTCTTTGTGTCATTGCTAAATCATACTGCATAGCTGTAATACATTTTTTTTTGTGTATAAGGTGCCTCCAAGTTCTTTTTTTTTTTTTTCCAATTCACTTACACCTTCCAGCAATGGGAAAAGGATGCAACTGACTGCTTTAATATGGGGAATGTTGCTTGTGCTAGGAAATTATAAAGAATAATGCACTTCTATTTTGATGTATAACCCAGAGCAGAGTGGTCTAATTAACAGGAAGTCACTCTACTTGCTGGCTTCCAGTCACTGGGAAATGAGCATGCACATTTATCTGAAGGTTCAAGTTTTTCACTGATATTTGGTTTCACCAAGGTACCTCAGACTCAGCATTTACAGCTCAGCCTGATGAGATCATTTAAGAGTTCTTTATGGAATCAAAGTAAATGCTGAAGGATAACTAAAAACCATCCGTGCTTTAAGTCTACCAAGTAAATATGGACGCTATAAAAAGGAATGCACCCTCATCCACCAACAACAATAAGCAATAAGTACTTAATTCAGAAATAAAACTTCCCCCATGAGAAATGTGGCCGAAGCTTTTCTAAAGCTGCTGTTTTGCAGATATCGATGAGTGTGCCTTAAAGATCCACACCTGCTGGAATGACTCAGCCTGTGTGAACCTGCCAGGAGGCTTTGACTGCCTGTGTCCCTCTGGGCCATCGTGCACTGGAGACTGTCCCCACGAAGGTGGCTTCAAGAGGAACGGGCAGGTGTGGACCCTGAGGGAGGACAGATGCTCCGTGTGCTCCTGCAAGGTGAGATCCAGCTGCCCTGGCCCCCAGGAGGCTTTCACCCTCTGGGCTCATGTCAGAAACCCTGTTTGTGCTGTTGGGGGCAGAAATGTTAGCCTAAGCCCAAGGGAAAAGGTAAGCTGGACGCTGAAGCTGGGATGGGGATATTCTTCTGGGAAGTTTTTATTTTCTTGATTTGCACAGCTACACACTTAACTGAATGATGGCCAGCCCTGCTGAGCTTTTACCATGTCACCCTGTGGGCCAGAGCATTTCAGAGTGTGCCTTGAGGAGGGTTTTTTACCCTTTAACACAATGTGCAGCTTCCAGCATGCTGCCTGGAAATGCTGAAAGCTGACTTGAATTTCTCTTTGGTATGAATGTGCACCTCAGCACTGCAGTCAGCCCACTTCCTCCTGGCTGTGTTTCCCTGTGCTTGGAATACATTTGAATTGACTGGGTGAGAAGAAAGTCAAAGGTCAGAAGACCCAGCACAGGCACTTAATTTCCTCCAAGTGAGGAGAGGTGAAGCCCAGCTTTTCCCTTGGCTGTGTTGGCAGGTCTCCCACTGGAGCAGGGCAGCTCTCTTTGCTTGTTTGGAGAAGCCAGGTCTGGTACCAGTGGAGGCACCTTAAAGAGTTAACATTTAGATCAGGGTAGGGTTTTTTTTTTTTTGACATTACCTTTTTTAACAATTTTTGTTCATATGGTAACCAAGTTAGAAGGTTGGCTCTGCTTTCTTGATTTTCACTCGTTAACAGAGGAATGCTCTCTTTGAAATCAGAAGAATTTTAGAAACACGTTAATCTGAGAAGTGGTTGGTCTTTTGTGGTCACTTTGAGCTGATTTGTTCATAGTGTGGGTAAAGCTGTCCAAAGGCACAGCAGAGACTCTGGGCCCACACATGAGTTCAGGTAAAATGAGGTTTTGGGCTCTGTGAGGAGCTGAGGATGGAGCATGGGGTTGGCCATCAGTCTCTGTGTCTCAGTGCTTGGGAGCCAAGAAGCAGAGGGGAGCAGAGGAGCAGTTTGGAAGTTGCAGGAAGCTGAAAGCCTCATCCTTTCTGTTTTGTGAATGCAACCTAAAAAGTACACTGCTGGTTTGGGCTCTGTAGGGAATATGTTCTTGTGAGTTGCTGTATTTTTTACTTCAAGTAGCCTCAAGCTCCCTAAAACTCCTCCTCTCAGAAACTGAAGCATACAACTTTACTGAATGTACATCAAGCTTTTATGGTAATCTGGGGGAGCTGACAAGCTTATGAAAGGATTTCCAGTCAGTAGACTAAGCAGTTTAATATATGTGAAGACATCTGGTCTGCCTTTGCAGAATTGTAACTATTAGTATTCACATTTTAGATTGCTTGCAATTTGTGTTATTTACCATTTCTCACTGCATGTATATCTTATGTTGAATGTTCTTACTAGTATATGAAAATACAGAAATTATTAACTAGTACATCGTTTAAACTGAGCCTGACACTGTTGTTATGACTCTTACTATGTGTCTTCCTCACTTTGCTTTTTCCCCCTCTGTGAATTAACATTTGCATTTAATTTCATTCCAGTAGCTGCCTGTTTCAAGAGCAAATTCTCGTCTACAGATTAAGGAAAACAGAAAGAGCTCCTTCTATATCACATCTCAGGCAGAATAGAAAGTCTTCACTCAGTGTTTAATGAAATATATTTTAATACATCCTGATAGATTCCACTCCACCAGGCTACTCAAACCTCTCCCTTCCATGCAGTTGCATGGGAAACTGCCCCTGCTTGATATTTTGCAGTGAGGAAAAGAGCAGAATGTAACTAAACCATTCCTTATACTACCTACTCAAACTTTGCAATGATCCTACTTGTTTGTCCAAAAGAATGGCTTTTGTTTTGCTGCAGTTACTCTAGCAAAGGTGGATATATTCAGGCTGAAACACATAGTTACCATCTTAAAAATATTTTAACTTGCAGTCTGGTGCAAAGGAAATACATTAACCTTACTTAATGAACTTCAGAGCTATTTGTGAAGAAGAATACTATAGAATAGAGGAAATTATATTGCTTCATTTATGTAATGAAGCAAAGTGTCATTACTGAAGCACAGGCTATTTCAGTGTTTCACTGAACCCAGTGTCTTCAAACCATTCTTGTTCATCGAAATGTACATAAAGTTTAGAAAATCATAAATTCTCAAAACTATAAATTTACATTGTTCCTTTAGTACATTTGACACGTCCTGTATAGGCATCTTTCTGAACTATTGTGGATTTAATAGACCAATAATTTAATTTAATAGACGTTTAAGGCTAGAATTGTGCTGTCATGAAAAAGCAAAGTCTGGCTGTGCAGTGTGGGCAGGCCAGGTGTGGGGTTTTGAGTCTGTCTCAGGTTAGGGCAGCCCTCCCTTGCCTGTGAAAAAGGCCTGGGAGATGCACACAGCACTGGGAGCAGGGGGATCTGCCAAGCTGATTTGTGTTCCTGAGAGTGAGAACCATTTGGTGGTTTGGTTTTTGCAGGGCCTGATTTCTTTCCAAACTGGCTTTGGGGCTCTGTGAAAACTTGGACCAGCCCTAACAGCCATTCTCTTGTGTGTCAGTTTTTGCTTTGACAAGAACAATTTTATGAGCTACCTCTGATGCTTTTGAGGAATGTAGAACTGATTCAGTGAGTAAGGTGGGAAGGAAGAGGTAGTAATGAGATGTTATATGTTGTTACTCACCTGAAATAAAGAAGGTTTTCTGTATCTATTTCTCAAATTTCTATGTATTTTTCAGGGCTACTGCTGAGCTGCAAAGATGCACATGAGATAGTGTAGCTTATGAGGCTTTGTGCCACTGCAGTATGGGGATAAAAATGTTTTTTGAAATGTACAGAGCTAATGTGGTTGTACACAAAACACAAGTGCTTAGAGACTGAACAGAGTAGCAGTGTATTATGATTACCAAAAGTTCTCTGGCAAAATCATCAGGTTTTTCCAGTGTTCTGAAATATGGAGAGTAAAGGCAACATAGAACATGCTCAGGGAAACACAGAATTACCAGCAGTGTCACCAGCCAAAAGGGGAATTTTGAAAACTGATCTTGAAAGCTTAGAAACTGAATTGCAGTTAAGCAGATGGGCTGTTGTTAGCCATTATTAATCAGCACAGAAGAGGAGAGAGACTGCCATGGTCAGGGTTCCCTGGGTTCCTGTCACAGCCCTGCACTCCTGCTGCTGATCATCCTGACAGAGCTGCTGGGCTGAGCTGGCTTCTGGTGTTCAGCTGGACCTGGCCAAACACATGGCCAAGGAAATGGGCTCCTGCCATTCTTGCTTGTGATTTACTCAGACTGCTGAGTGAGGAGACAAAGATTGCTTATCCCTTGTCCCACAGCTGAAGAGGCAATCCAGCCACTAGTACAGAACACATATCTTGGTCTGATACAGTGCTGGACAAAGCTTGGACAGTAATACATGCCCTGCAGTTGCAAAAGTGGTTCAGCCCCTTGCTAACCAGGCACATTTTTCTATTTTTTCATAATTTTGTGTTGTCCTCAGCTTTGCTTGTTAGGCATAAGAAGTAATTATAATTATAATTATTTTTACAATAGCAAGGAATATTCTAATCCATTCAAAACTCTGGGGAAATGCAACAGTGACACTGAACTGCCATTGGCACTGTGGTTCCCTGATGCTGATTTTGTACATGTTGCATTGTGAACAAGGTTTTGCTTTAGAACAGGAACCCAGCCCTGGTTCCTGTACATCAGCTGATAAGCAGCCACCCTCCAGGCTACAAGGTGAGCAGCCTGGTCTCGTGGGAGGTGTCTCTGAACAAGATGAGTTCTGGTGTCCCTTCCAGCTCAAACCATTCTGTGATCCTTTCCTGTGCTTATGGTTATTTTGGCTGCCTGTGGAAAAGTCATCCAGGGCTGCACTCGCTCTTGTTAGAAATCAGTTTTTATCAAGGATCAGAGGAAATAAATTCCATTGCATTGAAAGGTGTTCCTCTATTTGGTGGCAATGAAATTTTCTTCCTTACATCAGATAATAGACTCAGAACAAAGTTCCCATGGGGCTAGGAAAAACTGCAATGAAATGAATGGAGTTGCTTCAGGAATTGTATATTGTGAGTCAAAGCTGAATATAGCTTTATCCAAGCCCTCTGTAATACATGCACTGAATTATAATGAATGATAAGTTCTTTTATCTTTTAAGATAGTGTAGTGTAGGTCCAGATGTGGGACAGATACAGAGGTCAGAATAAGGAACAATTAGTTAGCACTAATTGTGATTGTGTTATATTTTGCACTGATTTAGTTAAAGGGATCACCTTTATTCAAGTTATTTTCCTGACAGTGGTTCCTTCAGTCAAAATAGTGCTAAATAAATATTATATGTATTAGAGTGGCAACTGGTTGAAGAGTTTGTTGATGTAACCAATGAGATATGAAATTGCTTCACTGCATTTCACTGAGATACTGACTGCTTTTAAATTCACTTGGCTGGATACAGGAAAACAGTGCTGTCAGGTTCAGCCAGAACTGGATCCATGCACTGACAGAACCTGGGATAGCACTGGTGTTTGTTGTGGTATGACAGGCAAGATCCACTCTTGTGGTGTTGGGAGTCCCCAGGACGAGGTGAGAGATGAGAATTGACTCTGAGTTCTCAGAAGGCTGATTATTCTATTCTATTCTATTCTATTCTATTCTATTCTATTCTATTCTATTCTATTCTATTCTATTCTATTCTATTCTATTCTATTCCATTCTATTCCATTCCATTCCATTCTATTCCATTCCATTCTTTTCTTTTCTATTCTATTCTATTCTATTCTATTCTATTCTATTCTATTCTATTCTATTCTATTCTATTCTATTCTATTCTATTCCATTCCATTCCATTCCATTCCATTCCATTCTATTCCATTCTATTCCATTCTGTTATTCTATTCTATTCTATTCTATTCCATTCCATTCCATTCTATTCCATTCCATTCTATTCCATTCTGTTATTCTATTCTATTCTATTCCATTATTTTCTATTCTATTCCATTCTATTATTCTATTCTATTCTATTCTATTCTATTCTATTCTATTCTATTCTATTCTATTCTATTCTATTCTATTCTAATATTCTATTCCATTCCATTCCATTATTTTGTATTCTATTCTATTCTATTCTATTCTATTCCTATTCTATTAGTATTCTATTAGTATTCTAGTATAGTTTTATTCTAAAACTATACTAAAGAAAGAGAAAGGAGACATCAGAAGGCTAGAGAAAGAATGAATAATAAAAACCCATGATAGACCAGAGAGTCTGACACAGCTGGACTGGGATTGGTCATTAGGTAAAAACAACTCACATGGAACCAATCAAAGATGCACCTGCTGGTGAGCAACCTCCAGACCACACTCCAAGCAATCAGATAATTATTGTTTATGTTTCTTTTCTGAGACTTCTCAGCTTCTCAGGGGGAAAATCCCGAGGAAGGGATTTTTCAAAAAACATCACGGTGACAATCCACACCTTAGTGGCGTGGAACCCGCTAAGAAATTACCATTTCCTGATTAGCCAGAGCCGTGCCCTTTGCCGTGCCCTTGCCTGGGCGGTGGCTGATGGCAGGGCCCTCCCTGTGTGCTGGCAGGACGGGAGGATTTTCTGCCGGAGGACGGCGTGCGACTGCGGGAGCCCCAGCGCCGACCTGTTCTGCTGCCCGGAGTGCGACACGCGCGTCACCAGCCAGTGCCTGCACCAGAGCGGCCGGCGGCTCTACCGCAGCGGGGACAACTGGACCTACAGCTGCCAGCACTGCCGCTGCCTGGTACGAGCACAGCACGGGGGGAGGGCGAGCAGGACTGTGGCTTTAGCAGGAGACACCTGGAGGCAGGCTCACGCACCTTCCGGCACCTGCTTTTCAACCCCAGTCAGATCTGGGGGGTCACCAGACCGTGACTTGTGTTCATTTGCTCCCAGCTCAGAATGTAGGCTGTGGTCAGTCTGAGCTGCTTTAGGTTCTGGGTTCTGTTCCGTTCATTACATTCCTCAGCAATCACTAAGGCTTGGTTGAGGGTACTTTCTTTCTTTTAAGCCTGAAAAATGTGCTTTTAAATAGAGCTCCAGAAAAAATTTATGTCACTATTAGACACAAAGGAACACGAGCACACATTTCTTTCAAGGTGAAGGAAAAAAGGGAAGGTTTATTTTCTGACTTTTATAGTTTTACAAAGGTGACAGAGGATTGGAGGGTGACAGTGACACCTCTCCAATGACACTGGCTACAACAACAGTCTATCAATTCTCTTTTCCTCTATCAAAGGAATGTGAACAATAAGTTATTTACAAGAAAGTGCGTGATAAGGTTCCTTAGAAGAATGTCAACATCAGAAGGCTTTGAGAATCTTAAAAAACCAGGGTGACAAATTTACGTAATTATTTCAAGTCTGTCAATGTCTGTTCCTTGGACACAATCACTCTGTAATATATGGAGGCTACATTAGTTATGAGAGGTTTTTTTAAACTGTCACAACACTACCAAGATGAGGAAACTTGACAGGAGTAGTTGTCAGGTCAACCCCAAAGAGAAAAATCTCAACAATTTAGGGTTTTTAATGTCCAATGATGGTTGGGTTTCCCTTCCTGACCTCACCCCAGAAGGTTGCCACCTATGAGGAAGGGGAAACCAATGCCAAGAAATAAGTGATGTCCACAGCACAAACCAAACTAAGACATAAAAGGGCAATTCCTCGAGCTACCACCCTGGATTGCAGAATCCATAACATTAATTCCAGGGATTGGGTGATGATCAAATCATGGAGAGATCAGCCTCTAACTCCTCAGTGGGAAGGTCCCTTTCAGGTACTGCTCACCAGTGATAATGAAGCATTTAGAGAGCCCCAGAGAGCTGAAAGCTACACCATCAGTTTTTGCCTTACTGCTGAATAAGCAGGTCTAATGAGGAAAATTGAGAGCTTGACAAAAAGCTTGGAAACCTCAACACTATATTCATTTTAGCATTAGTCTGCTTTTGAGAAATTTCATGAGGTTGTCTGATATTATTACTTCTTCAAACCTTTTAGGCATGTGATGGGGTTGTTTGGAGAAGTGTCAGTTTTTAATTATATCTGTCTTGTCAAAAGGAATAATAAATTTAGGTATTTATTTGTTTGTTTGAATTCTGCAAATCTGGAAACATGGGGTGCCAGTGCCACTGTATTGTCACTATAGGACATGAAAAACAACAAGCACACAGAAAAGAGAAGTTTATTTTCTGACTCCAACATTTATAGTTTTACAAAAGTGACAGTGGATTGGAGGGTGACAGTGCCACCTCTCCAATGGCACTGGTCAAACCAACATCCATCAACTTTCTCCCTCTCCATAAAGGAATGCAAAACAATGAGTAATTTACAGAAAATGTGTGAGAAAGTTCACTACAAGAATGTCAACATCAGAAGGTTTAGGAAACCTTAAAAAACCAGGGTGACACTGTATAAATTAGAAAAAATTAACTAAATAAGACTGAAATTACTAGAAAAATGTACAGAATAATGATCATTTGTTTTCTCATTAGACACTATGGATTATTCCCTTAAAGCTTTATGTTTTCCATGGATATGCTAATTAGTGCATCAATGAAGTTCATTAAAATGATCAGTTTTCTATTTATAGCTGTCTGTATAACACAGTCTTTATATATGTCACTAATCAAGAGGTGTCTGAGAATCAGGAAGGAAATTACATTCAAAGCTAAGTTACTGTCATGAGGTAATTATCCATAATGCACAGAGTATTGAGGTTGTGGCTGGCAGTTTCTTGCCTAATTTTGTGATTGGGATAACATCCAAACCTGTAAGAGAGTGATGCCCTAAATCAGTGTTGTGTGTAAGGTTCTGTGCAGTGTGTGATGTTCTCAGCATCTGAAGTGTTTACAGAGCAGTACAGAGCAAGTTATTGAAGAACTTTCCAAGTTAAATTTAGACACACAGAGAAACACTCTGCAGAAGTGACTGCTGTTTTTGTCTTCTCCATGTCTCTATCAGCTAAACTGTTTCAGGTTCTTTTCAAATAAAAATAAGAATAAAATTTAAAATAAATAAATGATGGAATAAAATAGGTCAGTGGAACACAAATGGTATTGCTGTAATGATTCCTTTAGGAGCTGACAATAAAGTTGATATTGGCAGTTGCTGCTAAAATCAATGTTCAGTGCTTCTCTAACATACTAACCTACATCTATCTGCAGTGTTAATTTTCTATTTAAAAACTTGTTGTGATCCTGCAGAGATGTTTATGTGACCAGGAGTAGAAAGAGTACATGAGTCTGCAAGGCAATCACAGCAAAAATTATAGTTTGTAGAAAATATTGGTACCCAGTATTTAACCCTGCCTTCAAAAGCCCCAAAGAACTCAAGTTCTCCTGCTACAATGATGAGTGTTGTTGTTTAGTCAGAAATCAACCAAATGATAATCTGCTACATGCAGGAAACTTCAGTTCAGTATTCAACATGTATTTGTGTGATCAACCAAACTGAGGCCTGAACCATTCAGTTTATTGCAATTTTGGCAAAACAAAGCTTTCAAAAGGGTAAAAAGTTTCTTGTAGGTTCATAAATAACAGGTACAATGACACTTTTTCAATATTTATAGGAAGGAGAGGTGGATTGTTGGCCTCTGCAGTGCCCGACCCTGAGCTGCGAGTACACAGCCATCTCGGAGGGAGAGTGCTGTCCCCACTGTGTCAGTGACCCCTGCCTGGCTGACAACATCACCTATGACATCAGGAAAACCTGTCCAGATGGCTATGGGATCACAAGGCTCAGTGGTGCTGTATGGACAATGGTGGGATCTCCCTGTACCACCTGCAAATGCAAGGTATGACGGGCCAGGTGGAGTGGAGTGGTCATGGAATGTACCTGGTCAAACTGGGGTCCTTTTCCTCCCCTGGAGGCTCACATGAAGATCTTGGGGAAGTAAATGAGACCTGAGAGCCATCAGAAAACTCATGTGTTTTCTGTTTGGCAGAGTATAAGCAAAACAATTCTCTCCTTGTTGAAAATGTTGGGCACAGATACATTACTATCCTAGTGCAACTTTCAAGTGCCCTTCAGGCATTCTTGGTATGAGTCAAGAGTAACATTTCAATAATTACCTAGTGTGGATGTTCATGAAAATGTGTATTACAGAGCTGGTAAGCTGAAGCAAAAACACTACTATAAAAGTTTCAACAGCAAGTGCACAAGTTAAAAGGCATTGCAGCTCTGAGACAAAGGCATTCCCACAGTAGTGATGGGAAGGGAATGTCACAGTTTCTGTCCCCTGATCTCATCAAGATGTGTTTAATCCAATGGCTCTCATGCAGGAGTGCAGTCTATTTCCCTTGCTTTGTGCAGCAATGACCCCACTGTGCTTGTATCAGAATTATGAAAATGTTGTTTAGGGTTATATAAAATGGTCTTGTGTTCACTCTAGGAGAGAAAGCTATTGCCTCAGGGCTTTAAATTATTGAAGGCAGCATTTCTGCCATTCTTTTGAGGGTTTTTTCTGTAGATTTGTGATGGATTAAAAAAAAGAGAAGTAAAAAAAAAAAGCCCATTTGGGCTTTTAGTAGTTGCTGTACTTTTTTATTACATAAGATAGCTTTATAAATGACTATGTTAGAAGAAGATACTTCACACTAAATTCCAAATATGTATGGTGTTTATGTTGCCCTTATCCCCTCCATAACTGCCATGAACCAAGATCCTGACCTGTCCTTGAATTTCAGACAAGCAGAAAGCTTCCCTTTGCAGATCACACCAAAATTCTCTCCATTAACTTCTTCCAGGAGAGAAAACCCAGTCCTGTGTTTCCATTGCTGGGCTGTATTTTATTATGGGCACCACATCCAGGTTTCGAGTTCCTGTGGTGGTTCAGTGCTACTTGGCAAGGTTGGCCTCCTCAAAGAGCCACTGCTGGGAGCAATGCCAACACCCTGGGTGCTGGGGAGGTGTTTTTAGGTGTATTTAGGTGTTTTTAGGGGATGGCCCTGTGTCTGCATGCCCTTTGCTCCTGTGACCTGCTGTGCTTGTCTGTCCGTGCAGAACGGGAATATCTGCTGCTCGGTGGATTTAGAGTGTCTCAACAATAACTGACCTGGGCAGACTGGACTGTGCCAGGGGAGGAAAACGCTGGAGTTACCACCTGAAGGAAGCCTGTGCACTGGCATTTTATACACCAGACAATTACCAAAGTCTCCAAAGGAGGAAGATGTTTGGGAGTTGCCTTTGGGAGCTGTCACTATGCTCATCCCTGCCGGCCTTGTCGGGTGACTTCCAGTACAGCGCAGAGAAATCAGTGGTTGCTACAAGTTTTCAGTGTTGTAAATTACACACCTTTCCTGTCAAGAAATTTGCAAATATGTTTCAGTTATTTCATGGGTAAACTAATGCTGTACTTTTTGTTTTAATTTGTGTATTGACAACATTGATAGAATTCAGCTCTTCTTATTTTGAATCTAGATTTTACAAATAACGACAGCCTGTTGTGATTTTGTCCCATGATATCACATACTTGGTTCCAAGGTCCCTGTTAGATGTATTTATGAAAATATGTATGTATGTACAGTCAGATTGCATAATACTTATATTTCACAGCTGTCCAACATTTTAAAGCATTCAAAGCTATGGACAGAATGAAAGTAATCAAAGTAAGTCTGTCTTAAACTATAAAATTAAATGCCATGAACTGAATGAAATGGCAGAATAAGCACTTTCTTCTTCAAACGTGCAGAGCAGCAACAAGACTTCTACAGTGAGAAATGGAACTAAAACCCCATCCCACTGCCAATTCAACACACATTCAAGAAGGAATCACCAGTCATTATCAGCATTGTGTTCAGTATAATTCCTCTGGATTATAAAGTGGTAAAACAGCCAGAGATCCTTAAGATTATATAGTTTAAGTTGAATAGGTTAGAATTTGCTTGCATTTGCAGCATCATTGATGAGTTCAGAATTTTTCCTCTTTTGTGTTTAATAATGATGTCTGTCATCCTCAGTCACTGCTGCCATAGTGACAGAGTGCAGGGGCACCTGTTCCAGCAGCAGGAGACCTTAATGCCTCACAACTTCCATTACCAACAGCTCAGAAACAGATTTTATCTTTTCATGTTTTATGACATTTAAAAATCCTTAAATTTGCTGTGTTGTTGAGGACCTAAGTTTAGACAGGAATTTAAATCAAGACTCTTAGGCCTGTATGGAGGTTAGAGCTTAGATTCTCTTCAGCTAAAGTCTGGGTTTTTTTCAAGAGGCTAGAAGGTTTGTGGCATTAGAACAAGAAAATATTTCTATGGCAATGCATCTGCAGCTTAAATGTCTCATTTTTAATGTGCTGTTGTGTTTTGTTCTGCTCATTTGTGTAGTGGGTTTTTTTTCTTTTTGTTTATTTAATGAAACACACACTGAATATATGGAGAAGATTGCAGAAATAACTATAGTGGCTACAGTTTGGAAAGTCTACATTTGTGAGTTTTTCATAGTTTCATGAAGAAAATGTGAAACTGATGACTAAGAAAAAAGTGTGACTATACAGTGAAAATATTAGTTGTTAAATGAAGTACTATTACGTTTATAAGGGGACAGTGGCAAAGAATTTAAAATTACTTTCAGTCATTCAGATAACTTTATTCCAATTTTTTAACCAGGTTTTGTTTTAGTTAACAACTTTGTGTGGTAAAGTTAAATTTATTTTCTTAAAAGGCCCCATCATTTTCAGCTAATAATGTATTGACTCTATTTGCATTGCCCTGATGATTGTCTAATAAGGGAAGGAATTGTGTTTTATATGATACTCAAAGGATGTTTGTAAATCATAATGTCAGCTCATTTTGTATATCACATTGTAAAACCCAATGGTAATTCAGTTGGATAAGATTCCCAGTGGGCTGAGATATGAAGGGGAATGATTTAAAGTCTGTGGGCATCTAAATAAACTCCTATGTACAGATTGCTTTCCCTTAGTTTTATTAGCAGGATTCTAAACCACTGATCAATGTCCTTTCCAGCCTGAGCTCATGGTGTTGCAAAAAAGGAGGAAAAGTGTTTGCCCAGAGGTACAGCATCAGAGTGGTAAGAAATATGTCATTTATACTCAGGCAGAATATATTCCATACATTCCAGTCTGTCATATTGAATTTCTGAAGCTCTGTAAATGGATTAAAGACAGTGCAATCTGTGAAAATCATTCTTATCCCTTTTACCTTGTGGTAGTGAAGCCCTTTCCCAGGATGCTTCTGGAAGCTCCAGATCTTGTTAGGATCATATTTAACAGGGCCACAGAAGTTCACACTTTTCCACTGCAGACCAATTTTCTTCCAGAGCTCAAATGCAAATTAATTCAGTAATAAAACCCTTTCAGAGCATTTTATACAGCATTACGTGTCATTATCTCCAAGTGATGCAGCTTGAATTGTTTACACAAAGTCAAAATATTGACACAGACCTGTTTATGTTGCATTTTAAGCAGTTGCCCTGACTGTGATGAGCTTTCCCTCATGAAGTAATTTGATCACTAGTCACATCTCATGTTCCTTCAGAGCACTCAGAAGCCCCAGCCCCAGCTCAAAGAGCACATTTTATGGAGGAAAACTTAATTCCCCGTGTGACCAAGGTAAGTAAGAACTTTCAAAACTTCTTTCTTGATGAAATTCACCTGTAAAGATATGGACGCTAGAATTAAAATGCTGACAAAAACCCCAATGTTTATTATAATAATTTGAGGAAATTCTTCTCTTTGTTTGTGAGATGGACACTGTCTCTGCTCAGGAGAATGTATTTATTTTATATATGTGGTGCATATTTGTAGTGTGGTATTAACTTGAGGAGGACTACCACTAACCTCTGTGAAAGGGAAGGGGACCTGATCAAAGCTCTGGCTATAGACAATTGGAATTTTTTAGCTCTTTCTGTTTATTCAGAGTATTTCCTCTGTAACCCTTCTGATGACAAAAAAAAAAAAAAAAGTCAATGAGTGACAAACAGAAAATGAGAATTCCAGGTGTGGTAAAATGTCTTTGTCTTCCCCCTTCTGGCAGAAAGCTCAGCCTGGGTTCTCTAAAGCAGAACCTGGTGTTGTGTCTTGTGAGGACAGTGAGTTCTCAGCTGTGCTTCTGCCTGTTTGCAAACTCATTTTCTGGTTAAAGCAAGTGCAAATATTCCTTTGTAGTGGAGTCCTGGCCCACCCTGAGCCCTGCTGGTCACTAGGAAGGGCCAAAGCTGAATTATTCCCCACAAATAATAATAATGAATAATATTATTATTGTTGCTGAATAATACCAGCCCAACTTGCAGGAATGTGTGGGATTTCTTAGTGCCTTTGTGTTGCCTCAGAGACCTAAATAACAACTGTCTTCCAGTAATAGATCTTCCCCCAAGAGCTGTCAGTGAGTTTTCAGGTATAACTGTGTACAAGATTTAATTAATAACATCTTTTCAATCAGATTGCAGTGACAACCAAAATATCTTTTTTTTTTTTTTTTTTTTTTGTCATGTGACAGACAATGATGTTTTAACAAAACAAAAGGTAAAATGTCAGGAGTGATTACACAAATGGTAGAGTAGATTTTAGCAGAATTAAATCATAACTCCTACGAGCAATATGGGAATGTCTCTCATCTAATGGTACTTACATAATCATCATTAATGAGGGGTTTTTAAAAGGGCCCCATGATACAGTTTGATGTAAAATTTTAAGTGAGTGTTGTGATAAGACATAATTGTTTGAGGAACATATTCTGCCAGTGGAAAAATGTGCCTGCCAACAAGCTCCTCTTCTTCTTAAGGTACATCTTTGGAGCTCATTGAAATTTAAATTGGTGTAAGGAAGATTCATGATAGTATAAATTAAAAAAAAAAATTAAAAGAAATTTCAAAGATCCAGTCTGGGGTGGCTGAATGCTTCATATCCAATTGTTCTCTGGTAGAAGTTATGGTAGAAGTCAGCAATAATTCTGACTCAGCTGTCATTGACCTCAGAGGTGTTACTGAGCTGCTGCTATTGCATGCAATCTGCAAATTACTTGCAGGTGCTAACAGGATTAATTTTTGCTACTTGCTGCCAGTGGATAGTCCCTCTTGCATAGGTTTAGGTGTATGTGAGAAGGATGTGTATCAATAAGCTGATAAAAAGGGTCAAATTCAGTGGTTTTTGAAAATGAAACCATCATCAGGAGATTGTCAGCACATGGATATATGATGGCAAAAATCATGCCCAGTGGAAAAAAAACCACAAGCAAACAACCTACAATAAGATTCCCAAAACCACATATCTATCATTGAAATTGTTTTACTGCTACTTTAGGTGTGCAGTATGAGGGGTGCACTGAATTCTGATGGGTGGATTTCTCACTGGGAGCCAAATCTTTACTTCAGCAGTGCCTTACACTTGCACTTTTTATTTCCTAAATTTGTGCATGAGATTGTTTTGTTTAAGTGTTTTGGTTGAAACAGAGTGGTTTGGGGAAGTGACCCTTCCTGTGCTCTGTTTGAGAGAGAAGCAGCTGCCACAGCACCTGGGCTGATCCAGCTCCTTTCTTATGTGTGCCTGGAAAATCCCTTTGGGAAGGGCCCAGGGTGAGCTGGCCAGGGCTCTGGAGGATGCTCAGGTGATGCTGCAAGTGCCTACAGGCACTGCTTCTGAAGGGCTGGCCACCTCTACAGGGGAGAGGTGCACACCCTGCTGCTGGTGGGGTGGCTTGTCCTCCTCTCTTCTGTCATTTCTTTCCAAGGATTCCTCAGGTCATCCCTACACATCTCCCTGTCCCAAAGCTCTTCGTGCTGGAGTGCCTGCTGGTTGTTTATGGAGCTCCACTCGAGGGAGGAAGGGCTGAGAGTTCTGCAGCAGATCACAGCATCACTCAAACACAACACAGGCACCACAGCATCACTCAAACACAACACAGGCACCACAGCATCACTCAAACACAGCACAGGCACCACAGCATCACTCAAACACAACACAGGCACCACAGCATCACTCAAACACAGCACAGGCACCACAGCGTCACTCAAACACAACACAGGCACCACAGCATCACTCAAACACAACACAGGCACCACAGCATCACTCAAACACAACACAGACACCACAGCATCACTCAAACACAGCACAGGCACCACAGCATCACTCAAACACAACACAGGCACCACAGCATCACTCAAACACAACACAGGCATCACAGCATCACTCAAACACAGCACAGGCACCACAGCATCACTCAAACACAGCACAGGCACCACAGCATCACTCAACACAGGCATCACAGCATCACTCAAACACAGCACAGGCACCACAGCATCACTCAAACACAACACAGGCACCACAGCATCACTCAAACACAGCACAGGCACCACAGCATCACTCAACACAGGCATCACAGCATCACTCAAACACAGCACAGGCACCACAGCATCACTCAAACACAACACAGGCACCACAGCATCACTCAAACACAACACAGGCACCACAGCATCACTCAAACACAACACAGGCACCAAGGTCTTTCCATGAATTTAAACCAGAGCTGAAAAATCCTGTCTTCTAACAATGCAGTTGATTGATTGCTGTTTGATTAACTCTAAATCTACTTTTCCTCAAGCAAGAATTGGAAATGTGCTTGATGTAATCCAGTCCTTCTTTGCACTGGTTTCCCTTTGGCAGTATAAAATATGCAGATTTGTTTTCCTACCTGACTATAATGCAAGGTATTCATGCAGGTAATAGAATGTGTGTGTTTTGCTGCTGCTGTGTCCCTAGACTCAAAATAGGAAATCCTTACTTAATCTCTATGAAATTAGAATCAGAGAATCACCAAACTGTGTTCAGGTGAGCACTAATTTTAATGATAAACTTACCTGTTAAGGTAAGGGTTAGAGAAAACCAAAAATGTATTTTTAAAGTACCTGTGCAGCTGGAGAGGTGGTTTTTCAACCTGAACACAGTTTTGTCCATTTACTCACATTTATATTAAGTATATAATTAGTATATTAAGTATATAATAGTATATTAATTATATTAGTATATTAAGTATATATAATAGTATATTAAGTATATTAATAGTATATGTAATAGTATATTAAGTATATATAATAGTATATTAAGTATATTAAGTATATAGTATATTAAGTATATAATAAGTATATAATTATATAATGTTAGCTGATTACTACACACATTTGTGATGGTGTTCACAGGGGTCTGAGGATAGGGAAGAGATGAGGATCTGACTCCATGCTTCAGAAGGCTTGATTTATTATTTTATGATATATATTATATTAAAACTGCACTAAAAGAATAGAAGAAAGGATTTCATCAGAAGGCTGGCTAAGAATAGAAAAAGAAGGAATTATAACAAAGGTTTGTGGCTTGGACAGAGAGTCTGAGCCAGCTGACTGTGGTTGGCCATTAATTAGCAACAACCACATGAGCCAATCCCAGATGCACCTGTTGCATCCCACAGCAGCAGATAATCAATGTTCACATTTTGTTCCTGAGGCCTCTCAGCTTCTCAGGAGGAAAAATCCTAAGGATTTTTCATAAAATATCATGGCTACACACATTAACCACACAAATTCAATTTATGATTTGCAGGGCAGAAGACAGCTTTGGAAACTGCTAAATGAAGTCACCTCTTGTGCAGGTTTCCGTGCAAAAATGACATTAGAAACTGCTGCCAGCACTTTCTCAAGGTCAGAAGGAAATGTCTCTTCTATGGTTTGGGCAATGCACTTTTGGTGTATTTTTCTCTTAGGATCTGGGCAGCTGAGCTCCAGCCATGAGCTCCCAGTGCCTGCAGAGGGGGGCCAGGGTGGGCTGTGCTGGTGCCAGGAGCAGCCCTGTGGCAGCAGTTTGTGCCCATCCTTCATGGGGTGAAGCAGAGCACAGCAGCAAGCCTGATTCTTCTGCATCTTCCCCCAAAAAATCAGGGAGAATCTTTTTGGAAGGTGTCTTCTGCTGGTGTCTTAAAAATGGCAGAAATGCCAGGATTTGCCTGCTTTTGTTAGTGTTTTGTACAGCAGTGGTTAAGGATGAGCTTCCCAGTGCTGGCTGATAAATAAGTGTAGAGCAAAGCAGTTCTTTTCTCAGGGGGCTAATTAGCAATGTCAGCAGGTAGCACTCAATTGTCTTTTGAATTTTGAAGTATTTTAATTAACAAAAAGTGATTGCTCCCTTCTTTGCAGTTTATTCTTTACTTTCCTTGATTATTTTGCTGATCTCTCAGGCTGTCCCATCACTGCAGTCTTACAACCTGAGCAGGGATGAGCAGATAATGTGAGGACTAAGAAAAGGAAATATTTGGTTTTTTACCTCTAGTAAAAGGAAATTTGTAACCATAACTATCTTTTTTTCATTTAAATGTCACTTTGTTTCATAGTACCTATAGCTAGAATTAATGCATCATCAGTCTCAAAATACCTGGTTTTTATTATTAAAGGAAGGCAGACCACACCGGTTACCTACCTTTGAGGCATCCTTTTTGTAATGGGATTTTGCTTAAATATTTCCTGTTCCAGGGAACAAGAGAACTGTTTTTGAAAGAGTGATTCCAGCCTGTCCCTGAGAATGTTCTGTTCCGTGTCCTTTTTGCCTGGAGTTCTCAGAACTGGCTCAGCAGCATCCAAAAATTCATTTTGTAAACCAGGAGACCACAGTTGTGTCTGAAGCCAAGTTGGCAGCCTGGTAGAAGGGAGGGCAGATGAGCCTGAGAGCAGCCTCACATCAATCCCTAGCAAAGCCTCAGGGATCACCAGGAAGTATTTTGGGATGTGCAGCATAGTGTAAATCCCAAATGCTGGCTGCAGTTCTGCATGCCTCTGGAGTTCAGGGGAATTCAGCTGGAGGTTTCCTATGTCTAAGTGTTGCTCAGCAAGAAAGTTCAAAGCTATTTCTCTTCCTGAATTAAAGCATTGTTGTAAGATAAATGGGATTGTGGTGTGCACATATATACCCTCTACAATTGGGGAAAAAAGAAATTACCCCAGATGACTTTTTCACCTCAGAGTAGCCATCTCATCCTAAGTCAATTGTCAATGTTTGAGGTACTATTTACAGAGGAGCTTTTCTAGTGTGAGTAATATTATTTCAAGTGAAAATAGATGGATGCCATCTATTTCAGATTAGTTGATCCAGTGCAAGGAGAGCAATGAGAAATGTCAGTCCTACATGTTCTAAAATTATACCCTAGCTGTGCTGAAATTAAGAGCTAAGTTTAAGGGAAGTGTGTGTGTTTGAAAATGTACATTTTTCAGTGATTCATTGAAAAGAATGGGCTGGAGATACCTGACTCTTTTTATGGGACTTTGAGAGCTTTTGGGAGGGAGGTGATGCTGGAGATCAGTCTGTGTTTGGAAAGCAGTGGTGCTTTTACTGACCTGCTTTCCTGCCAGTGCTTTTGCCCTGAATTTATGCCAAAAGGTGGCATAAACCTGGTGCCAACCAACTCTGGTGCCTGAGTGTAAGCAAGAAAAAAAGAACCTGTGAGGACCCTGGGCCCAGCATCCCAAATGTAAGGATGAGACCCTGAAGAGAGACACATGGAGTCTTTAGGACTGAGCAAAAAACCACAAAAGTGTGTATATTTAGTGATTTTAGTTCATAGTGGGTAGGAGCAGTGCCAAATTTATAGCAGTAGCTCTGATGCAGAAAAACACTGATGCCATGGGGTCATGGTGGGGTCTGGCTGCACCATGGGCTGTCCTAACACTGCTTGCAGACACAGTTTTATACAGAAAATACACCCTTACCCAAAATTTATCTTTCAGGAGTGCAATCAAAGTGAAATAAACTGATCAGGAAAACAGTAAATTTAAAAATTTGTCATGTGTGACTGACCTGTGTGATTATCAGATTTTACTTTAAAAGCAGATAAAATGATTTGTGATAGCTTAAAAATAAGGAGAGGGTTAGAAGCTTCAATGAAGCCTCTCAGTTCAGAGGTGGTCAAAAATTGCAGCTTTTACAATTGCAGAATTGTAAAAAAGATCCTGGATAATGGAATTTTCTCTGTGTGTGGGGTGATGTTTGGTAATCAAGGCAAAAGAAATCATTAAGTCCAAGCTTGCAAATGGAAGAGAGAGAACCAAAAGGAAAATAAAGCATTATGCCAAGGAAGCAGGAACTTCAGAATGAGATTTCTGCATTTTTTATGACGTGAGAGTGCTGCCTATAGCAGAAATAAATGGTTTATTAATCTCAGGCTGGCACCAAATGCAAAGAAGAGGTGGCAGTTCAGGAACTGGAAAGCCATTTTCAGGTATGGAATGGAACATCACTGGGTGATCGAGGTTATAAACATTCCTTTGGCTTTCTGCATGACAGAAAAGGAAAGCTGAAATCAAGCAAATGAAACCAATATTACTTAATGTTGGAAATATGATGTCATTGGGCAGTTTAAATTAGAGGAGGAGCGTGCAAGAGAAACACATGGGGGGAAGAGCCAGGTGATACCAGCACAGGCAAGGATGCTTTTAGCAAAGACAAATGAGTTTATGAAGCTGGTGACACTAAATGTGGAAGTGATTTATAGGCAAGGCTCCTAAGCCAAGAAAGCCAAGAAAATGAGTCCAAAGGAGTCAGCATATGAAAATACAATTTTAAAATTTGTCTTTAGAATGTGGACACACAAGGTTGGAAACTACATCTACCTTTTGATTTTATTTAGAAAAGAACCTGACCCTGGCCACTGGGAGAATGTCCCAGAGCAGGAATGTGGCTCCTGGAGCTGTGAGTGCCCTGTGAGAGTGGGGCACTTTTGATTTTATTTAGAAAGGAACCTGACCCTGGCCACTGGGAGAATGTCCCAGAGCAGGAGTGTGGCTCCTGGAGCTGTGAGTAAAGGAAATTATTTGTTAGTATGGCAGTGAAGGCTTTGCTGCAGCTGAGCATGCTTTGCAATGATAGAAGCAGATGGTTTACAAAGTTACAGAATAAGAACTGATTATCAATTTGCTATCCTCTAACAACATCAACGTCGGGTGATAATGTACTGTACTGCTTGTTACTGAGTAAATTGCTATTTTTATATTACTTGCTTTCCTGCAAATTGGCTACTACCAGGAAAAGTAAAATATATGGCTGTCTGATATCCTGAAGCAGTAAACAAATTGCTCAGGGGGAGCATTGGTGAAGCACTGAAGAAGATTTGCTGATATTTATAATTTCCATCTCTGTCAAAAAACTCCAAAAGTTCACAATTCTCCTAATACCAGAGGTAGTCAGAGCCCTGTTGCTTTACCATTTACTTTTAATACTTTTAATGCATAATAGCAAAACACTGAATATGTTCTATGTTAGCAGAACTCAAAATCACAGGATTTTTAGCAGACACTGAGCATGAAATGAAATATTATCTTCTTTATTGTTCTTTTGGCTTGAAGAAAAGAAAATTCTAGAAGGTTAAATATGCAGCTAAAAGCAGGAGCACTATTATAATTCAAGGTGACTGTGTGTAGCATGTATAAGTAACCATGCAATAAATATTTTGCCTTTTATATTCTAGTAATTTTTAATAGTTCAGGCTGGGGAAAGGAAGGCCATTCTACCTTGACAAGGTGGTTTTCACTCAAGCTGTCGTTCTTGGAAGAAAACAAACTTCCTACAGGTCAGTGACACACTCCTGCCATGATTTATGCACCCAGAGCTTGGCAGCCACGGGAGCTCTAATGGGTTTTCCACTGCCAATTTAATTCAGTTTTTGATCATTTCTTGTTTTGCAGGTTAGACTTTTAAAGATGCTGATGCAGCAAAACACAGGAGAAGCAAATGAGATAGTATTGTTTTCATTCTTCTCTGAGACTTCTCAGCTTCCCAGGAGAAGAAATCCTGGCCAGGGGATTTTTCCAGAAAATGTGACAGTGATGCAAGCATTGTGATGGTTAATGCAGCATTGAGTAAATAGTGGGGAGAAGAGGAAAAAATTGGGGTTGCTAAAGAAGAAAGGAGCTGTTTTTTCTTGATATTAATCCAGAATGAGGAGCAGGGTTTACAGCCAGCTCAGAGTTACCTGTGCTCTGCTCCTGGCCAAAGGGAACACAGACAAGTTATGGGATATAATACACTCACTGATCAGGTAAGAGCATGGCAAAGCAAGGAAAATCTTTTATGGCAAACTTAAATAGCAGTGGATTCAGGTTCAGGAGGACTGGGGATTAAACAAGGGGCTTCATCTGGGCAAGGTAGATAGTGGCCATTAAACTGTCCTCTGGAGGATGAGCTGAGCCTGGAATAACAGGAGAGTATTTGTGTGTGCATGAGTTTCCCTGGCTTGTTTTCCTCATCAGTTGCAGTCTCAAGAAATTCTTAAATTGTGCCTTCTTCCTTCCTTGCCTCAGCACCCCTCCCTCCCCCAGCTGTTTTCCTTTAGTCTGTTTATGGGTTTATAAGTAGGAAATAGAATTAATCAACTGCTTGTGCTATATTTTAAAAGGTGACATACCTAAATCTAATTATGCAGAAGTTAATGAATGCCACCTCACTGGTGCATTGCCATCAGCAATGCCCACCCTGTTTTCCTTGCATTTCCTACAGGGACTGCAGTGTAGGCAGGAGAGGGGAAAACTATTCCATCCTAAATACTGTAAAAAGTCTAAATACTGTAAAATGTGCATAAACCATCTCATCTATTGTTGTGAATTTAGAGTGCTCAAACTTAGATAAGATCTGTACTAATTAGAATGCTGCAGCCAAACCTTCCCTACTACTGGTACAACACTGATAAATCCCAATGCAAATTTGAAAAAAAAGTGTTGATTCATTTTTTAAGTGCATCTTTTTTAAGCCATGCAGTTTTTTGGAAGTGTACTGGGATTTCTTTTGAAGCACATCTTGACTTTTAATAAATATATCAAAAGTACTTTAAAGTGTATCATAGCTAATTCTGCTCTCCCACAAATCCATCACTTTTTATTGCCTTTTAACTAATTCACCCTTTTTCACAGCAGAGAGGAGATAGTTTAAATCTCTTGATGGTATGTTTTTCTTTCCATTTTTCTGGTTGTAAATGTTTAGGGGGGGAAGAAAAATCCCCTGATATATCACTGTTAAAAGAAAGGACAGAAATGTGTTCCTCATGACACCTTGGCTGACTGGACTGTGATATACCCAAAGATACCAGGAGAAAGGGCAATACTGGGGCAGCTCACAGTGCACCAGGGTGATTTAGGAAACCAATTCTTATGGCTGGCTGATTCCTGGGATGGAGAGGTGCAGGACTCTAATCCAACCCTGACAAAACCCTGGGATCTCACCTGGAGTTTGTTTGCATAGCAATCTCTTGCATTTATGCTGTTTCCTGTGAGCTCCTCAGTGCTGTTTGTGCAGGAAGAGAAATACCTGCAAGTCCAAGTGAGGTGCTTGGACCTTTAATTGCATTCAGTTAACGTTTGGCAAGTGTCTTATGATTTGCAAAAATCATCTGTTGCTTAATCCTCTTCAGTGCCAAGGGTTATTAAGAAGGGACTGCAAAGAAGATGAGAAATTGGAATGTTTATATGTTGTGGAATGAATGGGAGAGTCCTCAAGTGGCTTAAAAATGATTGGAGTTTTTCTTTTAACCTGTGGTAAAATTTGGATTATCAAAACAAGTGTTATAGAAATTGAAGATGACCTGTAGCTGAGCAATGCTTTCACTTAAGCCTTGAGAAAAAGCACAGAGAAATGACAGCAGGAGCTGATTGCTGCCCATTGCCACAGCACTGGGGTGGATGCACAGAACTCTGCTGGGGTTTAGAAACTGAGTGAGTTTCTTTTCTCATATGCACACCTAAGATATATCTCTGTGTGAGATTTCCCACTTTTTGCTCTCTGAAAACTTTGCAATCTGTTACATAGCTCACAAGGGGAGGAGGAAAAGCTTTATTTCATGGGAAGGAATGAGGCAAGGAGTTAAGAGCTGTCATTTTGGGCTTGCCATCTTTGCTCTTAGTGCCCAGACTGAATAGCTGCAGGGTTTCTGAGCTGTTGCAAACAGCATTTGCAGCTGGCTCTGAGCTGTGATAGACAGCTGATAGGTATTTCAGAAATGAGCTGTTCTGCATGGAGCTTTTTCAGATGCAATCTCTGTGAGCCCAGTCCCAGTGGCTGGGAGGGTGTGTGTGTGAGAGGGGAAGGGGAAATGTCAGCAGGATTGCTGGATGCACACGTTAATTTGCACTAATCTGTCTGGGAGGAGTTGTGCCTGCAGCTCTGGAGCCTGTGATGCACAGTGAGGAAGCTGCCTTATCAGGCACTGAGCCACATGCTCCTGGCACTGCTCCAGAGGCTTCTCATTGATGAAACAGGGGCTTGCACACAGGAAACAGCTTTAAAGGAAGATATTGTATGCCAGGGAGCTTTAAAGTTACTTCTTTTCCCCGTAGTTAGACAATTATGAATTCTGTAACATGCACCTTGCTACAGTACAATGACAATAACACAATTTTGGTTCAGCTTGCAGATAAGATGTGGTGGGAGCTGAGACTTCCAGACTCAGACACGCTTCTGAAATATCACTGGGGTACCAAAGCTGCTTGATTTGCAAGGAAGTTGGAGTAAAGCGTGGGATACCTGGACTAATCACCTGAAGAAGGCAGCCTGAGCTGCTGATTAGCACCCAGCAATGCTGGCAGGTGAGGAAGGAGCTCTCAGGGGAGGATCAAAGGGCTGTGTGTCCCCTAAAGGGCTGTGTGTCCCCTAAAGGGCTATGTGTCCCCCACAGGGCTGTGTGTCCCCCAAAGGGCTGTGTGTGTCCCCCAAAGGGCTGTGTGTCCCACAGGGCTGTGTGTGTCCCCCAAAGGGCTGTGTGTCCCCTAAAGGGCTGTGTGTGTCCCCCAAAGGGCTGTGTGTCCCCCACAGGGCTGTGTGTCCCCCAAAGAGCTGTGTCCCCCAAAGGGCTGTGTGTGTCCCAAAGGGCTGTGTGTCCCCTAAAGGGCTGTGTGTGTCCCAAAGGGCTGTGTGTCCCCTAAAGGGCTGTGTGTGTCCCACAGGGCTGTGTGTGTCCCCCAAAGGGCTGTGTGTCCCCCAAAGGGCTGTGTGTCCCACAAGGCTGTGTGTCCCCCAAAGGTCTGTGTGTCCCCTAAAGGGCTGTTTGTCCCCTAAAGGGCTGTGTGTCCCCCAAAGGGGTGTGTTATCTATAGGGCTGTGTGTGTCCCCTAAAGGGCTGTGTGTCCCCCAAAGGGCTGTGTGTGTCCCCCAAAGGGCTGTGTGTCCCCCAAAGGGCTGTGTGTCCCCTAAAGGGCTGTGTGTCCCCCAAAGGGCTGTGTGTCCCCCAAAGGGCTGTCTGTGTCCCCTAAAGGGCTGTGTGTCCCACAGGGCTGTGTGTCCCCTAAAGGGCTGTGTGTCCCACAGGGCTGTGTGTCCCCTAAAGGGCTGTGTGTGTCCCACAGGGCTGTGTGTCCCAAAGGGCTGTGTGTTTTCCAAAGGGCTGTGTGTCCCCTAAAGGTCTGTGTGTCCCACAGGGCTGTGTGTCCCCTAAAGGGCTGTGTGTCCCCTAAAGGGCTGTGTGTGTCCCAAAGGGCTGTGTGTGTCCCCTAAAGGGCTGTGTGTCCCACAGGGCTGTGTGTGTCCCACAGGGCTGTGTGTCCCACAGGGCTGTGTGTGTCCCCTAAAGGGCTGTGTGTCCCACAGGGCTGTGTGTGTCCCCTAAAGGGCTGTGTGTCCCACAGGGCTGTGTGTCCCACAGGGCTGTGTGTCCCCCAAAGGGCTGTGTGTCCCACAGGGCTGTGTGTGTCCCACAGGGCTGTGTGTCCCAAAGGGCTGTGTTAACTATAGGGCTGTGTGTCCCACAGGGCTGTGTGTCCCCTAAAGGTCTGTGTGTCCCAAAGGGCTGTGTGTCCCCCAAAGGGCTGTGTGTCCCCCAAAGGGCTGTGTGTCCCCTAAAGGGCCGTGTGTCCCAAAGGGCTGTGTGTCCCCTAAAGGTCTGTGTGTCCCCTAAAGGGCTGTGTGTCCCACAGGGCTGTGTCCCCCAAAGGGCTGTGTGTCCCACAGGGCTGTGTGTCCCACAGGGCTGTGTGTCCCAAAGGGCTGTGTTATCTATAGGGCTGTGTGTCCCCCAAAGGGCTGTGTGTCCCAAAGGGCTGTGTGTCCCACAGGGCTGTGTGTCCCCTAAAGGGTCGTGTGTCCCCAAAAGCTATGTTTCCTAAAGGTCTGTGTGTCCCACAGGGCTGTGTGTCCCCTAAAGGGTCGTGTGTCCCCAAAAGCTATGTTTCCTAAAGGTCTGTGTGTCCCCTAAAGGGTTGTGTGTCTCCAAAAGCTATGTTTCCTAAAGGTCTGTGTGTCCCACAGGGCTGTGTGTCCCCTAAAGGGCCATGTGTCCCAAATAAGCTATGTTTCCTAAAGGGCTGTGTTTCCTATGTATCCAAAATCAAGACAGAGCTGTTGAAGTAGTTGGATTTCCCCAGTTGCTTGGGTGTCCTCAGTTTGTCTGGAGGAAAATTTCTCAAGTGCTTTCTGTCCAAAATGGGAGGTAAAAAAAAAAAAAACAACAGTAATTTCCTTTTTACAAAATAATTTTTCACCATTACTTTTAAAATCTAATGACTGCAGCTTTGACTGGCTGGTAGAAATCAGAGGCCCATGCTTTATGCAGGATGATTATTTATTTATTTTAAAAACAAAATCAAGGCTGTCTGCGATTTGGATCTAATTTCACATTTATTTTTCATAGTTTGTTTGCTTAGTAGCTCTGCAGTAAAGCAGTGATTAGTTAAATCAGTTATACATAAATTCAAAGACTTGCTCTTCATTTTAGATGTTCAGACTTAATTGGATTTAAATCAGATTAAAAAGTGACTTCTGAGGGAAAAATACCCCCAAGCGTGCAAAGAGGGTTGCTTTTTTTAACTTATCACATAAATGGCAATAGAGATTCCTATCTTTATAACATTTATTCTGTCTTACAGCTTACAATTCTATTTAACTTTTAAAGAAAATACTTATATATTAAAATATTAGCAGGGCAGAGGAGGAGGAAGCCACTGACATTTCTTTCTCAGGCTACCCTGTTTTCTACTCTGGAGTATTTTCTTTAGATTGTAATGAAATTTAAAACTTAAATATTATGAAAGGAGGTCATCCCGTGATTTTATTTAACATACTAATTGCTGTGAAAATCCCATAATGCAAGCCATATTAAAACCATAAAAATCTTGGTGTTCCTCAGGAGATGCCCGGGTAGATCTGGACAGATTCTCCCTTGGGGGTTCAGGGGTTTAATGCAGGCTTGGGCCATGAATGCAAGGAGGAATTTCAGAGTCATGAGGAGCAGGGTTGGGAGGTTGGATGCAGATGGAGATGGTGCATTTTGAGTGCTGTGGGAGTAGTTTGGGACAAGCAGAAGTAACCTCTGTGGATCCAGCAGATAAATATCCTTGCAAAGGAGCACAGCACACCTCAGTTCCTGCTGTCAAACACAATTTATGCTGTAGGGCAGTGGCATTCTGCTGCCTGGCCTTTTCCCTAAATGTGAGCATTTTTTGATAGGCATTTGTGCAAATGAGGCTCCTGCAGGCTCAGCTCTCTGCAGCTCTGCAGCCTCCTCGTGATGCAGAAGGCAGAGGAGCTGATGCAAAGGCAGGTCCTGCACCATGTGCAAGGCACAGCTTTGGAGGACAGAGCAGAGATTTGGATTCAGGTAACTCCTCATCTGGACTGATCCAAGGCTGGGGAATTCAAGTTATCTCCCCAAAAGCTGTGTTTTCTAGGGGGTTGGCAGAGGCTGCTGCTGCAGAGATGAGAGGAGGCACAAGGAATAACAACTGCTGGCTCCAAATGCCTCTGCTCATCTTTCCCATCAATTATTTACACAAGAAAGATTTACATGAAAATTAATAATTGAATTCTGAATTGCTGCTTTACATCAATAATGAAATAGTTGTGCCAAATACAAACAGATGAAGAGAACAGCAGAAGGAACCATCGTTCATACACAAAAGGAAAAGTAATATTTTAATGGAACTATAAAGCCTATTACTGCTTTATGGCAGAGAGTTACTGTCAGTGACCTAGAACACACAGATTTATATGCCAAAAGTGAAACCTCCTGTTTAATCTATCATAAGTGATGTTGGCATATTAACATTGTGTGAGCTGGATTCTGCTAGATTCCATAATCAAGTCATTTTTGTTACCAAAATAGCTTTATGAATAAAAATTTTATTTTATAAGTTAAATTTTCACAGCTTTTAATATAGGTTGTCTTTCAAGTGTGAACATCCAGAAGTATCATGGTAGACACAAAATTTCAATATTTTAACTATTTCAATATTATTTTTTATTATATTATTGTATATTTATATTATTCAATACTATTTTTTTAAACCAACTTTCTTGGGTATATATCTGGAGAAAAAAAACTGAGTCTGAGACTTAGCCTACAAAAACCTATTCAGTCATTAATATTCAAATTTTTGCCAATTGCTATAATTTTATCATTAACCTAATAATGCTGGGGGGAAGGCCTTGGTGTGCTCAAACTTTAGCTTCTTTCTCCCTTACCCCAAGGTAAATTTCTAAGGCTTCTGTCCAGAAACAGGAACATGGAAAGCATGGAGAATAAACAACGTGTACACATCAAAATCTGCAAGTAAGTAAAATGAACTCATTATTTATTTGAGTAACATGATGTATGCATTATATATAGAATTTCTGAGTGCTTGGTGATGAGAAAACTGCAAACTAAGTCAGATACAGCACTGACCTAGAAAGCACTGAGACCCTGCACTTCATGTGATAAGTACAAATGCTTTTCTAACTTTATTTACTTTTGACTTGCTGGTCAATCTTTCCAAAATCTTGTGTGATAAAATCAGCTCCTAAAGTGTACTGTGGCCTACATCTGTGAATTTAAAGAAAGGAAATGGAAAGTGTGACAAAATAACTTATATAATGTTTAAAGTTATGCACTATTCCTTGACCTGCTCCAGCTCCTTCACTTAATGTTGTTTTCATTTTGAGGTGGATTTCTCTTGCCATTTCCCTTCTGTGTTTCACCAGACTGCTACCTGTAGTGAATTAGGGGGAAGACAAGCATAAAGTCAATTCCACTTGCTGTAATTCCCCAGATTTTAAAAGGGAAAGACATTTCTTTAATTTGCCTTGCAACCTATGAGCTCATGGGGTTCATTAATTTCTCAAGAAGTAAATAAGTTCCGGTGGTTTGTTCTCCAATTTATCACTTTTTGTCTGTTTCCATTTTAGCTGGTAATTCAACCTCTCCCTCTTGCTTGAATGAACTCAGTGAGAGAACACATCTGGGCTTTTTCAGCTTGGGGCACAACAGTGCAGAAAAACAGGCATTTTTTTGCTTAATTGCTCCTGTAATTGGCAGCCCATGGCTTCAGAGCACAGGTAGCACACAGGTGTGGGTTGTCCTGCACCCAGAGGGACCAGCAGGTGTGACGGTGGTCACAGGGGTTTTTAGAGGATGGAAGAGTCAGGGATCTTGATTCCATGATCAGAAGAGTCAGGGATCTTGATTCCATGATCAGAAGGCTTGATTTATTATCTTATGATATATATATAACATTATAACTATACTACATAGGAATAGAAAGGAAGGAGCTTCTTCAGAAGCTGGCTAAGCTAAGAATAGAATAGAAAGAATAATACCAAAGGTCTGTCTCTCAGCAGAGAGCAATAGCAGCTCCACTGTGAGTGGTCAGTAAATCCAAACATCTACAGAAGACCAGTCACAGGTGGACCTGTTGCATTCCACAGCAGCAGATAATAATTGTTTACATTTCTTGCTGGAACTTCTCAGCTCCAGCAGGAAAAACCCTAAGAAAGGATTTTTCACAAAAGGTGTCTGCAACAAGTAGGGGCTGGCCCTTGGCTAGGACACATCTGACTGGTGGTGGGCTGGGTTTCTTGGTGTTTCTGGTGTTGCATTTGGTGTTTGTGGTGTTGCATTTGGTGTTTGTGGTGCTGCATCTCCCACTGAGTGCCATGAGGAGAGCTCTGGGCACGCCAGCTAGGCAGGCATTGTAGACATTGAAACTGCAGCCTACTTATCTGCTGTTTTGGGCAGAAGGGAAACACAATTAGGTGGGGAAGTCTCATTAATGAGGACACTTTAGTAGCAGCTTTTGGTAGGGTGGGGCGTGGAAATGTTCGATTTAGAAGATAATCAGCCTGCATTTTTTATCTCTGCTTAAAATAGTAGAATGGAAAATTACCTTATCTCCATAAACTGCTATTTTTCACTTAGTCAATTATTTTACCACCCAAAGCAGATGGCACACAAAGAATTGTGGTTGGGAGGCATATAGTTATTTATCTCGGTCAAAGTGTCTCAGTTAAAAAGCTGTCAGTAGGAGATAATAATAATAATAAATACACATGGCATTTGGCTGGAAGAATACAAGATTATACTAAAGAGAAACACATTTCTAAAAGAATAATTGTAACTAATTAGAAATCTCCAGTTATGCTTGGAGTTGTAAGAAAGTGAAATCAAATTTAATTATGCAAGGTCCCAGTTGTGCCAAAGGTGTTATAAAGAATATCTTTATGGAGACATTCAGTATAACAAACTGGCTGGTGTTGTTATTAGCATGCTCAGCTGCACATTTTCTTAATATTAGTTTAAAGTTTAATGATGGTGTTTGTAGGACTAATTACCAAGAATCTGCACTGCACTCTCTGGGATAGTCACCCAAAAGGCTCACATTTTTGCAATGTTATGTTATTGGTGACTCCAGAACATCTTTGACTAAATCCTTTATATTCTGGTACTTAAAAGTGGCTCTGTGATGGTGCCCACAGGTGCTTTGGGTGCATAAACAGTGAGTTTAAACAGCTGCTCCCTCTGCATCAGGCCAGCATCAGGATTGACTAGGATGAGTGCAGCCCTGCTCTGGGACAAATATTGGTGATCTTGGGTGATAGGAGGGTCCAAAGGCTGAGAAATATGGGTGCCATACATGATTTCTGACAACCAGTTGTCCAGGCATGCTGAGGATGACAGCTCATTAATCATAGTAACTCCAGATAAAAATCTTAATACAGCTTTTAATACTGGCTGTTTTTCAGGTGTGAACATCCAAAAGTATCATGGTAGACACAAAATTTCAATATTTTAATATTGCTTTTAGTATTAATAGTGAAAATATCATGCATCTCCTTTCAGTCAGTTTTGTGAACAATCTTTCAGGAAGTCCAGGTGCCTGAAAAGAGGCAGGAGCTGTGCTGTGTCTCAGCCCTGGCTGTTGTGTTCCTGGGCTTTGTGCTCGGGCAGGGGAGGCAGCCAGGGAAAGGCAGCCTGTGGACAGTTTTTTACTGAGACACAGTCGATGGGAAAAAACTGACGTGAGAAAATCCATCTGAGAAAGCAACAGCTGCCTAATTCAAGGCCATGGTTTCTTTGAGCAAGAAGTTGTTTAATAAATTATGTGATGACAGGAGGTAAAAAAGAAGCCACAAACATCTTGAGAAAGGTGGGACTGACTTTTTATAGCTGACCAATAGTGAGCTCTAGTTTTGCAGTATGTATGAGCCTTATTACTGTGATTATAAAGGTGTTTCTGTTAATCAATAAATCTGAGATTTGTTGGTCATCATTGGATGAACAAGTCTCCCGTCCACCTTGTCAGCAGCCCAGCACACGAGTGCTTGTCCCAGTGGATCTGCTGGCACTGTTGGGAAAGGAGCCATTCCTGCTACTGACAGCAGCCTGGGATGGGATTCACTCCTCTCCACCTCACACACCTGTGCTCTGCATGCATTTGCAGCTGAGCTGGGCACTCCGGGCTTCCCTTATCAGTTCATGGAAGTCATGATCTATTTTTAGGCATGAGTCACCTGTCCTATTTTAGCTCTCTATTTTAGTGCATGATGAATTGCATGATGTCCATTAACAATTCAGGAGAGAGTCTAATCCAAGTAGCTCAGATGTGGACCTCTTAATTGATATATTTGGATCAGTTCTACCCCATCTGCCCAGGCCTTTAAAGCACTGGGTGTCTTCCAAGGCTAAACCTGAGGCAAACAGTGAGAGAGGCAATGCAGAAAGCACTTCTGCTTTCTTTGCCCAGACAGCAGCATATTTTCAGGTATGACTTTGGCAGCTGAACACTTGAATTGGCTGTGGTCATTTTGTACTGTCACAAGTGCCATTGGTCCTTGTCTAGGAGCAGTATGGTCTCCATCTGTACAAGCTCCATCTAGCTGGAAAAAGAAAAAGACTTTCAGTTGCCTTCCCTCTCAAGTATCTGCTGTTTTATGGGAAAATTCCTTCCCCTCCCTTGCCCTCCTTTTCCTTATGGCTCCGTGTCTGGGCTGCTCTTGATGCAGCCAGACCTGGCAGTTCTCTGTAAATCCTCTGAGGCTGCTGACCTTCTTTACCTTGGTTTTTTTTTTTTGGTCCCCAGGAAAAAGGAGGACTTAAGAATCTGACTTCGTGTTCTTAGAAGCCTAGAGACAAGGATCTGAATCCATGTTTCAGAAGGCTTGATTTATTATTTTATGATATATATTATATTAAAACTATACTAAATTAAAATAAGAAAGGATTTCGTAAGAAGGCTAGCTAAGAATAGAAAAAGAAGAAATGATAACAAAGGTTTGTGTCTTGGACAGAGAGTCTGAGCCAGCTGACTGTGATTGGCCATTAATTACAAACAACCACATGAGACCAATCCCAGATGCACCTGTTGCATCCCACAGCAGCAGATCATCAATGTTTACATTTTGTGCCTGAGGCCTCTCAGCTTCTCAGGAGGAAAAATCCTAAGGAAAGGATTTTCCATAAAAGATGTCAGCACTTGTGTGACAGCACTCCTTGAGGACATCACAGGCCAGGAGCCATCAGGGGCTGGCTCACACCTGCCTGGCAAAGTCCTGGGAGGATGAGCTGTCCCACCCCTGAGTGCTCTTGCAGGGCGTCTCTGCTGTGACAGCCTCAGGGTGGGCTGGCCCTAGGGGTGGGTGATATGGAGACTGAGGAATGAGGCATTTGGGATCAATTCAGCTGTCTAATAGGACTAGGATTGGATTTCTCATTTCCAAGCCTTGCTTGTAGCCTGAATATTGGTGCATCTCTTCCTGCCCTTGCTTTTTAATCAGAAGGGTTTGTCTTCAACTTGTTTCATCCCTTTTCACGTCATATAGTTGTCAGTGGTGTACAAATCTGCTGGGTATTTATTTTCATCTCAGTTCTGACCTGAGTGTGCATAGCAGCTGTGTAATGATGTCATGAGCTCTGAGATCTGCCATCCCTAAACTCAGTCTGAATCCAGGACCTGTTCTAAACTGGAATATCTGTGCACTTACACAGATAATGATGAATTGCATGATGTCCATTAACAATTCAGGACAGAGTCTAATCCAAGTAGCTCAGATGTGGACCTCTCAGATGTGGATGGGTTTCTGTGTCCTCTCTTGCCACCTAGCCCAGTGGACTGAGGACACTGAATCACTCTGTTCTCTCACTATTTGCATTTTGTTTCCAGGCTGTCACTCCAAGATGAAAGATGATGATGTCATTCACCGAGGATGAACTTGGCCTGTGATGAATTGCAGAGGCTTTGGATAAAGGGTGAATGTTGAACTTCACAGATGGGATTTCTTCTCTATGGGAGAAGTCCAGGCATGTGTAGGATGCAGAGGATCCACCTTGTGACACTGATACTTGGTCCAGCTGTTACATCAGAACACAGCAGGGATGCAAGATGATCCTGTGCAAGATGATCCTGTAGGATATCCTATAATAGGGAGTGCTGATATGTTTCCTGTCCCAGGACTCTGATTCTCAGTAATCCTTCTTGGTGTAAGGACAAGAGAGCACACACAGTGGGTTTTTAGCTATACCAGTTACTGTTCATCTGAAATGTGTCCTGATTCCAAAAGAATGTCTGTTAGATAGCATAAAATACATGAAATGCAAGTCATTTGGCACACTTAGGGAGCTCTGTCCTACAATTCCCTCCCCTTCTCCCTCTCTTGTTGCTAATGAAACAGCTGCTTTTTGGTTTCAGGCTTTAGCCTATTTTTGGAATCCTTTTATGCTGTTGGCCCTTTGAAATGCATGAATTGCTATGAAAGAAAGCCAATGTCATTGCTGGGAGGCAAAAGGAAGGCCTGTAGGTGAAGTCATGTCTAGTGATGAGAGACTGTCTCACCTATTCATACCCTCCTTTATTTCTATAAAGCGACCCAGTTCCCCATGGCACATGGTTCCATGCCTTTTCTGCTTTTATTTAAGCTTTACAATTCTCTCAGCCCCAGCCCTTCATTAGCACAGCACCTGCAGGTAACTCCCTCCTTTGGGGGGAATTATTTTTCATATCTAGGCCCCTGTTCCCACTGCAGAGATGTGCTGGCCCAAAGTAGAAGAGGAGGTGGAGGAGCTTGGTTTCCAAGGAAAGAAGCTGGAGAACAGTGCAGAAAGAAGGAAGCTGTGAAGGAAATAAGAGGGCAAATGGAAGGTAGAATCTGTTTATTGGATGAGCACAAAACCTTGTATGTGGGAGCGGCTGTGTTCTCACTGGGATGTCATTTTGCTACAGTGCAGCAGGATTTCACTGGAGGGTTGGCAAGTACAGTATGCCATCATCTGAAGGGACAGGTTATCCTCATGGCTGAGTGTCCTGGTTCAGGGTAAATTTTGGAAAGAACCCCAAAGGGGCTCCTCCAGAAAAGCAGATTCAATCGGCCCCTCCCCTCAACCGGTCTGGGAGAAAACACCTCCTTGGAGAAAAGTGGAAAAACCCTGTTTATTAAACACCAAAACCTAAACAATATTAAACAATAAAACCCCTTGCTGCTCCAAAGAGATGACAAACTGAGAAAGTCCCTCCCCAGGTTGCAGCTGAGCTCACTCAGTCTCAATATTGGAAATGTCACGGCCCGGGCCCGGCCCAGTGGAGCTGCCGGTGCTCCCCTGGGTGTTCAGTTGTCTTGGTTTGGAAAAACAGGAGTCTGCTAAGGAAGGCAGGAGCCCCCCCTGAAATGGAGAATGTGAACCCTCCCCATCCCTCCCAATTGCTATAAATTTTAAATTAAGGGGCTCTCAGGCAAAAATATGGGAGCAGGAAATAACAGTTCTTTAACAGGGAAAGGAAAAAAAAACGATAAAATAAACAATGCAGTGCACCAGAACAACACTGACAGAGTCAGAACCCAACCTGGCACCCTGTGGGGTGTTGGTGGCAGTCCCAATGGAATTGTGGCTGCAGCCCTCCTGGAGTGTGTGGTTCTGTTGGAGCAGAGATCCTGTAGAGAAGGATGGGTTCTTCCTCCAAAGATCCAGTGCAGGAAGAGGCAGCTGCTGTTCCTCTGGGGAATCCCATGGAGAAAGCTGTGCTGGTGTCTCAAAACCTCTGGATTATTGTAAGTATTAATTCCTATCTGGTTTTTTGCCCTTATTTTCTTAATAAAAAAATCAGGCATTTGTTTTCACTTCATATTGCAGTTGAAAATACAGTGTTAAAATAGTGTTGGATGGCTGGAAAGGATGGCCTAATGGAAGTGATGGATGGGAGCAGCTGGAGAGATAGTGAACATGTCTGTGACTTTTGAAATTAATAACCATGGTATAAAATAAGTTTTGTGGTTTTATAATCATGTGTTTGTCCCCAGCAGTAACTCTCCTTTATGTCTTTGAACAACGCTCAGCAGAGACTCTTGTTGTAATAAATTAATTTAATTAAATTTCTGTTAATTTGGTGACCTCAACTGATACCCCAAAGAGCCAGTGACTGTTGGTCTCAGATGACCACAGGCTGAAATTTCGGGATAATGTTGCTCTCTAATAACTTTATGTGATGATTAGTGATCTCAGATGATCATGAGCCAAAATTTTGGGATACAGCTCATGTCTAGTAACCCCCTGTGATAATTGGTGATCTCAGATGACCCAAGCTGACATTCTGGGTACAGGGGTAACTCTATGTGATAATTAGTGACTTTGGATGACCATGAGCCAAAATTTTGGAGTAGAGGTGACCTCTAGCAACTCCATCTGTTAATTGGTGATCTCAAGTAACTCTCTGTGCTAATTAGCAACCACAGATGATGCCCATGTCCTAAATGTTGACTTTTTCTGCCCCCAGACAGGCAGTATAACATGCTGTACCTGTTATATTGGGGCTGCCACATTAGCTCCTAGAGGTCAGTTCCAGATGTCCACACACCAAATCTGACTCTGCACATCAGCTCAGGCCCATCCTGTGCTGTATTTCTTTCTGAGAAGTTTTCGTGAAACATGTCAATGTGTCATTGACATATTTTATGAAAAATCCCTTTCCCAGAATTTCTTAAAATCAATTAAAAAAACCCACCAAAACAAACAAAACAAAATGCACAAAAACTGAAAACCAAAACAGTGAGGGAATTGGATGAGGAGAAAAGACCATAATCCAAATTATTCCAAGAGAGGAGGGAGACTGGGTTACAGGCAGAAAATCAGACAATACCAAGTCCAAACGTGCTGTTCCAATGCCCAGAACTAGCTGAAGCCAAAATAGGTCTCTTTGCACCTTTCCCCTCCTTCTTTTTTTGTAACCTACATCCTGCTGGACTTACTCAAAACATGGAGACAACAAAATGCAGAAGCCCAAGATGACCAAGCTTCAGTCCAGGTACCAATCCACATATAAAGATGCTTCCACTTGGCTTTAACCTGTTTGAAAATGTGAAGGAAACCATAAAAACCAGCAAACCCCCAGGACTACCCCACACAGCAAAGAACTGGGGCAGCACAGGACAGGAATGGGACAAGGCACCATCCCACACCAACCATGTCTGTAAAATTAGAGGCAAAACCACAATAAACACAACAAATAGTGGTGCTGCACTTCTTTGGTGCCTCTTAGAGGATGAATAAACCCATAGTTGGTGTTGCCCTGCAACAAAATCCAGGGCAAAAGACCAGATCCTGCTCCTTCTAACAGTGTTAAAACAACTGCAGCCAGTACAGAGCCATTTTATAAAACACCATCAACTCCCAGCTTCAGTCCCCACTCTGTGTTTCATAGGTTTGCTCATCCTTTCAGAAAAAATTTATTCTGGTGTGACTCTGTCAAAACCAATGGCCAGAGCAGAGCACCAGATGGTGTCCATGAACTTTGAGTCTGCCAGAATGCAAAATACCAGGTCCTCAGGTAAACTCTGGGCAGGTTAGGTAATAGCAGTGCTGTTGGTCTGATTGAAAATGTTATTTGAACCTTCATTTAACAGTTTTCTTTCAGAGCAGGCTGCTTTTCATTACCATTTAAAATAGATATTACCACCATAGTTAATAACTTGCATGGTTTTTTTACCCTCCAGCGACTTTATTATTTATTCTTAAATTATAAATGTTCTGCTTTTTTTTTTTTTTCTTTTCCCTAGAACTCAGTAATGAAACACCCAGGAGAACTTGTGAAAGGAAGAAGCAATGAAGCTGAGACTGAAGACCAACCTGGTCAGATCAGAAGTTCTGTTTGGCTCCCAGCATCCTGCCTGTCAGCCTGGAATGTTGCTGGAAATTCCATGCAGTTGTGCTACCTTCACAGCAAAGCCTCTGGCCAGATGAAATTTGTATGTGTGAGGAGTCTGTGCTGGGTGGAAATACCTGAAATCCTGCAGGTACCTGTTGGTTGAAGAACAAGCATCCACGAATAAATGTAATTTTGAATTGTCCCACTGACTGATCAACAGCACACAATGAAACAGCCCCTTTCCTGCTAGGGCTCAGCAGTGCTGCTCTTCCCATGTCTGCACAGGCACCATGTAGGCTGCAAATTAAATGAGAAGACAAAAAAATCACCTTAAACATACAGTGTTCCCTACAGGTTTGTGTTTATGCAACAGAGAGAGCCAAGGAGATGATGTGACCCATATACTCTGGTTATAGAGCTATCATCTCAGGAAAATTTAATGTTTTGGTAATCCTAGGTGCTCCTTTGGGACTCTGGCCTATGTCTGTGTTGATATTTCAAGCTGCAGGAGCTGAGGCCTAAAACAAGTTCCTCAAATAAAATGCCCTAACATTGCCAAGGCAAAGGAAATAACAGTGGTGGAAGACACATGGAAAAGCAAATTCAGTGAGTAGGGAAGGGAAGAATATTCACTGTAGAAGCAGAGTGGAACTCTCCTCCATTTAAATGTATTCACTGACTGAAGTGGGAATATTCAAAGCATATTTTTCTCCTATTAAGCAAGCACCAGCTGCTGGAACAGAAGGATGTGCAGGAGTGGATCCAGCAGTTCCTTCCTTTGCCATGCTCTGAGAGCACCTCAAAGGCTGCCCTAGGCTCTAATGCCTGCTCAAAGGTCCCAGAGGATGAGAACTGGTGATGACAACTCCAGCAACACAACCTCCCATCTCCTCTCCTGCCTGGACAGGACTCCAGAGGAATTTTCCTAGGGATGTGGGATGCCCTTCAGATATAACAAGAATGTTTTGATACATGGAAAATTCAGTCAAAGCATGCTGTCTCCAACACAAAAATAGCTGGTTCTCTTTCTCTACCGTTCTTGCATCAGTAAAGTTACTGCTGAACCTTTTGTGTTTATTCAAAGAGCAGCAAAACCTACTGGGAGCCAGGAATTGCTTAATAATAACAGAATGAGTGTGACTAAATGAAAGGCCTAAAAGAGAGCTCAGACAGCTAAAAATACAATTAAAGGGAGATGATTAGAAACCACTGAATGATATTAAAAAGTAGTGAAGCATTGGTTTTGGAGCAGAAAACCTTTCTGACAGAAATACCAGTATAAGCTTACAAAAGCTGTTTACTACACAAAATGCTGGAAGCATTGATGGAATAGCCAAATTTATAGAATCACTAGAAATTCAGTGCAAGCCAGAAAAATTGTTTGGTGAAAGTCCTCTAAGAAGTGCATGCCATTTCTAACTTCTGTTAGTGCTGGGTACTGTGGGACTTGGAGTTCTGAGCAAGATTTAATTAGAAAGCAACACAAGCCTCAGGAGTTGTTCCTCTTTCAGCTGTTTCTAAGGGCACCTTTAATTGGCAATATTCAAACACAAACTCCTCCAGATATGAGTAATGACACAGTCTTCAACTCTCTCCTAAATTATTCCAAGTTTCTCAGTGAAAGATAATTTTAGTGTGAGCTAGTTTGAAAGATAATTTTAGTGCAAACTAGTTATCTCCATTTAGAATAATAAGAGAGCAACTTGGGTAGATCCTGAGCTAAATCTTCTTGCAAGCTGGTTTGCAATGAAAGAGAGAGAAAAGTAGCTCAGTAAAGAATCAGAAAGACTTTTGGAAAGCTTCAATATGCTCCTAAGACTCTGAACACGTAAAAACATGTATGAGTACATATATTTATATCTTCATAAACACCTCAGAAGGGAATGAAGAACCCCTTCTTGGGCTGATGCTCTGGCTGCAGCAATGCATTGCAGCCATGAGCAGAGAGCTGCTCACATTAAAAACAGCACGTTGTCCTGACTAAACATAATTTGGCAAGGATTTGTCTGACTCTGTCACCAGTTTCTACACATAATGAAAATTTACCATTCTTTCATTAGACACTAGAATCAAAAGCATAGGAAAACATACAACAAATTCCTTATTTTCTAAAGAGCTCTCTGTTAGGTAGCTGTTATGGCTATTCAAGATGCAGTGACTTTGAGCAATGACTTTTTCTTATTGTATATTTCTGAAGCAGATTAATTTCCTGATGTAAATTAATAGTGGTGGCTTGTTCCTACACAAAAAACCTATCCTTGTATGTTACTATGAAACATGCCAGCAAAGCATTCATTTCACAGAGCTACAAAACACCCTGCAAGACATTGAATGTAAGATGGGGTGAGGAGGAGGGAAAAGAAGCCTGTCCCTATTAACAACACTGAAATGTTGTGGATTTGTGCCATGAACCATTTCACAGAGAGCTGCTCCAGGGGAAACAGGGTGTGAGACAGGTAAGGCTGGGTCATACTCTGCTGGAATTTCATTAACACACTGCTGGATGCTTTCTAATTGTCACAGAATCATGGAATAGTTTGGAAGTTGGAAGGCACCTTAAAGCTGATCTCTTTCCAGCCCCACTGCCATGGGCAGGGACACCTTCCACCAGACCAGGTTCCTCCAAACCCCATCCTGCCTGGCCTTGGACACTTCCAGCCATGGAATGTCACAGACATCTTTTAGGAAAAATCCTTTCCTTAGGATTTTTCCTCCTGAGAAGATGAGAGGCCTCAGGAACACAATGTAAATATTGGTTATCTGCTGCTGTGGAATGCAACAGGTGCATCTGGGATTGGTCATGTGCTGGTTGCTAATTAATGGCCAATCACAGTCAGCTGGCTCAGGCTCTCTGTCCCAGCCACAAGCCTTTGTTATCATTCTTTCTTTTTCTATTCTTAGCCAGCCTTCTGATGAAATCCTTTCTTCTATTCTTTTAGTATAGTTTTAATATAATATATATCATAAAATAATAAATCAAGCCTTCTGAAGCATGGAGTCAGATCCTCATCTCTTCCCTCAACCAAAGACCCCTGTGACACCATCACACAGGAACATCCATGGTTTTCTGGGATGTTCAACCTCTGCCAGGGCCTCACCAGCCTCACCCTAATTCTCTGAAAGGACATGGAGATATTTATGTTTTCTGTAGAAATCCAGACCTCTAGCAGCTTGAAATAAAGGTGCCCTTTGTGGATTTATTGCCAGCAGATGAGGTTCCTGCACATTTCAAGCAGCTGTGAAATTCCTGCCAGAGGAACAGGAGCTGACAGTGCTGCTGCAGCCCTCGGGGAAAGCTGAGCCCCAAACTCTGCTCCTTTCCCACCACAACAGAGTCACAGGGACCAAAATGTAAAATATTATACTGTTATATGAAAATTATATATAATTAATATAATATCTATTCTAAAAATATAATATTATAGTATTATATGATAAACATACAGTATTATATGAAGTATAGTATTATAGTATTATATGAAAATTATATAATTAATATAATATATAATATAAAAATAGAATATTATAGTATTCTATGAAAAAACATACAGTATTATATGAAGTAAAATATTACAGTATTATATGAAAATTATATATAATTAATATAATATATAATTATAAAAATATAATAGTATAGTATTATGTGAAAAACATACAATATTATATGAAAAAGTATTATATAAAGTATTCTATGAAAAAACATACTGTATTATATGAAGTATAGTATTATACTATTATATGAAAATTATATATAATTAATATAATATCTATTATAAAAATATAATAGTATAGTATTATATGAAAAACATACAGTATTATATGAGAAAGTATTATATGAATATTCAATGCAAAAACATACAGTATTATATGAAGTAAAATATTATAGTATTATATGAAAATTATATATAATTTTTATGTTATAATATATATTATAAAAATATACTATTATAGTATTATATGAAAAACATACAGTATTATATGAAAAGTACTACATGAAGTATTCTATGAAAAAACATACAGCATTATATGAAGTATAATGTTATAGTATTATATGAAAATTATATATAATTAACATAATATATAATATAAAAATATAATAGTATAGTATTCTATGAAAAAACATACAGTTTTATATGAAGTAAAATAATATAGTATTTTATGAAAATTATATATAATTAATATAATATCTATTATAAAAATATAATAATATAGTATTATATGAAAAACACACAGTATTATATGAAAAAGTATTATAAGAAGTATAATATTATAGTATTATATGAAAATTATATATAATTATTATATTATACTATTTATTATAAAAATATAATATTATAGTATTCACAATGCCCCACAAGGAAAACCACCTGGGAAATCTGGAAAGTGACAGTCCAGGTTAAATGGATAATTGGACTTTCAAGGAAATTAGGCTTGAGCTTTAGGTTTGATTAATTAGTCAATTATTACATGCAAATATTGTTTCCAGCTCAAGACCTAAGTATCTCCAAAACATCCAAAGCTGTAATTTTGGTTAAGGTGTGCTTCTAAAGGCAACATATACATTTTAAATATAACAAAACAACATGAGAAATAAGAATTTATAAAATAGGTGCTCATTCTCATTATCCTTCTCAGTGTAATGAGGTACAATATTTTGATTTCAAGGTCAGTTCTTTGATTCAGTGGTGTCAAGTGCCTCCAAAATATTGCTAATTAGGCACATTTATCAACAAAAATCAGCCATTTTTTAAAATCCTTTTTATAGTGGGTAGCTCTAGTTGCCAGCAAAATGAGGTCAAAGCCAACAGAGGGGCAGTGATGTCTGTATTCCCAGCCTGCACTCATTTAAAAGCTCATCACATATCTACTTCATCGTGTTTAAAATAGAAATGAATTTCACAAAGTAGATTGAAATCCATGAGCAATTAAAAAAAAATAAAATTGTGAGTGAAATGCTGTTATCACTCTGTTAGAGAACTGGACTATCATTGCTTCAGTAACACAGCAAAAAATGGTCCCATAATTGACACTGGATAGATAGCTGGAAAGCAAAATAATGAAGTTGCCCGGGGTGAATTTGAAGAAGTGAAGTCTTTTAACTAAAGACAAAATAATTGGAAAGTTTTAGCTAAGAAATAATGGGGAAGTGAACAGAGCACTACCATGAAAAAAAGCTTGTATAAAAAAATAGAGCAATTGAGAAGAAGACAGCATTGGTAGTGATTAGAAAAGACAGAAAATTAAAGGAAATGACAAAATGCTGTGCACAGATGTTGCCTTCTTTAAAGTCAGAGTTTTCTGTGGAGCTGGATGAGAAGGGAGGCAGAAGTGAGGGTGAAGAAATGGGATCACCCCATTGCAGGGTGATCTCCCTCCAATGAACAGAAATCACCTGTGGGGCAATGGATTCCTCTGGGGCTGGCCATTGCTTTTCACCGATTTTTCTGCTGCTTTAAGGATGTGGAAATGTGGCAGGAAATAAATAAACCCTCCTGTGTCCCAGCAGGTCCTTGGGAATCAGAGGGGCTGGCTGTGGCTGCACTAATTCCTGATTGTGGTCAGTTTGGCACTGTCAGCCTGCTGGAGTTCACTGAGAATTTGCATGAGCACAGATTTACAAATAGTGCATTTTACCAGTCCAGTGCTGTAGGTCTGGCTGAGTTCAGTGAGAGCTTGCACAAATCATATTCATTTTCTATTTTTGTAGATGGATTTTTCATCAATATATGCTGTTAACTCACAACTGTTTTTAGGAGCAATATATAATTTTTAATAGATGATCCTTTTATAAAATATACATATAAACCATCAGCAATGCCCAATATATACCAAATAAATATATTTGGTAAATATTATATATATATATATATATATATATATATATATATATATATATATATATATATATATATATATATATATATGTATATACAAATATACACACACACACACATATATATATATATATATATATATATATATATATATATATATATATATATACACACATATAAAATAGAACTATTCTTTCCTACACAAGTTAGGGAAGATCTCAAATAAAATATTCTAAAGCTTTAGGTTGGTAATATGCATATCTATTAGCATATTTCAGTATTTGTTCATTCAGCATTACAATTGATGGAAGGTTGGTTTCTAGTAACATCATTTGCTCCTCCCGCTGCTCTTCACTCTTTTAAATGCCATTTAAATATTTAACATAAGATTTTTCCTTTGCTGTTTCTATCCCAAGGTTAAAGCTTTTTATTTCCATGGGACAGCTAAAAATGGACTTTTGAAATAAGCAATGTGGTTGCAAGGACTGCAGCAATGTTGGATGTACAATTAAGATAATGGTGGCACTATCCATCTGAATAATCATTTAGATAATGATTACTGTGTTGGAACATTTTATGAGGCACAGAATAAATGGAAAATCAGAAGGAATTCCCTTTGAATAAATATTTGGCATGGCTGAGTGCTGCAACAGCATATCTGAATGATAGAAGATGTTCACTAAGCCAAAGCTGTATTCTCTGCTAGAGAAGAGGAGGATTTAATTTGTTGCTTTTTTCCCCCTCCAGAGCTATATTTTAAATGCAAAGTGTTGCTTTCTTGAATGCTCAGTTATTTCTTGAAAGGATATGCTCCAAAAGGAAAATAAAACTAAATTAAATTTACAAAAAAAATCTTTCTAACCTTTGTTGTGCCAGGGAATAGAGCAGAAACAAGCTGGTTGGAGAGAGGATGTTCTGCACAGGAGGAACAAATCTTTGGGCTGATTCTCCCAAGGCAATGAAAAGTGCTGTGAGGCAGAAGGCTGTTGTGTTTGATTACTTGGCCATCTGGGCATAGACTTCCAGGGCAGGTCTACACCACTGGATTCCATAATTTGAATTTGTCAGTCCAGTAAATTAAGTTTCTCTGAGAAGGGGACTCCAGCCACATGAACTGCACCTTTTCTCAGGGAGCCAGGTCCCAGCCTTTCAACTGCAGCTGCTGTGAGTCCCCAAGTGTCACAGGCAGGAATGATCTGGGATCCTCTAATGTTTATTCCCATAGCATCATCTTCTGCAACCCAGCACTTTTCTCTATTACATTTGTAGATTTGTATCACTCTGAATAGGTTTTGATCTTTTGATCTTGTTTATTGAACTGGTCTTAATTTTTTTGTTTGGTTTGTTTGGAGTATTTTAGTGAGGATTTACTAATCAAATTTCAGGAAGACCATTATTAATACAGTATGTTCAACTTACAGTTTAAAGATCTGCTGCTTTGGACCAAAGGGTAAAAATGTGCATTGTTTTTTCTTCATTGTCCAGGAGAACCAACCCTTCCCATTTCACTAACCTTAATGAGGCAGCAGTCTATCCCCAAAGCCCAAATGACATTTTTCTGCAATAGTTCAGGCAAGAATGTATTGAATGTGCATCCCTTGTCGCATAGTTGCTCACAAAAGTAGATATTTCAAATAACCTTTGCCTGGCCCTGTGTTTACCAGGGGTATTAATTAAACTTCCATGAAAAAGTCCTCAAGGATTACATTAGAACCAGGTATAACATCCCTCTGGCATATCTGGCCTATTTTGGGTGTCATTTAACCAACAGTGGAAGTTCCTTGTGACCTGTCATCCCTTTCATTAGTCAACCTAAACACCCTGGACAGAATTATAAATCTCTCGCTTTGCAGGAGCAATTTCAGTAACTATAACAGAATTATAAATCTCTCACTTTGCAGTAACAATTTCCCATTTCTCCCAGCATGACACGAACCACCAGATGCTCTGAAGGTGCTTGGAGATCTGCTGTGGCTGGCTGACACTGTGGTTCTTGTGGACCTAAGCAGGATCAAAGGTAAAATCATTGTGCCCAATGATGTAACTGTCAAGCCAAGACTGATTTTCCAACAGTTCCATAAATACAGTCTTTAGCACTTGTTTATAATCTCATCGTTTTGGATTAGACATGCAAGCCTGAAATGCCTGATAACATGCAAGCCTTTTGGTTCTGGGAGGGGTACTCACCTATTCCACAAAGCAGGAATTTAAGATATAAGCTGAACATTCAAAGTGTGTGATGTCTGTGACCACCACAGACTTCACTGAGTCCTGCCTGTGGGAGCATCCTGCTTATATCCCATGGCAGACCTGCCCTGCTGGGCTTTGCAGAGCTGGTTGTACAAGAAGGAAAGCTGATTTTGTGAAAAGTTAAAATTCATAATTAAGATTCCTATTGAATTTTGCAGTCCCAATAAAGTTGTAACTCCCAACAGACAGGAGTACATGGAAGCTGAACGCTTCATTTAATGCATTAATCCACTGGTTTTCATTTTTGTTTGAAAAGGAGTGTCAAAGCACACTAAAACTGGATATAGAGAAAACTGAGGGTGAAAACAAAAGCTTAGATAAGAGTGGATAAGCTGCTCCAAGATATGAAGAAATGCAAGCCTCCTGCAAACACATTAGAAAGAACATACTGGAGAATTTAAATGACTAACTGAACTAATTTCTTTTGTTATCACTCAGTAAGCAGAGAGATTATTTTGTTTGTTTTCCTTTCCCTTCATGTGTTTATGGAATACTCTCAGTGGCAATTTAAAGATTCTTAGATGTTCTTCCAAGAAGTTGGAATTGTTGGCTTCTTTACATTTACCCAGATTACAAGAGAAAGGAAAATTGAGTAAGACCTCCACAATAGGGACAAAAGGAATTTTCTCCTGAAATGATGCCTTGATGAACCTTATTGAAATGAAATAATAATTAGACCATAGCAGAGAGGAGATATATCCATACAGAGACCCACATTCCACATAAACACAACTATAATTCACTATATTTTATTTGATCACAACTCAAGCACAAATCTTCTCCTGGATGGCAGCTTGGATCCAATCAGACATAATTGGAGGGGATAGGTGCTAATGTCTTGTCAAAGTTATGTAGTTTCTTTTTGAAAGAGACATCTGCTTTAATTGCTCAATGTCAACTGAATTCTGATAAGCAAAGGCAATAATTGCTTGCTGCAGAATTATATCTGTGAATAACTGAAGGACTTGCCTTTCTCTATCCTTTCTTTGGCTAGTGGGATTGAAGGGACCCAAGCTTTGCATTTATTAAATAGATACAATCTTGGTTTTATTTAATTTCCATTTTTATTTTGTGTCCTCTGTGTCCACATGGTGTAACAGCACCAAAACACAAAGGTGCCTGAAAGCATGTCCTGTTTCTGGTTCTTGGCTTCCTTTAAAAAACACAGCTTGGTGGTTTGTCAGGGCAACCATGTCTGAAATACCTGTAGAAGAGCTCTTAGAATGACAAAAAGGCATTTACAACAAATCACACTTGTCAGTAGGGTTTTCTTCTAAATGAATAAAATCCCATAACAAGCCTTAGTGTTACGTTTCACAAGACTCTTTTTATGCCAAGAAACTGCAATTATGATGATGAATTAAGCTTCCTTTTCTTTATGCAGGCTTAGAATGTGCTACAGGCTAGCAGACTGCTGTTTTCCCTGTGTTTCTGAAATCCAGTGGTCCAAGAGGAATGCTTATTCCTGAGGGGCAGCCTTATCAACACCTCTGCGTGGGCATTTTCTAAGAGCACTTGGCCTTATCTCTTGAGCAGCACAGTCATTTTCATAGTCAAGATTACAAAAGTGACTGAAGGTAATTTTATTTACACACACATATATATGCAAAATACAGGAATGTTTTCCTTTATAACTGCTTAGGCTCAGACAAGGGTTGTTAACAGGTAATCTTCATGGCACTGACCAGACAGATCAGCTGTGAATGTCAACAGTGGAAGGAATTTCACTCTTTTCTGAATGCACAGTTGACTACTTACCTGAGGCTTACTCCTGCTTTCATTTAACTTGGAGTCAAAAGAGCCAAGAGGAATAATATTCATTATATGTCAAATGCTGCATTTCAGCTTTTGACCACTGCTAAATGCAATTTAATTGGCTAAATGAATGCAGCATGCAACATTTATAGATGTCCTTATAGTTCCTTTAGAATATGCACTGCATTATTTACAGAGTAATGTTAGACTTTGCTAGCCATTTATGAAGGATTAATTATCTGTGATGAGAAAATAGCTGAATATGCCAGCATACTTGTTCATTCCTTTTAATCAGTAATTTAGGAAAAGTTTTCCACCCTAATTAAAACCTCAGTGTATTTTAGCACATATTCAGCACTCCCTTGGAAACAGGAAAGAAAAGCTCTAACAGAGCAATCTCCAACTCATCCCTTCTTTTCACCTTATGAATTCTCAGTTCCACATGCCAGAAGGAGATGTACAATTCCTGGTAAAAGAGGGATTAAATAAATATTTGAGATTTTTCATCTGTTTGCAAACGATCTGCAGGGGAAACCAGGAATTACTTCACTGGCTCTGGAAGTTGTCATGAGCTTCCAGTGGCTGCCTGGTGTAATACTCAACAGAGTAATCTCTAACAGAGATGCTCAGAAGGATTTCTGCTCAAGATCATGTGTAATGTCACAGTTGGAACATTTGTTTTAGTATTGGACCACTTGGTTCCAGTCTCTTCTCCTGACCAGGTGAGAAAGGGAACTCAAAAGATCAGGTAAGAATTGTGCCCTGTGGGTGGATGGAGGGGTGATGGTGGCTGGCTCCTCCACTCCAGTCTCATTTCTGAGCAGGGATGGGAGCCACTCACACACCTAACAGTGCTCAGCAGAGGACTCCAAGGCAGCAAAATGGCACAAGCACAGAAAGAACTACTGTGGGATACAAAAAACAATTAAATGTTCATATCCCTGACCAGAACTGCACGAAAAAGAAATAAGGTACCTTGCATTCATCAACTTTACCACAGGAAAAGAGCATGCACGTGGAAGTCAATCACAAAAACAGATGCCTTAGTATATCAGCATCAAGTAACCTCCCTGTAACTCCTTCTACCTCAAAGCCTCCTTCCTTTCCTGGGTAGGATGTAAACCACAGCCTCTCCAATATCTTTAAGGGCTCTCTCATTTATCTCTGCTCAACAAAATTCAGGTTTTTGTCATGCACATTGGTCTGGCAAGTTCCATTCTTGCTGTGAATAGGAGAGTCCCCATCCCTCACACAGGTGTGCAGCCATCAGTGCCTCCTGTGCTTTCACAGGGGTGCTGAAAGCTTCATCTGGCACACAAAAATCAAGCAGCCTGTCCTCCTCCACAGCATGCCTATAAAAAGCCACTCAGGACCTGCTTTTAAAACGCTGAGTGCAAACACATTACGTTAACAAAAGTGGAAAACAATATTTTTGATGGAACCTATTTTGGTTTGCTGCCTTGCCTCGAAGATCTGGAGACTGTTGATAAAAACAATCTGTCCTTGGGCTTAGAACTGAAGACATGACATTTTTGTTAATCCTGTTAATCTCATTAGATATCTGCCCAGAGTTCCTCTACAACAAAATGAGTCAGAGAGTAGAATGGTTATGGATTTTTTAGTTAACTTGTGAGAGATTTTCCCTGGTTTTGGAGCATTCACAGCTACCAAAATGAAACATCTTATACTCTGTAGAAGCCCATCAGGCCAGCATAACTCACAATGCAAGGCAATTCCAAGTGATTCAATAATGTGAAGGCTACTTTCAATTTGTGTGAATGGTGCATACACAGCTTTCTGCACAAGAATAGCTTGACAGTTTAGGTTATTTCAATGGACTGCTCACATTCAACTCAGTTGTCACCATCTGTTCCACCTTGCCTTTACAAATGCAAGCAAGCATTGTTCACAGTTTCAGCTTGGGTGCATTCCTTACCCTGCACACTGCAAGCCATCCATCTGTTTTCTGGTGGAGAATGCAGACACAAACCCGGGAAAATTTCCTCTTCTCTCCCTACATATTCTTTGAGAAGATGATGAGGATTTTAGATTGTAGTATGGGGGGTTTGATGAAGACCAGAAAAAGTACAAAGTGTTTAAATGATCTTTGAGAGCACCAGCCCCTTTCCATATTCCCCTTTGTGTTCCTGGCTCTCTCTATGCATGTGCCTGCTATATCATAAAATATATGATTTTTCCTCCTCTAGTGAGGAAGAAAGTATATTGCAAAAGTATCAAAGGGGATACTTCACCTTTTCTATTGCAAAATTTAAAAAGGGAAATGTGCAGTCTCTCACTATGCTGAGATTTAAAATAATGTTCATCTTCTTTCTGAGATTATGACTGATAAAAGAATGAACTTCAAAGCACCAGTCCAAGTAGATCTCAGCCCTTTTATGACAAAAACCCTGTTGTATAGCAGAATCAGCATCTATGCACACTGGTGCACTTTTCTCAAGGAGCTCCTCTTTAAATACACAAAATGAGCTGTTATAAAGAAACACAGTAGGATTTCCCTGTCTGTACTTTTGTTTTCTTTTCATTACCCATGCATAGTATTAACTTCTAGCTGACTCTGCTTGCCAAAGGCAGCCTTACAAAATTATAGGTATGGGTCACACAGTACTTCCACTTACTGAACTGTCAATATTCCACTGTTAATTAGTTGCTAACGATGCCATTTGCCCAGACAATATTTCAGCAAGAGAAACTCTTCTGTTTAAACATCCTCGACAATGTTGTTTTATTGACATACTAAGACCAGAGCAATGAAATCATTTATTATTTCTGTCCCTTTCTTCCCCCAAAGGTTTCTCTCTCAGACAGTGAGGTGATGGGTGGTTAGAGGCAGTGGCTCAGCTGTAGGGCTCTGGCTTGGAGTCAGGCAGTGATGCTGGTAGCCAGAAACCTGGGATTTTCCATTAGTGGATTTTAGTGTGTCCTGCAGCCCAGGGACACCCCCAGCAGAATGTCTGTCACAAAACCCCACCATTGCATTGTCTATCCCAGGCAGCCTTCCTAGCTAGGCTGCAGAATTCACTGCCTTGCCAGCAGTGCAGATTAAGAGAAGAAGAGATTGGGCTGTGCCTGTCACAGACATCTTTTATGGAAAATCCTTTCCTTAGGATTTTTCCTCCTGAGAAGCTGAGAGGCCTCAGGAACAAAATGTAAACAATGGTTATCTGCTGCTGTGGAATGCAACAGGTGCATCTGGGATTGGCCCACGTGGTTGTTGCTAATTAATGGCCAATCACAGTCAGCTGGCTCAGACAGAGAGCTGAGCCACAAACCTTTGTTCTCATTCTTTGTTATTCTATTCTTAGCTAGTCTTCTGATGAAACCTTTTCTTCTATTCTTTTAGTAGAGTTTTAATGTAATATATATCATAAAATAATAAATCAAGCCTTCTGAAACATGGAGCCAACATTCTCCTCTCTTCCCTCATCCTGGGACCCCTGTGGACATGGTCACAGTGTCCTTGTGGTCCTGCTGTTCCCTGAGGACACTCCAAACCAGAGCTCACTGCATTCTCTGTCTCAGACAGAAGAAAACCTGGTCTTAGGCTGCTGTGACAGCTCTGTCACTTTAGAGGAGATGATGCTGAAGACACCCCAGTTCTCACAATCACCAAGATACAAAACTGAAGCATTAATAGTTGTGTTCACCATTTTGTATTTTGTATTTCCTCTCCAACCTCTAATTTATATTGGAGATATTTTTCTCTATTTCCTACTACAAACTAAAAGTTTTTGAGACACCAGTTGGATTTCTAACCAGGGAGGACCAAAGCAATCATCTCAGTGACTTGATCCACATAAGAGAGCTGAGCACTGCATCACCACACCTAACCCTAAGTGCCCTGCTATTATCCACACCAGAATCTTCTCAATACAAGTGCTGAAATTGTATTAATCCAGAGATGCTTGCAGTCTCAATTATCCAAACTCTTGGCAGGGAATCCTAAAGAGATGGGCTTAAGTTTCACCTCCTGAGAAGGAAAGGGCTGCAGGAAAGCTTTGATAGCAGAAGTGGTAAGAAGTTTATCTCAGACTGTAGAAGCACATGCTCCTAGAAACAAACTGCTGCTGTAAACAAACAATAGGAGGATTTGAAGCTCAGTTTCTCATCCTCTGGCTGGAACCTATAAACACCAGGTTCTAAGTAAAAAAAGAAGGGAAATGCACAACACATTTCTTCTTCCTCTCCCCTGTCCTCAGCACAAAATCTCACTTGGCTTGCTGTTATAAGTGTACTCATTTGAACAGTCTTTGCAGGTATTATGGGAAAGGAAAAACCTGATTTCTGAGTCCTGCTGGAGATTAAACACCATGCTGCTTACTGAGAAAAGACTTCTGTGCTGGCTCAGTGGACACTAACCTAGTTAATGGACAGGTAGGTATCTGCAGGCTTAACTGCTCCCTGGGGAAGGCTTTTGGGAGTCAATATTTTTGATTTATCCATTTAAATAAAACCATAAGTTAAGCTTTGGGCATCCTGTGCTTAGAAAAATATTCCTCAGGCACAGTGACAGGCAGTGGCTGCTGTGGTGCTTCAGTTTCCTTTGGGCACCAGAAGGAGCCATCAGGGGCTAACACAGCAAGGATGTCTGTCTGTCTGTCTGTCTGTCTGTCTGTCTGTCCCTGAGCTGCCCATTTCCTCACCACAGTGCCCTCCACTCTTTGCCTTTCTGACATCCCTGTGTTCAGCCCTCTGCACAAGAACCTGAAGGAGCTTTCTTAGGAATTGGGATCTGCGTGCTGCTGAATGCTGGCAAGGTGCTTGCCCATGCACCAGCAAGCTGCCTCTGTGTTTCCAGACCCATTTAAAATGATTCTATAAAGTGATTTGGAATCCTGTGCAGTGAGATGCATTTCTGAAATTTATTTCATATATGATATGTTTGGATAAATACTATAGCATCCACCCCAATATTATGGTGCTGATGCTTCAGAACAGTGAATTTATGGGGTTGTAGCAGTCTAGATTGCACATATCCTGAGGGAAAGGGATCAAAGAAGTTGTTTGCTATTGTTTTATTCAGTAATTTTGTAATGTAAGCTGGTTTCACCCTAGAACCACAAAGCATCTCACAGAAACTCTCCCCCTACTAGCTCTACTGATTGCCTTTCTCACCATTCTTTACAATGTGATTCAGGAAAGAGATTGAGGAATTTTCACACAGTAATCCAAACAGCTCCACTGGCATGCTCATGTTCAGGAAATCAAAAAAAAAAAAGAAAGTAATTTTTTCCTTTAAAGTTTTTAAAAAGTTAAAAAAAAAAAAGATCTTCCAGGAGCAAAATATGACTGAATGAAAATTTCCAAGCCCAAATTAAAGATTTTCAGTCACAAAAAGGAAAGTGATAGGTGGCAAGAAATTACCTCTTTTCCCTTGAAATTCTCTTTCTTTATCCCTACAAACAATGTGAACAGAAATTCAGATTTTTATTCTCATAGATCTGCCACCAAGGACTGATAACTTTTCAAAGAGTCCACAAACATTAACATTCCTTGGATATTTATATATATTATTATATTATATATTATTATTATACATAAGAAGAGAAAAGAAGCTTTTAGATTTTTGGTGATACCATTTTCATCTGCTACGACTTTTTTTTCTTTTGGTTTGTCCAGAGTCTGCACTTTCCACATTTTAATAGCTCTGGATTTGGTTAAGATTTCCATGTCTTGTTCTGGCTGCTGGTCATTTTGCAGCTTTTCAGATTTCAAATCTGTCATCCCCTCCCTAACCTGTAATTTATGCACTTGATTACTTTCTTAAGTAGTGAAATTAAAGCATATTTTCAATAGTTTCAGGTATTCTGACTAAGGCCATTTTAAAGAGTGCTGTACCTTCCTATGCCTTATCAGATTGTATTTTAATTCTTATTTCATATTTTGTACTCCAGATATCATTCTATACTGTCCTTCACTGTAATTCTAAAGCCATCTGCATTTTAAAGTCAAAATTGAATGCTATTCATTGGGGGGAAAAGGCCAATTTTTAGGATGAGGATTAGGTTAGTGCTGCTTACAACTCCATTGTGGGGCAGCCATAGGAGCCCTAACTTTGAAAGGGGAAATTGTGCTTTTTTTAAACTCCCTCACGAAAGGTCTGAGCACACAGTTTTGTGTAGTAGGACTCAGGGTCATTTCAAGATCAGAACTGAATTAATTGCTCTTAGTCAAGGAAAAATCCCAGCTACTACTAAAACCTACCTCAAACTTTAAGGTTCAGCCTGTTATTTTCCATGTGAATATCCTTTACTTCATTTCCTTGTGCAATGGACAGTCTGAATTTTCTCCTGATTTATCATTCACCATATGATCCTTTCTGGAAGAGAAACCAGTACATAACTGGTGGGTCTGGCTGTGGCACATTTAGTAAAAAGTAATTGTTTGAGAAAAAATAAATATATATCAAAATATATACACACACACAAGCCTCAGATATATCTGTGAGGCAATAAAGCTAGATATAAATTTCTGAAGTTAGATTTTAAGAAATGCATGCATAGCATCAATGAACAGTAATTGCAATATGTAACTACATGCACAAACACAATTAGACACAGAGACTTGAATGTGTAAATATTCTACTTGTTTATTCAGGAAGGGTTGCTCTAAATGAACAGCAAATAATAGCACGTTTGTTTTGCAAGTGCAATTATGAATTTTGCCTCTGACTCATTAACCAGGCTTTGTTAAACAAGTCAAACTGCATTCATCCATGTGCTCTTGGGGTAATACTGAGCATAGCATTAACTGATCCATTTTAAAATGCAACCTTTGCTTTTATATTTTCGTCCCTTTTTTTTTTTTTTTTTGCACAAATTGTTAGGTGAGAAAGCTTGACAAGCCATGTGCTGGGTTAGGTGCTGGACAAGGTCCAGAGGTGGGGAAGGGAACTCAAGGAGAGCTGGGGGAGCAAAGGAGGCTCAGGGGGCCTCCTGCCTCTCACAATTCCCTGACAGGAGTGGGAATCAGCCTTATTCCTCCAAGGAACAAGGGCTAGGAGGACAGGAAATGGCCTCAAGTTGTGCCAAGAAGGGTTTAATTGGTTATTAGGAAAAAAGTTCCTCACTGGAAGAGTGTCGCCCTAGGACACAACATAAAACTTATGTGGGCACGCAGCTCTCCAAGGTAAAAAATAGAATTTTTAATTTCTGACTCCAACATTTATAGATTTCCAAAAGTGGCAGTGGATTGGAGGGTGACAGTGCCACCCCTCCAATGACACTAAACAAACCAACAGTCCATCAGCTTTCTCTTCTTCCGTAAAAAAAAAATGCAAAACAATGAGTTATTTACATGAAATGTGTAAAAAAGTTCCTTACAAGAATGTAAACATCAGAAAGCTTTAAAAAAACTTAAAAATACAAAGCAACAGAAGGGGGATCAGGTCCTGTGCCAGGGTGCCCAAGGAGGTGATGGAATCAGCATCCCTGGGAGTGTTCCCAATGCATGGATGTGACACCTGGGGACAGCTTTGGGGCTGAACACTGGTGCTGGTGGGTTAATGTGGGACTCCATGATCTTCCATGTCTTTTCCAGCCTGGCTCTCTGATTCTGCACACAGAATTCTGCTCTGGTTCTGGCCCAGAGGAAAGCAGTTTTTCCCTGTGGAGCCCCAGGGGATAAACCTGTCCCACACAATGGAGCAAATGTGCAGCATCCTCTTGAGTCCACAGGTTCTCTGCACCTGCAGAAGTGAGGCCAAGAGCTGAGGCTTTGCACTGCTCTCTGAATGTGCAGATCAGGATTTATTGTGCCAAATGGGGGAACATTTGTTGTTTTTTGGTGGTTTTTTCCCCACTGTGTGCCTGATGAAAAAGTGAAAGCCACTGACTGTGAATTGTTACATTAAACCCAGCTGAACCAGTGTCATAACCCCAGCATCATGGGCATGCAGCCACCATGCAGGAAATATCAACAATTATGCATCAGGTTCAGTTAATGAGAAAAAAGAAGAAAAGTACTGCTTGGTTCTGCAAGAGAGTTAGAAATCAAATTATCTGTGTGGAAACAATTCTATTTTGCAGGCAGAGGAAATACACTGTCCATAGTACATTCCCAGGAAGAATAACCCCAACAAAGCACCTGGACCTCATTCTTATATGTATAATGCAGTGAATTTGAGAAAACCTCTCTATCCCACAGGATGATCATCTCAGCAAGTTCAAAAATCTAATTCAGTCTGCATTCAAGCCCCAAGTTTGGGAGCACAGGAAAATTTTAAATGACAATTTTACTGAACTAAGCTCTCTTGTCAGTGCTGTGAAACCAGCATTTTGCTGCCTTCAGACACTGAGTTAAACTGGAAGCCTAGGGAGAATAAAGAAGTCTAAAAAGGGGGCCAGATACAATGGTGAATCTAGTTTAACAAACTGAGAACATCACAAAGGCAACAGCTTACCTTTGCTCCCTCCCTTCTCCTAGAATGTTTAAAAAAAGAGAATGGCTGGATGAGTTTTAGCAGCTTGACCTTGAAAAGCTGTGTCCTGGATGTCACCTGGGGAAAAAAAAGGTAATTTTACTTAGTCCAAAAAAAATCCTAGTGTGCTAGGCAAGCTTAAGCATCCTACAGACCTGCTGGCTTGGGTTTTCATTGTGAGCTTTATTCTGAGGAATTGATAATTCTTGTACATTTGTTCAATCTTTTAATAGTGACAGCCCTGAGCTGTGGAGCCAGAATTGTGAATAAGACCTGAAATGCATCTCATATGCAGTTAAAATAGGAGGTTTACTACTGCATTCAAAGCTATCAAAAAGATGTGAAATTATTGAAAGGAAAATCAGAACCAAGTGTGTCCTGGCCTTATCTTGACAGATTAAATATGCACAGCCAGCAATCCTGAGCCACTGTGCTTCCCAATTCTATCAGTTCTTCATTATTTTCTTGCCTTTTTCAAAGGCAAATATGAAACAATTTTCTTCCTTTCGTTTTTCTTTCTGCCCTTTTTGCAAGGGCAAAACACTGAGTCCATTTAAAACCACGAGACCAAACCCTGCCAGTAGAGGAAATCACCCTGCTTTTCTTGGGAATGCCTTTAAACCTGCACTGTCAAAAACCTCAATTTCCTCCTCCCTCTGCTTTCAGTCAGAATAACTTACAGTGCCTTTTGGGGAAGCAAAACCATGACATTTTGCACTTTTCCTTGGTAGATACAAGGAACACCCATATGAAGAGATTAGGCAGTTGGATTACTACTTCAAAATGATGGAAATGATAATTATTTTGTATATAACAACTTGCTGGGGCTGAGTTGTGTGGTGAAGCAAGATGCTGTGAAATGTAAGCACCTTCCTGCAGTGTCCTTTGGAGGGGAGAGGAGCCCAGTGCCTCTGTCCCTGCCACTATGCTGAGCACTATCAGCATCCTCACTGCATTTTGAGAGCATTTTGTCAGGCTCAGCTCTGCAGGAGAGCACAGAATGTGGGTAAGAAACTTTGAGATCTGGTTGAGAAAACCCAGGGGAGCAATCCCACAGCTCCTGCAGCTCCCAGACATGTTTAAGTTGTACGGTGCTGCAATCAATTGACATCTTAGAGGCTGCTGCACAGCTGTAGGAAATAATTTGGGTTAGAAATACAGCCCACATGTCTGCCTTGCTCTGCCAAAGAGCAGTCAGAATAATGGGAGAGGGAAATGAAGCCTCAGAACAGGCCTTAATCTGCTGACTGTACTCTTCCCTGATTGGTTTTCAGTGGGTTCTTGGTCCTACCTTCTGTGACTATTTGAAGGAGAAAACAGAAAAACAAAAAAGAGGAAAAAGAAAGGGAAGCACCTTCCCAATGACATCCTCACATACAGATTGCCCTAAAAATTGTATAAGAAAACTGGTATTTAATAAATTATTAGAGAGATCTGGCAGGTTCAGTCGAGTGTGACATGACCTAGTGCAGAATAAAGACCTTTGAAGCACCACAAGGCTGAGATCAATCCAAAAAGCACCCAAGGAAGTAAATGCTCCAAGGGGGGCTCCTGTGGCTCCAAGCCCCTCTGGGTTTCAGAGCTCTGCAGCACTGGTGTTCCTTGGCTCCCAGCACAGGGGATACTTAATTTACAATAGTTTTCCAATACACATCACTTATGTTAGACACTCTGTCTCTACTCTAAACCAGTCCAGAAGTGCCACCAGCACAGCAGGAGATGGAGGACAAGAAGACAAGAAGAAGGAGAAGGACAGAACATGCTCAGATTCCTGTGGCCATGTTCAGAGGGGTCTGAGGATGAGGGAAGAGATGAGGATCTGACTCCATGTTCCAGAAGGCTGATTTATTATTTTATGATATATATTACATTAAAACTATACTAAAAGAACAGAAGAAAGGATTTCATCAGAAGGCTGGCTATGAATAGAAAAAGAAGGAATGAGAACAAAGGTTTGTGGCTTGGACAGAGTCTGAGGCAGCTGACTGTGATTGGCCATTAATTAGCAACAACCACATGAGACCAATCCCAGATGCACCTGTTGCATCCCACAGCAGCAGATAACCATTGTTTACATTTTGTTCCTGAAGCCTCTCAGCTTCTCAGGAGGAAAAAATCCTAAGCAAAGGATTTTCCATAAAAGATTTCTGCGACAGATTCCTCCATCTTTCCTCTTGAACCCCCATTCTAAAATCCCCAAAATTCTACTTTTTCACCCTGTGATAAATTCACTAACATTCTACTCAAACTCTTGTGGCTTGTAACTCCTCACACAAAGTTGATAATTGTTTCCATGGGCTAAAATCAGGTGTCTGACTCTGTGCCAAGGTCTCTGAGCCCCCAGCCAGGGTCTGGAATCACCCAGGGCAGCCAGAGCAATGTCCTGGACTCTGACAGCTGGCAGCAGGGAACATTCACAGAAAGGTGTGGGGACACAGGAGGAGGTGACTCTGTTGGTGTGAGAGATGAGAATTTGACTCCAAGTCAAGGAGAAGAAGGCAGGTATATTATATTATATTATATTATATTATATTATATTATATTATATTATATTATATTATATTATATTATATTATATTATATTATATTATATTATATTATATTATATTATATTATATTATATTATATTACATATTACATTACATTACATTATATTATATCGATCATTATATACTAAAACTATACTAAAGAAAGAGAAAGGAGACATCAGAAGGCCAGAAAAGAATGAACAACAAAAACCTGTGGCTGACCAGAGTTCTGACACAGCTGGAGTGTGATTGGTCATTAATTAAAAACAATTCACATGCAACCAATCAAAGATGCTCCTGTTGGTGAGCAACCTCCAGACCACATTCAGATAATTATAAATTACATTTCTTTTCTGAGGCTTCTCGGCTTCTCAGGAGAAATATCCTGGAGAAGGGATTTTTTTAGAAAATATAATGGTGACACCCCATCATACATAATTTCCTAGCTCTGCTGTTTCTAGCCTCTTTCCACATTTTCTTGCACTCTCATCTCTCTCTAATATTATTCTGGTTACTACCTTCTTGGTAAGAGTTTATTTTCAGAACATTTTGATTTCGTGGCAAAAAAAAAACCCAAAAATCAAGATTTTGACTAGCAAATCTCAAAAGGCAGTGCAGGATTTTACAAAATCCAGAACTATCCTGCACTGTGGTCACTGCTGTACTTCTTTCACATTTCATAAACATTTCCAGAATGAAACAGCTTTGGTTACTGTCTTTTGATTGTAGATAATGACAACAACTGGTGCATAAGATTAATGTATATTCATGAGCAGAATTATAGCTGTGCATGAAAGCACTACATTAGTGCTTGGTAATCAACATCTGCTTTACCTTTTTTTTTTTTTTTATGTTAGCACAGTCACTAATCAAAGATAATTACACTGCTGCCATTTGAAATATTTATCACAAGTTCTGTAGTAGGAAGAACATGAAGTACAGTTTTTCTGTACAGTTACATGCAGTGCTAACTAAAGCTAGGCCCATAACACTGTCTGTGCCTTTGCAATGCTTCTTTGTGGAGTTTTGGGATGGAAATAATAACTGTAAAGAAGTAATATTTTTAAATCTGAATACAACCTTTTACTTAAGAATCACAAGTTGATGGTAAATATTAACAAACTATCTGCAGTAGGAAGTCCAGAATCACTGAATATCCTCAAAATGGTCAAACTAAGGCATAAAATGGAGTAAGCTTCTGAAGAAGTGACAAAAGCAAGGGCAGCATTCAGATCCTCTTGTTCTCACTCCTCAGATTTAGACAACCTTCTGAAAATAACAATGAAAAGGAAGGATCCTTTCCATTCTTTTCAAGCTACAGAAGGGTATGAGAATGTTTTCATTGTGGTTGACTCCATATTAGTTCTATAAGAAGGATAAGTAACAGGGCAGCATAGCAATAGTTCATTTAAAACTATAAAATACCCAAATTCATACATAAAATACAAATGGAGGAAAGTTCCTAACTTCCTAAGTTTGGATTTGAATTAGGTAACATTTATGTCTGCTCAGATTAGATGGGTAATTTCTTTACAAGGAAAGAACAGACCCAGTGACCTCAGCCTCTCCTCTTAAGGCTTCTCTCTCCTCCAGACCCTTCACCATCCTCCTGGCTCCCCTTTGGATGTCCATGTATTGTAAACATACATATATGTTTGTAAATTACCTAATTTGACTTTTAAAATTACCCAAATATTAGGAACATCCTATTTTGAAGGGATTTTTTAGCCTTTTTTAACTGGATGCAATAATTTTCCATTTGTGCGAATCATCAAATGGGAATGTGTAATCACAACAGATGAAAATGATAAACTCTTTGTATTATCTATTGTACCAGGAAACCTTAAACTTCCAGCAGCACTGAGATGGGATACTCTGCTTTTAAAGAGCCCTATCCATCAGTGAGCACCAAAACCATTTTATGGTGTAAAAACCATCAGGAGCTGGAGGAGTACAGTGCTGCAGAGTGTCATCATGGCTTTATTGGCACAGCCTGAGGCTCACATCACCTGGGCCCCTGCAAAATTCTGCTTCAAGCCCTGGCAGTACTGCCTCTTCCCTGGGCCTTTCTGGAGCAGTAAAATCAGTTCCATGCAATTTACTCGGGAAGGGTCCTTCAGGAAGGATCCTAAACCAAATATGCAATCAACAATCTGTGAATCTTCTGGCACTTTTCAGATCAGTCCTGTTTGAACATCTAGCCATAAAATTAATTTGTGAGAACTGTGCTCCAACTCTGGTGCCTTACTTCACTTCCCATTCTGTGATTTTTTTTTTCCTAGCAATTCAAGCTCCACTAAAACCCCAATGAAAGCCACAGGGTGAAGTTCTGTTTAAAGTGTGACGTGCTGCTGAGGTGTGTGTTCAGATTTCTCAGTGTCTGACCTTAGTTCTTCTCACACTATGACCCTCGTATTATATAATATAATACAATATATAATATTATATATATTGTATTACATTATATCATATTATATTATATATCATATTGTATATAGAATCATATTATATTATATTATATTATATTAATTATATATTATATGATATTATATTATATCATGTAGTATTACATATCATATTATATTATATGAGCTATATTATATTATTATATTATAGTATTTTATATTATGTAGCATATAATATTATATAACGTATTATCTAATATAATGTAATATGATATATATTGTATTACAATATATCATGTTATATTATATATCATATTGTATATAGAATCATATTATATTATAATATATTATATTAATTATATAGTACTACATATTGTATTATATAATATGAGCTATAATTTATATTATATTATAGTATATTTTATCATGTATCATATAATATTATATAACATATTATCTAATATAATACAATATATAATATAATATCTATTGTATTACATTATATCATATTATATATCATATTGTATATAGTATCATATTATATTATATCAATTATATATCATATCATATCATATTACATATCATATTATATAATATAATATGAGTTATATTATATTACTATATTATAGTATAGTATATTATGTATCATAATATTAGATATCATATTATTTAATGTAATACAATATATAATATTTTATATATTGTATTATATTATATCACGTCATATTACATATGGTATTATATAATATAATATGAGCTATATTAAATTATTATATTATAGTATATTATGTATCATATGATATTATACATCACATTATATAATATATTACAATATATTATATGATATATATTATATTATATCCTATCATATCATATCATATCATATCATATAGTGTCATGTATCGCATCATATATTATATAATGTCATATATCACATCATATCATAGAATGCTGCACTAAAATGATATTAAAGAAAGAGAAGGATACAGACAAAAAGCTTAACAAAAATGAATAATAAAAACTCGTGACTCCTCACAGTCTCACCACAACTGGACCATGACTGGCCATTAAATTAAAGCAATTCGCACAGAACCAATCAAACATTCACCTGTTGGTGAACAATGTCCAAGCCACATTCCAAAGCAGCAAACACAGGAGCAGCACTCAGATAATTATTGTTTTCATTCCTCTCTGAGGCTTCTCAGCTTCCCAGGAGAAAGTCCTGGGCAAAGAGGATTTTTCAGAAAATATCATGGTGACACTCTGCTGCTCCTGCCACAGCTGCCAGGGCATGGACCTCATGCTGCCACCCACACAGCCTCTCCTTACCAGAGGGCTCTGATTTAGAGAGTCCCTGCTTCCCCAGACAGCTTTGCCTGAAGGGCAGCCCTCACAAATCAAGGTTCAGCATCTTCCTGAATCCAGATTTTAAAGCAAATTTTCACTGTGCTCATGCAGAATGAAAGAGGAGCCCACGTCCTACTGCAGCATGGACTAAGAGGCATCTGTGCATCAACCACTTGCCATATTCTGGCAATGGAGCCAGCTCTGGCTCTGCTGCCAATGCCAGCAGAGAGGCTCCATCACACAGCAATTGCAGCAATTCCAAAGCCCTGCACACTCAGGGCCTGCACAGAGCCCACACTGGCTGATACTTAGTGAGAAATGAACATGGATGATGCATCAAACAGGCAGGAAAGCACTGAAGGGTTACAGTGAATTGTTTTTTAGGATTAGTGTCTTGTCCACCACATTTATGAGACCACAAAGCTCTCAGGTAGTCAGGAATACAACTGTTCTATTTCCCAAAGGCTACAATTAAAACATAATCAGCAATCACTGCTTGGAACAGAATAATCCTTTAAAATGCTTAGTTTTAAATCCACACAACTCTCATATTAAAGTCTGAAATACTGTTGCTACTTGAAGAATTATTAACAGAGAAAGTTTGTTTCTCCAGGCATCAACTTCTTCAGGTCTTTGAGCAGCTTTTCTTGTCTGTAGATATTGAGGTGGTGAGGAGCACTGCTAAAAGAGATGAGAAATAGTCCTGAACTCCACTGCAGGGTAAATAAACACATCAACATGCCACTAACAAGCAGAAATTACTGCAATCTCAGGGCTTGGAAATTAATGGTGGTGGGAGGTGACACATGCACGGCCACTGAAAGCAGGGCAGGATTTTTATTGGCAGCATCCACTCATTTATGCTGCAAGTTCAAACTCCTGTGCTTAAGAATTAGAGTCCATTAAGTGGGAGGGGACAGACGAAAAATAATTTTCATTAATTGTCACAACACACTGGGGGTGGGGTGAAGAAGAATAATAGACCACTTCTTTGTTTTCCATAGAACAAACCCTTCCATTTCCATGAAAATGTGCTTAATTAAAAAAAACCAAAAAGGCTCTGTTCAGAATCATACTAGTCAGGATTTAATAATACAGCTGCTCTGTGGATCTCCATGTCTCCAAAAAGACAAAAGCAGCTGCCTGCCAGTAAAAACTGGATTAGGAACAACCCATGGATATGAATACACCATTGGTGCATCTGAGTGGGCTGGAGAGCCCCCAGAGAGCCTTGAGGCAGGGGCAGACCATGGATGGCTGCATTGCTGGTGGGGTTAACCTCAGAGTGATGGGCAAAGCCACAGGGGGCACTGGGAGGGGACAGAATGGCATTTCAGAAAGAGCAGACTAAGAAACAACAGGGCTTGGTTTCTGAAAACACTGGAACTTGATGGAGTTGATGCCCCAGTCTGGCCAGTTTCATATCATGGGTAGGAAAAATAATGATTTCAAGTGATTAATTGCACAGCCAATTGTGTTATTAATGCTGCTCTATGCATTGAAGATAACCTCCAAAGGATGTGAAGGGGTACAGAACAACCTCTGGATCTTGGCCATGCCCCTTCCTGGTGACTGCAAAATTTAATCCTCTTCTGGCTGGACAATCATTCAGAGCAGAAAAGCTTTTGGATCTACTCCTTCTGGACAGACTGAAGTGAATTTGGATCTCCTCTTTCTGGATCTACTCTTTCTGGATGGACTGAAGTGAATTTGGATCCACTCTTTCTGGATCTACTCTTTCTGGATGGACTGAAGTGAATTTGGATCCACTCTTTCTGGATCTACTCTTTCTGGATGGACTGAAGTGAATTTGGATCCACTCTTTCTGGATCTACTCTTTCTGGACAGACTGAAGTGAATTTGGATCTCCTCTTCTGGATCTACTCTTTCTGGATGGACTGAAGTGAATTTGGATCTCCTCTTCTGGATCTACTCTCTCTGGATAGACTGAAGTGAATTTGGATCTCCTCTTCTGGATCTACTCTTTCTGGATGGACTGAAGTGAATTTCATGGGCTGGAGGAAGCTCTGACCAATTGTGCAAATTTTTTCACAATACCTTACATATATGGTTAGGTGTCAGTTACCCATAAGGTATCTTGGTCCAGTCAGTGTGGAATTTATTTTAAAAAATAAAATCGTGGAAGTGCAGGATCCCATGCATTAAACTAAAAGCAGTTTTGAATCAGGGACCCAATACATGCAGAACCAACACATTTTGCTTAAAACTGAAATGCTTTTTGCCATATCTAATACACCATTTATGATGACACATAATTTATGATGATGCAAACCACATGTAATAATTGCTGCTAATTTTATGCACTGTCCAGTGTAATTTGGGTTGCACTGTTACCAAGCATTTCAGCGTTTCCACAGGCTCCTAGAAGTTACACTCCCTGATGAAAGCTGTGCCTGTTCTGCCTGGAGAAGAGAAGGTTTGATGGCCCTCACAGCAATGCTCCAGCACCCAAAGGGGCCTGCTGGGACACCAGAGAGGGACCCTGCACCAGGAACTGCAGTGGCAGGCAAGGAGTAATGGGTAGAGACTGAAAGAGGGGGGATTTAGGCCAGGTTTTAGGAAGAAAACCCCTCATGCAGGGAGGGGTTGGGATTAGATGATCTTTAAGGTCCATTCCAACCCCTCAGCATTCTCTGATGCTGCAATTTTCATTAGCTTAGTCCACATTTCAAAGTGCAGAGAGCTGTTTCTGTTTTGCCATTTTGATTATGCAAGACCCTAAGCTGCTTTATGAATTGTATTATAAAAGCATTTTCATTCTTAAGTTGCAATGGCATAGCAAATGTGAAATGAAATCAGAATGCTGGAGTTTGAAGCCAGATTAGCAGAAGTACAGACATCTCTAAGAGAGATACCACCACCAGGGCCAAAAGCTGCAAACAGGTCCAACTCCTGGGAGTTAACTAAATGTCAGTAGTAAATTCAGCCACTGTTTGAAAAGGAATTCACTTGTTCTGTGTCTGATAGAGAAAGGTTTGTGGCTGCCTGCATGGCTGCTTCCTTACCCACATCACCAAGAATCCTTCATTCTCCATTTTTTTCATGCACAGACTAAATAAAATCCTGACCTAGTTCTCTCCTGAAAGAAAGTTCTCTGCCCTTTGTGTGACATCTGATCAAGTGAGGTGAGGCAGAGCAGAGATGAAGAGCTAAATGAATTACCAAAGCAATGTTCTTGCCACTGAAAGGAGGAATATCTCCTGCTAGTCATCACAGAAATGGTGCAGGGAGGACAAGGGTTTCATTCTGAATGCAGAACAGCAATAATGTCAAGATCTATTAAAGCTTCTCTTGGAACAGGAAAATCTCACACAGAGAATCCCCAACGGTCTCCCACTAGTGAGGCGTAACATCTTCACAACTTGGAATAAAATCCTGAAGGTTTTTTGTACAAGTCTTACATTTTCTGAGGTTAATTCTCCACACCTGTCATCCTGGCTTCTGATAGAAAAGATTCTCAGAATAATACTTCAGAACACATTAAAGGAAGGAAATATTATTAAGAAAATGCCCAACAGCTGCAGTGTTTGAAAGAAACAATTACAAAGAAAGTCAGTGTGAAACAGAAATGTACAAAAGCACATCTTGATTCCCATTCCAAGTACCTGGAGCTCAGGTGTATCAATCTACCAGGAAGACTGTGTCTAAAAATTAATAACCTGAGAGTTATTTACAGTTATTTACAAAAATTCCAGGTGAGCAAAACCAGAGGAGTAATTCCAGCCTTTTTAGTAGCTTTCATCAGAAGAAGGAACAGCAGAAAGATGTTTGGCCAAGATGGGAGTAGACAAAGTAATCTCTTTTGAGAGCCACTATATTTTTAGTAGTTAAGACTCTCTAATCCTCCTACTGTACACATTAATCTCTAAAAGATATCTTAAAGAAGCAGCTTGAGTAGATGCTGAAAATGAACAAATGTGTTGGCCTTGCTGCAGCAGAGGACTAAGACCCACTAATATGAAGAAATATAGAAATATAGCCCATGGTGTTTCTGTGACTGAACATTTACAGCCACAGAAAGGATATAAAGCCTGAGGAGTCCTTTCCATCCTTCCTTTTTAGTTTACTTTGTGGAAGCACAAAACTATAATCCTCTTATTCAGAAGGACAAAAGGGAAACAAAGACAAATCTTTATTCCAACTCCCCACCTTTACTCCATACACAGGAGCTATACTAATTTATTCCCTTGGCTTTGACCTTTCTGAAGGAAATAGTCTTATTTTGCTCCAACATTTATCACTGGGCCAAAATGTCAGCACTGTCAGGGGTGGTTTTGAGCAGCTCTTGTAACAATGGCTTGTGTGCAGCTCTGGAAATGGAGATTCTGATATGCTGGTGGATATGGTATCTCCTCCTCAAGGGGCACAAACAAAATGGAATATCACAATCACTTTCCCCCAGTACAGAGACTCACAGCTTGATTAGGAAAAAGGTCATGGAAGGCTTTTATTGCTAAATATGTAATGTCTGTGAAGGCATAAAGGTGGCAGCAAGTTAGCCTAAGTAGGTTTTCTTCACCAGTACTGTGGTTTTGACAATTTCCCCACCTATTGGCTTTTCTTGCACTTTATACTGATTTGCTCAATAATCTGAATGGCTGCCCCCATCTGAACCATGGTGCATTATCAAGACTGCCTTGGTTTTTTCTTCTTTTTAATTCATTGTCTGAAGTCAGTACCAACATGAATCATTCTGCTGGGTGTCCTGATGATAACAACACAGACTTCATCAGCCAGAAGAGGCATTTCCCATGTTAGCAATCATCTTCCATACCACTTAATGAGGCACCTATTTATGACCAGCAAAACACCTTTCTATTCTAATTGAGCTGTAAAAACACTATGCTTTATATATATATATATATACACACACAGATGTGGTAAATATGTTTTGTGGTTTCTCACCATCAGCAACCTTGTCAATATACTTGTTATAATTATTTATTATTAATTATTATAATTATTCAGTATTATGAATTATTATAATTATTGTGAATTGTTATAATAATAATAATTTTGATGTACTAAGATTGAGTATAATGATGACTATGCTAAAATATATTAGATATACGTTCTATAACTTAATTGCTAGGAGATACAGCCTATTTTTAATTCTCCTGAATTTCACCTCTTCCCTGGATAGAGCATGTATTCTTCAATGTACAGAGTCCTCTACAAATTAAAATCTGCTCTCAGGCAAACAGATGCCTGGTGACTGACTGAGGAAAAAAGGTATGAAAATAATTGAAGTTTGTATTGCAGTTTGCCACAGAGCATCAATACAGAGATTAGAGTTATTTAAGCACTTTTGTGTAAGGATAATTTTTATTTCACTGTTGTCTACAGGTTATGTTCTAAGGAGGGAAATGTTCTAATCAATAAAGCCCCAGCATTACCAGGCAGTGTGGTGAGATTCTGCAGCATCTGCCTTTTTGAAGGTCCATGAGCATATTGCAGAAAGGCTCTGTGTGCCTCCATGGACCCACTCCACTCCTCATTCCCACAATCTTGGTGCTACTGGGATAATAATATTTATTATATTTATTCTTTACTGGAATGCCAACAACTTCTTTCAGCTATCAAAGTGCTCAGAGCAGGGCACACGTTAATAGCTCAGGCCACACCCACTAATGGCTCTTAGTAAATTGATATGTTACTATTGCCTAATTTTGGTAAACATTCTTAGGGGAAAGTGGTGTCTCAATTGCAGCCCATCTAAAATAAGCTCATTTATGCTAATGTCTGCCCCGATGCTCGTTATTGTAAATGAGCTGCAGCTGTGATGTCCTTAATTAATTGGGTGGCAGCTGTAGCCCATGAAGGTCGCTGGGATAAAAGGGGTGGGGCAGCCAGGGAGAGCCTTCTTGTTTCTTCTCAGTTCCCTGACTGACCCGGAGCAACGTGCAGAAGAGCGAGTCCGTGCTGTGAAGATCTGCAGTCATAAGAAAACACCGAGGAGGTATGGGACTTTAGAAATATAGTAACATCACCTTACCGGGGAAGCCTGTGGGTGTTTGACCTGCGGAACGCCTCTGTAATTTGTCCTGATGGACTTTAACCCCATCCCTGCTGTCCTCCGCAGATGAGAGCATTGGTCTCTTGCCGGGAGGGTTTAGCTGTGCTTTGAATTCACATCTTCGTTTGTATGAACAGAACCTGCTGCGCCCAGTGAGTGCTTCTGGTAAAGGGGGAGGTGTGCGTGGTGTGCAGCCGATAAATAACAATGGTTAATAATTGTTTTGTTAACCATCAGTGTAAAAGCTATTGCCATGGGCCTCATCGACCTCATATGCACAGGAGCCACAGCGTCCATGAAGATAAAGGTCTCCCAGGCCCTTATCCCATTGCTGCAGACCCCAGCACCTGTGATATTGTCAAGGCTACGCAGTAAGGACCTGTTGTGAGTGTGCAGAGTGTTGAAATAGATGGGCGTGTCCTCAAATGTGAACCAGCCTGGATATTGTTACAAAGGAAACGTTTTCAGTTTGGTTTTCTCCCTGTAGTGGAAGAAGAAAAGTAACTTACTGTTGCTACTGTAAATAGAAATGTTTCAAGCAGCTTTGTTTAAGTAGAAAATTCTACTCATCAAGGCACAACCCAGTTCTTTTTTACAAGACTTCCATTGAATGCAATGTGGAATTTGCTCCAGTAAGATCTGCTGGGTGATGCTTACTGAGATGTATTTTTTTTTTTAGGATGCAGATGTCTCCAGACTGGAGAATACTGAAAAATTGTAGGTAAATTTTTAATTTTTTTTTTCTCATTTAAGGTATGGAATGCTAGAACGCTGCAAAGAACTGGTAGAAGCAGGATCTGATGTTTGACAAGCAGACCAAGAAAATGTGACTCTTCTTCACTGGGCAGCAATAAACAACAGACAGGAGCTGGTAAAGTAAGCTGGGAGTCCCTGTGACAGTAACACAGTGTGTTCTGCCACTGGTACCTATAATCACTTTGAGAAGAGAAGGGTAGAATTCAAATTTTAGTGCACTTACCTTAGTGAAAATATCACTGAAATGTAAAGGTAGCCTGTTTCTTTATATGTGAAATCATGGAGTACATGAGATCATTAGGTTTTCCTGGATTTGTTTCTGTAACAAAGATGAAAGCTGATTTTAGAAGTACCCTGCTAATGACTATTTTTTCTTCAACGTTTTCCTGAAACAGCATTACTTACTGCTAAACCACTTTTGTCCATTTGCTTCTCCAGTGAATTTTTATTATGAGTCATTTACTCCTTTAGTTGTGTTATCTTTAGTGTAAGGTTTTGCTGTTTTATTGTGTTTGTTCCTGACTTTATTGTGCTGTTATTACCCAGATATTGCATTTCCAAAGGTGCAGTGTACCAACAGTGCCACAAGTGCATTTGCAGGCTTTGTCATCTTCTCAGTCATCGGCTTCATGGCAAATGAACTCAGTGAATATTGAAGCTGTGGCACACCAAGGTAGGGCTCACTGGTATTTAATTACCCAGACAGACAGCCCGTGGCACTTGCAGCTCTGGTATTAATGATCACAGATATTTGATATGTGATCCCTCCAGTGTCATGGGTGTTGGAGGTGGGGATGATGACTTCATGGTGTGGATTGCTAAACCACGTGTAGGCATCTCTGCATGGGAGAAGGTAGCCTGAGAAGTCAAGATTTTAATTAAAGCCTGTTAATCACTTATTTGGTAAGAGAAGGAAGGAAACTGAGACTCATTTGAAGCCTTTGTGTAAATGACTGATGGAGGGTAGGGTGGGATGGTTATTGGGGAGCCTCCTCATTGGTCTCTGCTGCTATTTGTCAAATTCTCTCCAAGGTGAGAGTTGTCTCTGGTGGTTGAAATTTTGGATGAGAGGAGGGTGGGAGAGATCTGGCACGAGGGGTGGATTGTGCTTCTGAACTGTGGGGAGCAAGGGGATGCTTCCACAGAGAAGTAAAACATTTCTGAAGAGCTGCTTAGAACACCTTGGTTAGTGAGGAGAGGTGGTCATGAGTGGGGGTCTGAGAGCTCTGCTGCAGACTGCAGCTGGTTTCTTTCACACCTAACTGCTCTTCCTTCTGCTGTTTGCAGGACTGCAAAGATTTTGTGAAGACATAGAAATGATGATTGGATTCCAGCCAAGTAAATTCTGGAGAGTCTGTTGGGCATTTGTGACCCCAACTATTTTAACAGTAAGGAAAAAAAAAAAATTTAAGATCTTCTCCAAAGAGTTTTGCTGGTTTTTGTTCATTATGCATGATGTTTGTGGGTGTTAGCAGCTGGAACTTGGATGACAGCACAAGTGTTTTTGCCATGGCTATGGAGTAGAAACAGTGTAAGAAATGGTGGTTTTGGTGGGGAGGGATGGTGAGCCCTCCAGGAAAATGGGGGCCTTTTCCTGGCCATGCAAAATGCTGCTATGGCACATCACTGCAATGTAGCATTGTAGACTATTGTATATAAATATGTAAATATTTTTTATATATGTATTTTTATATATGTATTTTATATATATATATATAAATCCAAAAATATATAAAATTTTAAAATTTAAAATATATGTTTAAAAAACTAAAACTATTTAAAATATATAACAAATACACACAATTTATAAATATGTAAATAAATATATTTATAAATACAATATTTATAAATATATAACATAAATATAATGTTTTATACATATCTATAGCTACATATATACATCTATATCTATATATCTAGATGATATTTAATACATATCTATATCTATATATATCAATATCTATATATCTATATATATGTATCTATCTATATATCTATATATCTGTATATCTATATATCAATATATATCTATATATCTGTATGTGTGTGATATTAATGCATGCACAGGGAAAGCCAATTTCCTCCTGTGTGCTGTCAGACTGAGCTAGGGACAAAAGCAATTTTATTGCCCCAGAAGCTGGTGTGAGACGGATGTTTTAGAAAGGCTGAGGAGGAAGAGGAGGAGTTGGATCTCCATTTTCCATCTAGGTGTCTAACACTGCGCTTCCTTTACACTTTAACCTCCATGCAGATACAAGCTGCAATCACATATATATATATATATTTTTTTTTTTGGCACAAGGATGAAATAATTATTTCAGCCCTTTCAAAAGCTTCCAGCTTGACAAAACAAACCAGCAGAGCCTTGTTTCACCAGCATCTTCTGTTTGAGTGCAGGTGCCTGCCCATGGAAGCTCTCAAGCCTGACCCCCAGGTGCAGCAAGATTGTGTTCTGTAGTGCAGTGTAAGTGTTGGCAAATCCTCTTCTTCCTGGAGGGGGAAGAAAAAGGCACTGGCTGAAGTTAACAACTTAATTTCAGTATTGTTAATTCACAAATGAGGACCTTTTTTTTTCCTGAAAACTGGAAAAGGTTTTGTTTTCACAGGCAGGAATGCCTGTGTGAAGGGACCAGTGAGTTTTGGTGAGCTCTGACAAAATCCTGAGTTGTGAAGAAATGAAATTTTCTACAGCGAGAATGATTTCTCCAATGGGTAAAATGAAGGCAGTCTACTCTTCTTGCACAGATTTTCTTTACCTGTTGTCTGCAGTGCACTACAGCATTGCTCTGTGTGAAAACCAGAGCAATCTGTCCTACCCCCCTGTTGTTTGGTTGTGCCAATGTGTGCCTGCAGTGTGCAGATCACTTTTAAAAAGTTTTCAGACATGCTCCAGTTTATAATGTTAGGATGACATCAATGGTATTTATCTTCTCTTGGGGGTCTTTTTCAAGATGAAGGCATGAGCACATGGGATTGTTTTAGCTCTTTGGGTTTTTCCCAGTGGTTATTTTCAAGACCTATTTTACACTTCTGAAGGGAACTGTAAGGTATTTCTGCAAATTGCTCAGATCCTTTACTAATCAGACTTGTGCTCATAGCTCCTGTCAGCAATCACAACCAGGAAATAGGAAATTGTTGTTTGCTAAGGAAAACAAATTTGAACTGACCATGTTTACTCTCTAAACTTGCATGTTCTGTTGTTCTCTGCAAATGCAATATTTAATGAACTTGCAGTGAGAAATAAATTGACACTGATCAGTCATAATTCAATTTTTATGCAATGGAAACAGACAAAGCCAAACCAAGCAATGAATTCTTTTCTGTTATTGCCTCTGTAAAGCTAATATTTGATACATTTGGACAGCCTAATATTGGACTTTGATTAGACTCCACATCTCTGGAACTAAAGCTGATCATTTTTATCTGTGTCTTCACCTCGTTATACTTCTATAAATCTTCTGTGTGCAATTATTGCAAGCACAGGCATTTTCCAAAAGTTACTGAATTATGCACAAATGTAAGCAGATGTATTGCTGTTCACACAGTAAGTGAAATGGGGAACTTACCATAATCACATTAGGTAAAACTGCCAGTAGACCATGGAATAAAGTGTGTTACTCTAGGGACAAGATTCTATTTCCATTATTCTGGCACAAATACAGTGATTTTTGTGGGATTTTGCAAGCTTTCCTAGAAACTCATTAGACTCAGGCTCTGACCCATTTATTAGAGCTTGTGGCAGCACCCTGCCTTGGGTGTGTGTGGTTTTATCTGTATTCCATGTGCACCAACTCTCTGGCTGTGGACAGCCACCACTGGTGGCCCAGCAGGCTTGTTTTGCTTACTCAAACATATTTGTTTTCCTTTCTTGTTCCCAGTTTATTCTGTGCTTCAGTTTTTACCAGTTGGAACCCATGGCCTATGGAGCTTACCACTACCCAGGCTGGTCCATGGTGCTCGGCTGGCTGATGCTGGCCTGCTCAGTCATCTGGATCCCAGTGATGTTCGTGATAAAAATGCATCTAGCCCCAGGAAAATTCATTGAGGTAATCCTTCTGTCTTTTTGCTGTTTGAAAATATGGCCACGGGAGACAGTATCTTTCATTATACATTGATTTTTGTGATATTGAATGTCTAATACTGCTCAGATTACTTTCTGGTAAACCAGTTACTGTGTTCCAAAGAGATGCTCAGTTGATTTAAATTGTAGAACTTCTATCCCTAATTTTTCAAGTAACATGGTCCTAAATTGTGGAGTGCTTTGTTTTAGGAGCTCTAGATAAATTTCACGAGGTTTTGTATGGCTTCATTGGAAGAAAGTTGTTCTAGATCCGTTGGCATTTTTTGCAAAAGCAGCACACAGACACAGGAAGCCTCAGCTGCTGCTGGTGTGTGCTGTGCCCAGGGAACCTGGCAGTCAGCAGCAGGAGAGGTCAGTGAGCACCAGGAGAGGTTTTATCAGCACCAGGAGAGGTCAGTGAGCACCAGGAGAGGTTTAATCAGCACCAGAAGAGGGGAATCAGCACCAGGAGAGGTCAGTGAGCACCAGGAGAGGGGACTCAGCACCAGGAGAGGTCAGTGAGCACCAGGAGAGGTTTTATCAGCACCAGGAGAGGTCAGTCAGGGGTTGCCTGCCTGCAAAGTTGGGTCGTGGAGTCACCCAGGAAGGCTTTTCATGCATCTCAAGCTACTCCTTACACAACCCAGCTGGCAATCTTTGCTTTCACCTTTCAGATCTTTATTCTTCCTGAACTGGCAGATCCTTTCTGGCACCTGGGCTTAAAATAATTCCAGGTGGCAATTTGTTTTTAATTTAAGGTTCTTGTGTTTATTTTGCTAATTGGATTCCTGACGCTTTCCCCCACTGCTCCAGAAATGTGGTGGCCACCTCCTTCTCTTCACCCCTGAGCCCTGTCCCTGCCTGTCACCCCCTCTCCCTGGCTGTTCCCATCCCTCTGGCTCCTCAGGCCCTGGCAGGATGAGCATTGTCAGCTTTTCACCAATCAAATCAATGCACCAATCAAATTATATATTCAATGAAGAACTCAGTGGAAAGATCAGAAAATTTTCATTGTTTGCCAGGTTGACGTTCCCCTCTTTCTTTTTTCCCCCGCAGATAGAAACAAAACATTTTGTCATCTCAAAATTCAAATCTTTCCTAGTGATATACTACTTTTTGGTCATTTGTTTGCCTTGGGGAAACATGCTAACTATAAATCCAATTATTCTAACACACTTACCCACTGCTTAGACCATTGGGCTGAGTGATTGTGCCCATGTCCTTCAGTCAGAGAGCCCCACAGTCTGTGGCTGTGCTTCTGAGCTCCCCTCACGTGGCGTGGGGTGGAATGTATCATTAAAACCTGGACACTTGGTCCCCTATTAGTCTTGAGAACCTGGTGCCAAACAAATGCTGAGCAGTGTGTCAGAACCCAGGACAACCCCTGGAGGGCTGCAGCCCCTGCCCAGGGGGCTCAGAGACCCTGGCACAGAGCCCAAGACCCCTCTGCCTTTGATCTTGACCCATGGAGCAAATCACCACCTTCATGTGAAGAATTACAAGTCAAGAGAGTTTAAGTGGAATAATAGTTTATCACAGGGTGAAAAGTAGAATTTTGAGGTTTTAGAATGGGGGCTTGGGGTCCCAAGATGGAGGAATTTGGGTGTGCCCTGTCCTTCTTCTTTCTTCTTCCTAGCCTCCATCTTCTGGGTGATGTTGGCACTTTTGGGTTGGTTTAGAGTAGAAGCTGACTGTCTAACACAGGTGATAGGTATGGGGAAGTTATGGTAAATAATGTACATGTAGTTTTTAGTATGAAAAGATAACACTGCCCCAAGGGTGGCCAGTGTGCCTCAACCCAACCTGCCAGACAGATCTTGGCAGGGCAGAGAAAGAATTTTATAGATAAGAAACAATAAACAACCTTGAGAATGAGAGTGGAAAAATCCTGACTCCTCCTTTGACTGCCAGGCTCAGAAAAAGAGGCTTGCACATATCTCAGAGCCACTGTGAGCAGCAGAGATTGTGAGAGCAGCAGAGCATTGCCAGGATATTGTCAGCAATAACCTTGGGCGAGCCCATTCTCACTTGCTGTGCCCTGGTTGTGCCCCGTGGCACCCAGTGAGGCTCTCTCTTCTCTCCCTGCAGAGGCTCAAGCTGGTGTGCTCCCCACAGCCCGACTGGGGCCCCTTCCTGGCCAAGCACCACGGCGAGCGCTACAGGAACATGATTGACCCGCTGGGCACCTCCTCCCTGGGGCTGAAACTGCCAGCCAAGGACATGGAGCTGGGCACCCAGTGCTAAGGATTATTGCTGAAGGGTGGCAATCACGCCGGCAGCCTTTTCTGATTTGGTTTTTCCCATTTTTGTTTTCACCCGCCGCTTCTTCTTTTCCGCAGTGCCTGAATGTGGCTGCTTAGGAGAGCAGGACTTGTTGTTGCCATAGGGGAAGCCTAACCAGACCACTTCCAGGTGTGGGGGATGCCTGTGACATGTTCTGTACCTGGGGACGCAGCAAAAGCCCTGTGTGTGACAGTGGCACAGCCAGGTGTTGTCAGGTGATGTAGGAATAGACAGAACCAAACCCAAAAATCTTTGGAGGAAATGAGGTGAGCAGCCTGGCCCACTGCCCACAGCCCCCTTTGTAACAGGTGGCTGGGATGGGACTGGGATTTTGCTGCCAGTGTATTCCAAGGAAGGTTCATCCCTCAAACATGATGGAAGTGAGCAAAGAATGGGATCTCCTGCAGTCCTGATGGAAATCCAGCACAAGGCTCCTGTAGCAACGGGGCTGCTGCTTCTACACTGACAGCCAACCTTGACCCATCATGTCTGCACGCCTCCTTTCTGATTTATACTGACTTGGAGGGATTGTTATGTTACTTAAACAAGTGGAGAACCTTGAAACAGCGCACCAGGAAACAATATATGGGGTGAGAACAGAAACAAGATAATCCATTTGTAGAAAAATAAGAACAAAGTGTTTAAAAATGATCAGTTGAGGGACTAAACTGCATTTGAGTCTGGAAGTGGTTTGGAAATGGTGTCAGAATGAGCTGTATGGGCATCACTGTTTGAAGTCCTCTCATATGTTTCTTTTGATAATTTGACATCTGTCATTTCACCTAGGAATGCCTCAGTTACACAAAGGATCTGACAACTTGCTCCACGCCAAATGCAACTGTGATTTTACTCACCTTGCTCCAATACTCTGAATATATTTTTCCTTGTTTCTCTGCTTTTGTTTACAGTATCTCCTCAAAAAGCCATCATATAATTTGTGCCTAACTTTGTATCCTTACAGTGGTAAGTGTAGTCGAGTTACCACCTGAAAACAGTTATTGGATCTGCTGTTCAACTTTGTGACTCCCCGTTCATTTGCCTCCAAACACCTTTATATAACCTGTAACCTTTAGATGCTGTATTCTTCTCTTTCAGCCAATAGGGAAATAGCAGGACCCCACTTGTCTATATATTATATATATAGCACGTCAATTCTTTAAAGCAGTATTCTCTCAAACATGCAGAGGGTATTTTTTTAAATTAAAATATTTTCATTAAATAAAAATGCTCAAATGCACAATAATTAACCACTGCAGTTATCCACACAGATGCAACATTAGATGTAGAAAATGCAAGGGTTGGGGAAAAGGGACAGTTTAGTAGAGGGCCATCATAGCATTGCATAGCATTCTAAATCATCACATTTTAGAAATCAGATATATGAAGTCATATGAATATTAGACTAAAATAGTTTTGTTACCTATTGGACAGAGTAAAAACATAGAGCTTTTAAAGAGTACATTTATTTACCTAAATAGAAAATTAGCCCAACTTGTTGTAAATGCACTAGAACGAGGGAGAAAAAATATATCTTCAATAATTGGCAAAACTTAACCTTTATTATCTTGTTATATCCTATACATACATATATGGTATTTTTTAAGGGTGATCAGTGTTCATGTAGTGTGTGCTGGTGAAGTTTTATGTCCCTATAAATATCTTACCAATCAGAGTAGAAATAATGAGCTTAGTAGTTTAGCCAGTTTTTTCCTCCCCACAGACACTGCTGTAGTAGCCTGTAAATGTTCTTTCCTTTCAGGGGACTGTTTCTATCCCGTTTTTTTGTCTGTCTGTCTTCATCCTCCAGGGTCTCAGGTAAATCCTCAGTTCATGTGTGTCTGTAGATCAGTAGGTGTGTTGTTTTCATCCTGTTGGAGAAAACAAGAAGCAAAACCTTAAAGTAACGCTTCCACAAATTGTTAACTCCTTTCCTCTGTGTGTGTGTATATATATATGTATATGAAATATATTAAGAATCATTTTGCTGAACTTCCTCTTTCACGGGGCAATTAGTGTTGCCAGTCCTAGGCACTGCTGGAAATCTTTAATCCTCCCTCAGAACAAGTGCAGCACTATCAGGGCTTGTCAAGCAGGGCAGGGAGGGCAGGTTCCACAATATTTTACACTGAGCCCTGCATCTCTGCTCCGTGGGCTCTTGTTGGTGCCTGTCTCACACAGCAGCAGGACAGGACCCTCCCGTGGCCTTCTCTGCCTTAAAGCTGCTCCCCTTGCTTCAGCTTTGCCTGCTATTTTAACAAAAGCCTTGCTGTTCTTACCCCTGGCTTTGATTTTCCTGGCAGAGGCAGGTTTGAGAAGCTGTGCTCTGTTTGGCCCCATGAAGGTCTGTAAAGGTGAGTTGGAAATTTGGTTCCCACGTCTGGGTGGGGCTGAGGGACCTTCCCTGGCTGCAAAAGGAACCCAAGTCAGCATCTCCCTTGGGAATTATGTGTTTCTGTTGGGATAAATCACTCTGGGTCTCTCTTAACCAATATTCCCTCGCACCTCGGTTTGATTTTTGGAGTATGAGCCAGTTTATCCTCGCTAATACTGTAATTTAAAAACAAGGACAACATCTATCTGTAGGTCTGGTCCTCTTTGAGAAAGAGACAGGACACTGCAATGGTTTGGGAGCACTGAGTCCTTTCCCTCAGTGGCTTGTCCCGAGGCACTCATTGGACCTGGGATTGCACATTGCCATGAATTCTGAAAGAGAGATCATTTGCAGGAGTGCTGCTGGGATGTGATATCTTTGGGCTTGGATTACCAAACCAGACTGCATATGAAATTGCAACTGAATTGCTTTCCATGATTTATGTAATTAATCTGCTTGCTTTTAATTTAGATGTTGTTCCTGCGCCTGCTAAGTCATTAGCACAGGATTAGGCTTGAATTTGAAACCCTGTAAACAGATGATTGTGATTTTTTTGCTAGTTGATCTTTGTCTTCAGCTTTGACCCCATTGCTAGGCTTGCAAAAACCTTTGGAAAAGGGGAGAAATGCATACAAAAATCACAGAAGACGTAAAGTTTTCCCTTAATGTGAAAGGCAGGGTTTTATTTTGGTCACATGAGACTTTTTCTGAAGTACTTTACTGTCCAAATCTGAAAGTTGAGATTAAATTAACCAGCAGTGTCTTCTTTAAATGAGAAGTTACCTTAAAGTTTGGGAATGCACTTCATTTACCATGTTCTAAGGGAAGTTTGCATGCACTTTGATAATTTTCTAAAAATAAATTTAGTAACTAATAGCATAACAGTAAAGATCTTTAAAAGAAAAAACAAGGAGGGGAAAAAGCCATATTAGTAAAAATGTGATGTATGTACTTTCAGACCTATCTATCTTGTGAGTAAAACAATGTTTAAATTTGGTGAAACTATGATGCATATTTTTTCTTTGAAATGAAATTGAACTTCTGGATGAGCTGAGATGCATTATTGTATGCATTAAAGATTATACCTAATGTAAATGCTTGCCATCTTCAAATTCTTTGGGGTCTTCCTAGTGTTTTTAATATGCAACGTTCAAAACCTGTGTTCCAGCTAGACAAGGCAGCACTTTGTTTCCAAAAGAAGGGTTTAACAAAATGACCTTTAATTGAGAAAGACTTGGATTGTCTTTATATGATGTTTCAATTGAGTCCAAGCAGTCTTTTGATTCATTTCTGCTCCAATGGCCACATTAGATGTGCCTCCCCACTGAAGATCACTGCTTCTGCTACACGGTGTGACTGTCTCTCACCATCACATCCCAACCCCTGACTGATTTTAAATACCTTTGGTCTTTTTATTGTGTACAGTTGTTCAGATAACATGATTTCTTTTTGCCCGTGTTAAAGCAATGTTTATGGATAGCAGTCATTGGTCTCCTGTTGGTTTCTTTTTCTGCAGCTCCACTTCTTCTTGCAATCAAGGACAGACTTGTAGGGACTGTGGGCTGCAGACAGCAGAGCTTTTTGACCAGAGGCACCCCAGGAAGCTTCTCTGTTGTGCTGTTGTAAGAGACCCCTGTTCCTTGGTGTGCACTTGGGTGGTGTGCACATGAGGTACCTGGGGAATGGCCAGAGCTTGATGCTCCTGAGGGGCTCAGGTGGGTGGCTTGAGGCAGGAGGGGAGAGGTGCTGGGATTTCTGCCTTTGGCACCCTCAGGCAGCCTATCACCAAAGAGAGAAGGCTTTCCTGAGGGATGGATCATAATGTGAGAACTAGGCTGGATCTTAATGCTTGCAATATTTAATTTGCCCATAACATTTAAATACATCTTCAGGTAACCATTTGCCTTATAGCTCTCTCCCATTGTTAGGAAAATTGACTGAAACATGTTGTTATCTGTCCTTTATATTATGTAGTATTGCCTTCTAAGGTAGATGCTTGGCTGGTATAAATTGTCACAGCTTTGTCTGGAGCTGTGACAATTTACACCAGCTGAGAATTTGCTCCCTGTGTCCTATGGCACTTTATTACAGACCCATCACTGATGGGTTAAATCTTAATTACTTGTGTAATGTCATATATAAATATATATATATATATATATATATATTTACAGGCATTCTATGGGGTACTGCTGCCTATGGATAAAGATTTGTACCCTAACCAGATCATTATGATTTTTTCATTAGCTGTATGTGCAAAAGATATATTGTTACAAAGAATGCATCATATGTACTTCATGTAGTACATATTATGTTGTTGTATGTTGTTAATTTCAGAAGTCATTATTCTTGAGGCCCTACCTCAAATTTTGTATTTATGTGTAAAAATGCAATTTATTGTATTATATATTTGCCTAATATATTTGAATGTGATAAATTAAAATTATTTAATAATGTATGGGCTCTAAAGACTCTAAATAAATGTCCAGTGTTTAAAACAGAAATGACATCAATTTCCCTGGTGAATGAAATGTCTCTTTTTCCACCTCCTCCTTCCCCACCCAGCACACACCACAAGCATCATTCTTACTTAACACACAGACTAAAGGTGTCTTCAGAACTGATCCATTTGGTTGTTGGAAACATTGAGCAGCAGCTGGACACAGCCCTCCTGGGAAAGGGGGATTGCACAGCTGCAGAAACAAGCACCATTTAAATGGCTGGTTCCTTAACTATTGAGTGTTCTGTACCCTGTGGAACTATCGATTGCTTAACACAGGACCAACTGGATTTGTTTAAATCCTTCTCTTCCTATCAATTCAATTATCCCAAGGGTTGTTAGGCTGTTAAAAACAAGAGAGGTTCACATCTGCTGGAGATGCAAATGGGAGGCTGAAAGGAGGAGCAAGTGAGGAAGAAAAGTGTGAGGAACAGTTTCTGGTGTTACCGTGCCTTGTGTTTGAATTCCTGCCACGTGGTGAGGCCGTGTGCCACAACCCTGGTTTGCAAAGCAAGTTCTCCCTTCCTAGCCTGCCATGGAAATAGTTCTGGTCCAAGCTGTTCCACTGCTGGCAGCCACGAGCTTTGGAGAAACTTTCCCCAAATGCAGCAGCTGAAGCACGATGTCCTGACGTGTCACCAAAAGTGGTGTCACAGGGGGTACTCGTGCCAAGAGCAGAATCCCTCTCTTCCCCTCAGACCCCATATCTTTTAATGCTTTTTTTTCTCAAAAAGAATCCCCTGCCCAAGCTGAGAAAAAAAACCCCTCCAAATTATTTAGGGGGTTTGGGATGGGTTCAATTCGTCAGTAGGAGCAAGAAATTGGAAAGAAATTCCTTATCTCTTGGGTTCAACAATAAGCTCAACGTGGCCACGAGTGAAAATACCTAAATAAAATAATAACGAAATCAATAAAAATAAAACCACTAATAATATAAACAGTAATGATATAAAAATAAATAAATAAAAATAAATTTTATTTATAGAAGCCCCAATGGCGCTGCCGTTCCGCCGCTGCCTACCGGAGGCGCTGCTCTGCACCTCCGCGCCCGTGGGGCTTGGCGGGTCCCGGTTCTGTCCCCGATCCCGGTTCTGATCCCGGTCCCGGTTCTGATCCCGGTCCCGGAGCTTCGGGACCCGCACACACCCCCCCGCGGCCCCATTCCCCGCCGTGCAGAACCGGAATTGCGGCTTTTCCAATTTCAAACCTTCAACTTCCAGCTGCTCTTCCCATGGAAAAGCTTCTAAAAGACAAACCCGAACGCTCCGCTGTGCTGGGCGCTTCCCTTACAGCTCCCTTACAGCTGCACATCCCAAAATATTCCCGGGATCGCGACACCAAATCGTTTCCAGCTAAAAACCCGACAAGGAAAATGTGCCAGCATGGAAAGCTGTCATTGAACTTCCCCCTAAAAGTGATAACTTGGAAAGTTTCCACCTGCATCTTGCAGAGAGAAACGAGGAGAACACGTTTGCTCCTAACCCTTATATATAATTGCAAACCTGTGTTCACCCCACTATCAAATGACAATTTTCCTTCCTTCCCAACCTGTGAACTGCACACATCCCCACCAACACTTGGATTCTCAGAGTCTGGCACACTCCTCGCACACAGAAATGTGCCAGGACACACACACGGATGCTCCATCTCCCTTTCTCCTGGCACCTTCCATGAGCACGCCACACCCCGGGGCTTTGCACCTTCCTTCTCAGCTCTGTGCACCTCGGCACTGCTGCGTGGGACCCGCTGCTGTGGGGGACGAGTTCGCGGCTCTCTGGGACCGTGTTTCACGGAGTGCAGCCCGTGCCGCGCTCCCAGCTGCGGGGATGTTCGATGGGATGCGCTCCGTTTCCGGGAGGCAGCGGGATGGGTGTCCCTGTGCCCACCCCACGGGTCCCAGAGAGCAGCTGCTGCTGTGGCCGAGGAACAGTGGGGAAAACTGAACAGTCCTGGTGGAAACCGATGGAAAAACAAGTTGGGTTTGGTTTTGGACTCGACATTTTCCCCCTGGCCCCCACCTGAGCCGGGTGTTTTGCCTTAGGGAACAGGAGACAGAAGGGGGAATGTGGAAAAAGATCATTTGTTACCCCAAAAGGGACGAGCTTATTTCTGTTTATTTCCTGAACCATCTGGAATGATTTGGGTCTCGGGAAGCACCTGGGGATGATTTGGGTCACCGGAAGCACCTGGGAGCCTCCCTTTGAATCCTGGGTGGAGCCGAGGTTATAAAGGGAGGAAGGGAAGGAGGGAGGGGGGATTCCGGGGGGTTCGGAGCAGCGGTGCCCTGGGGATTTGCGTCTGGAAGCGGCCACCAGTTTCCTGATGGGAATCCTGGAAAGAGAACTCGGTGAGAAATGCGAATATTGCAGCTGGAGTGCCGAGAGGGGAGAGTCTGCAGGGAATGTCGTCTGGTGAGTCTCCTGATCCCCCATGTCTGATGCTGTGCTGGCACCAAGGCCCCTCATTCCCATTTAAACTCTCTTGAAATGTGCTTAAATTACAAATTGGGCTAGGAAAGGCACGTGGGAAGCTTTGTGTCCCTAAGGGAATGCTCCAGGGATGTGCAGCTTCTGACCTGCACAAACAACTCCTGCTCCGACACAAACCTGCTGGCTCTCGGGCAAGAGTGCCGGAAAAGTGGCAGCTTCAGTGCCACCCCAATGAGTGATTGTCCTTGGGGCTCTCAGGGTCGGGAGGAAATGCTGTTCCTGCCCCTCTGGGCAAGCAGGAGCAGGATCAGCGCTGCAGCTGTGTCTTGTTGCTGCTCTCTGTCTCCAGGATGCCCTGGAGGGCTCTGGCTCAGGATAATCTGTGTGTGAGAGCTTCCCTGCCTGTGCCAAACCCCTCTGGGGACAGAATGCGCCCAAAACGCTTCATTAACCCTTTCTGTTCTGCTGGCAGGGCAGCGTGTGAGCCCAGGCCATCCTCCCTGGAGCAGGGACACCTGAGGATGAGCCACAGGGATTCAGCCATCACACCAGGTGAGGGTCTCTTTCTGCTTGGCCATTGCTGTTGCTGGCTTTAATGTCACCCTGCAGTGCTCCTGCAGCCCCTGTGCCCTGCAGCAGCACTCACAGCCCCTGGGCTGGGCAGGGAACAGCTCTGGCGTGGGAAATGGATGTGTAGGAAACTTTCAGAGTTTGACAGAAGGCTCACATAGTGTGTATCTGTATGGAGACTTTGAGATAAGAAATGCTGACTTAGAAAGGCCACGGAATAGGACAGACATTGCTGAGAGAGAGCTGGGGCTGGAAACAAGTTTTAAAGGATGACTTTGTAAATAAGACTGGATACCTTAGAGAAATAGAACTATGAAAGATGCATTGTCATAAGATTCACGAGGGGTAATTTTAGATGATTGGCTTTAAGGCATTTACAGCATGGTGTGACAAAAGCTGACAGGCCAAGAAACACTTAGAGTGTATTGGAACCAGGAAATAGTTGGCTTCTGATTGTGATGGCGTGAATTATAACATCTGTATTGTCTCACACTTCACATGAGACTGAACATGGAATCAGAGTTTTTCAAATGCCTCTCAGTTGCCCCATGTCTGGGTCAGAAAAGAGCATAATCTGATACATTGGTGCTTTGTGTGAGGAAGATTTAACAGATTCCTTCCAATCTTCTCTGGGGTTTTTGTGCCAAAGGGGATCTGACCCCAGAGCCACACAGGGAGTCTGCTGCCTGCATAAATGTCAGTGAAATTATCCAAGTCTGACAGGAGAGCAAAACCATCCTGGGGCTTGTTTGGCCAAAGAGGGAACATGAAGATGTCTGTGCTAGCAGGGGTGTGAGTGCTGCCAGTTTTGGGCTGTGTGGTGCCCCTGGTCCCTCAGAAGTCAGGGCAAGGAGGGAAGCTGCAGGCGAGGGCAGTTTTGGCTGTTTCAAAGTGCTTGGTCCAGAACTGGCAGTTCTGGAAGAACAGCTTTCCTCCTGCTTTCTGTCCATCACTGGGCAGAACATTGAGATGATGCTGCATGAAGCCCTCTCTTTTGTGGGTTGGTGTTTGGTTGGTTTGTTTGGGTTTTTTTCTGTTTTTAATGTATTTCTAGGTGGTGCAGTGAGGAGCAAGTTGCTGGGTTCCATGACTCCTGACTGACATATCCCAGAAATGGGCACAGGTGTGTGCATGTGCTCCCTGGCACATCCAGGTGTGCAATCCTGAGTGAGGATTTCCAGCCTCAGCTGCCCGTGGCACAGGCTTCTCACTGCTCAGGTACTGCCAACAGCTCCCTCCTTTCCTGGACACATCCCTGGAGTGGGACCAGACTCCCCCTTACCCTGCAGGAATTCCCTGCTCCTCTGGAGAGGGGGTGAAGCCAAAGCTTTGGGGCAAAGGACAACAACCAAGCCAGGGCCATGGTGTCCTTGATGCATCCAGCACCATGTGGGTGTGCATTTCCCATGTTCCCAGCACTGGTGAATCTAAACAAGATTTATTTTTGACAAGAATGCCTGTTCCTTCACTTCTCCAGCTCTCCCCCCACACTTGGCTCTGCAGCTGTAGCTCACCTTGCCCGGGCTGTGGCTGAGAAAATATTATTTTTTTTTAGCAGGAATCCACTCTTTTAAAGAGCACAAAGAGCGTACAAGGCAGAAGAGACTTTGGGAAATATATCCGAGTAAGGGACCCTGCCTTCCTGCTTTTCCTGTAGCTCTCTTTCCTGTTTTCACCTGGGCTGGAAGGATGGGCATGGCCCATATTTATCATATGAAAGTGGTGTTAGTAAATTTGTCCAGAAGTTCTGAATACAGACACTCATTTTCTGGCAGTAAATATTTTCATTTTGCCTTTCCCCTGTTGTTCCCAGGTGCTGCCCAGGATGTCTCTCTGTGCTCTGTGCTCCCTAGGAGGAAGGGCAGCCTCTGCCTGGCCTGCCCAGCTCAGCTGGATGTGGCAGGGTTGTGTGGCCTGGCAAGGCAGGAACAGCTGGCTGTGCTCTGAGTGCCCTGGAACCTTCCCCTGGCAGCTTTGGAGGGGTTTCTCTTTGGGATTGCTTGTGACACACCAGCCCTTTGTACAAAGTCCAGTGGGAAAGGACTGACAGGTGAGATGTGAGGTAAAAATGGTTCTGTTAAAATCAGGCAAAGAATGCAGTAAGAAAAATGAGCTTCCTTTTAATGTCTGAAATAGCTAGGAATAAAAATGCTGGCAAAGGGCACTTTAATGTTTGAATTGGTGTCACCTGTCATGGATAAAACCCCATAGTGAGCAATCAGAGCAGAAGTGTGAAACCTGGATCCTTTGACTTCCACAGTGGACTTCATTTTCTTTTCCTCCTCTCTTTCAGGACAGGAACAATCACCCAACTCCTCCCATCTTGGCCAGAATCTTCGGTGTTTGAGCACCCAAAGCCAAGAGGCCTCAGCAGCAGGGGCTGCCCTGGAGGGCTCTGGGGCTGCCCACGCTGTGGGTGAGGCAGAGGGACACAGGGCTCCTCTGCTCCTCTCTGCTGGCATCAACTGCCTGGGCAGTGCCAGTGCTGCCAGCCCAGCCCTGTGACCGTGCCCACAGGGGTGCCAGGGTGAGGGCAGAGACCAGGATCTGACTCCATGGTTCACAAGGCTGATTTATTGTTTTATTATATATATTACATTAAAACTGCACTAAAAGAATAGAAGAAAGGATTTCATCAGAAGGCTGGCTAAGAACAGAAAAAGAAGGAATGAATAACAAAGGCTTGTGGCTGGGACAGAGAGCCTGAGCCAGCTGACTCTGATTGGCCATTAATTAGCAACCAGCACATGACCAATCACAGATGCACCTGTTTCATGTGTTATTTTTCTGTTCATGCCTGTGTATTGTATTTTTACCTCAATCCAAGCTTCTTCCCAGGCTGTAGATCAAATCTTTTGGTGTCTCTGGAAGTTTCTGGTTTTCCAACTCCCATATCTCTCCTCTCTCCCTTACTTAGATGTGTAAGTAGTTAGAGAATAAAAAAGTGGGATTTTGAAATTATGTGGTTTTGGTAATTATATAAAGAGATGGTAAAGTATGTGAAAGTGGGTTGTAAATATTCCAATAATATTTACAAATACTGTTTATTATAAAATTAGTAATTTTCTATAATTAGTCTATTAGTAGTAAGTGTTTGGAGAAGTTAAGATAACTTTTAAAAAATATTTATATATTAGGGAAATAGAGTAAAAATTTTAAAATAGTATCATACTAATAGTAATTGCTATTTTTTGGTGTTATTTATAAAAGATAAAAACTAGAGATTGTAATGGAGAATAGAATTTTTTATGAAATGGATGATGTAATAAACTGTATTTTTTTACTTATGAATAGGTGTTGGTTAGTGTTTTATTTTAGTTGTTTTGAGTTGTTTTACTTTTTTAAGAAAATTAACTACATACTTTAGTTTAGATAAATGATATTTAATGAAATTTAGGATAAGTTATATTAAATAACATTTAAATTTAGAATAAATTAATTCTGATAGTAAGGAGTAATAAACCTAACTTTAATAGAACATTACAGTGATAAAATGAAATTTAAGACTATTTAGACTTAAATGTAGTGTAATTTAATTTTGTTTGATTTCATTAATACTTGAGTTATTGAAGGTTCTTATTTATAATTATTGAAGTTTTTAAAGTGTTTTGCAGAAACTTTAGATTGTTGGGTTACTATTACTACCTATATCTTTATATGGTGGTTTTATTTATTGGGAGCTATGTTTCTTGGCAAAAGATTTTTATTTATGTTCTATTTAGAATGGTACTAATTTGTATAGTGGGGGTTTTTTGTCACTAGGATATTGATTAGATTGTTTTATATTTTTTGTGGGCTTCGAGTAATATTTACTTCTATGTTTAAGTTTTTTATATTTGAAGGTTTTTATGTTTTTTTGTTACTTTTTAAAGAGTTTTTGATTTAGAATTTGAAGAGTATTTGGTGTTTGGAGGAAATAAATTTGGAGTTATTTTTGGATATGGTTGAGTTGTATTTTTAATGTTAACAAGGTCTACTTTTGGTACATTGGTTTGATTTCTTTGTTTGGTTATGGGGAGGGTCTCTTGTGTATGCCTGAGACTGGTATTAGAACTTTTTGTCTAATGTTTTATGAGTTTGTTAAGGAGGAGATGTTATTTGAAGTTTTATAAAATATACTGAGAATCAGATAAAATCAAGGAAGAAACATTATGGTAATTGCAGGGTGTTGTGTTTAAAGAGTTCTAAATCTTTTTTAGTAACTTGAAATAAGGTGAGTTTAATCTACTTTTTCTGCCCCCACAAATGGCATGACCTGTGCCCACTGCTCACCATTCACCCAACCAAAATCAAGAGCAAATGGTGGCTGGGCTCTAAGAACTTGAAATAATTTAGAAGCAAAATAAATCACACTTTTCTCTCGTGTTTGGTTTTTTTTATTCAGATGCTGGACTTACCTGTGTGGACGTGCGCTGAGCTCTCCCTGCAGGAACCTGTCAGGCCTCGGTGGCTGTGAGTTCATGTTCTTCTCACTGGGGAATTGGAAATCATCAATTAATTAATTAACTGCAGAATTAATTTAATTAATGAAACCTTTCCCCTTTTGTGCCTCACTGTGTGGGACAAGGGCAGAGAGAGGGAGCAGAGGAGCAGCCTGGGGCTGGAGAGGGGCAGCAGAAAGGCAGAGGGACCTCCCTGGTGTCACCAGGGCACCTGTGGGGAACAGAAGGGACACTGTGAGGGCAAGGGCAGGTGAGGAGGGGACAGTTTGGGGCAAAACCCGAGTTCACCTGCAGGGAAATGAGTAAGGGATATTTTGGAGGGAAGAGCTGAGGTGATGAGTCCGCCCAGCTCGGCCCAAGTGGGAGCAGAGGTGAAGGCCAATCCAAAGCCGACCCTGCTCAACCTCTGAGTCCCAGAATAAATCCTACAAACTGCCCATTGAGGGACTAAAAATACATTAAAACAGAACCAGGAGCAAACCAGAGGGTTCCTGGGAATCCCATTACAGTGTTGTCACAGGTTTTTTATTACAACACCGCATTTCTCTATTGGGATCGTTCCCTCTGTGGGCTGCGGGGTTTTTTGGGTCTGAACTCCCTCACGGTGGCCCTGACACCCTCAGGAGCTGGGAGGGAAAGCAGAGCTAGGGCTCCTGGCAGGGACAGGGTGTTTTCCCCCAGAGCAGACCCAGCGGCTGCCCACCAGCCTGGCCAGGAGGGATCTGCCCTGGCTCCTGCAGGGCAGGAATGTTTGCAGCCGATTCACTGACATTGCAGGGCCTCATCTCCCGGCGCTCCTGCTCCCAGCTCCCGCCCATTCTGAGGAGAATTTGTCCCACCAGCAGCAGGGGAAGGACACCAGGGGCCACCCTGCGACTGGGATTGTCCCTCTGGGGAACGCTGGCTGCTGGGATTTAGATTATTCCATGCATTTGACTGCTGAAATATCCCAGCCCAGGGGTTTTAGCTGACAGGGCAGCACAAAGATTGTTCCCTGTGTGGTGCCTGGATTTGGGGTTTGGTATCAGCTTTGCTAGTTCAGATGAGTTGTACCCACAGCCCCACATTCCCTGATGAATTCCTGCTGGAACAACCTAACAGCGCCTCATGGAGAGTGGAACTTCCCATGCAGAGGTACCACTTTTATACCAGCCGTGTCAAGAGCCAGCAGAGGTTCTAGGGAAGCTCAGCAGGATCTGGACAAGGACAGGTCTGTATTCCATAGAACTTGCTATTTAAAACCCTCATTCTCCAGCTCCACTGGTGTCCCTGGGGTCACTTGGCAGAGTTCCCTGGAACCCAGCTGATTTCACCCCCCCTCCCCTGGAGCTCAGGCTCCTGTTGATATTTTAAAGCAGGACAAGGCAGTGGCTGGATGCACTCCCAGCCTGTGCTGAGGCAGCACACCTCTCCCTGAAGAAGCCCAGCTCCTTTCAGAGCCTCAGCACTAACCTTCTGCATGTTTTTTCCCCTCAGGAAAGGGATGCACATCCCTGCCTTCAGCACACCTCCAGTGGGACCCACCTGCAAAAGGTTTCCATCACTTCTGCACTTCCAGCTGGCTCCCCGGAAAGTTCCAAATTTCATCCGGCTTGAACCTCTGATTTTCAGGCATTTCCAAGGTATACTGCTTGGGATCCAATATCTGTGAAGGAAGATGGCCTTGGCTTTAATGCTGCTGAGGGACGATAGCCTCAGGCTGGAAAGGAGAGAGGAGATTTGGGGTGGCCGAGACATACCTGGCAGCTGTGTGGGAGCTCTGGGAGGTCAGAAACAGGAACTGCTGTCTGAGCCCCTTTGTAAACGGCCTGTGCTTCCATTCCAGGTAACGCCAGCTGCTCCTCGGGGTCCTTCTGGGCTGTCGGTGGTGTCTGTCCGGGCTGAAGCATCTCCATGGCCTGTTGAGAGCAGCCCCTGGCTGAGGGGCCACAGGCAGCGCTGTAGCCGGGTCTGTGCCAGCACTGTCCTGGTGCCCGTGCCGGGACGTGTGCTCGGCACACAGCTGCCTGCACAGCTCCTCCCTGCAGATCCCAAGGACGTGAGCGCTGCCAGCCCTTCGGGAGCTTCTGGCCTCCTCCAAGCCCACACCAGACACAGCTACAGCGGGAGCAGCAGCCCCAGCGTTACAGCCCCGGTCGCTTGGCGGGGATCCCCCGGGCATGCGGACACGGAGCAGGGGGATGCAGGCGCCGTGCCCCGGCCCAGGGGAGCGCCGTGCCCCCGGCCCAGGGGAGCGCCGTGCCCCCGGCCCAGGGGAGCGCCGTGCCCCCGGCCCAGGGGAGCGCCGTGCCCCCGGCCCAGGGGAGCGCCGTGCCCCCGGTGCTGCCGGGGCCGGGCGGGGGCGGGCTCGGTGCTCCCGCAGGGCTGAGGAGCGGCGCCGTGTCCGCCAGGGAGCGCCCCGCGGGGCCGGCCGCGGCACTGGGGGAGCGGCGGGGCCCGAGAGGTCCCGGGACTGCCACAGGGCGATTCCCTTGCCCTACCTGTTTCCAGCCGCGATCCAGGGGCTGCTCCAGGGAAGCGCCGTTTTTCTGGCGGCCCAGCACCATCATAGCCTCAGCTCCCCACGGCCCAGAGCCTCGGCGGGACCCCAGTTCCCGGCCCGCCGGAACAGGAGCGGCAGCGTCGGGCTCGGTCCCAGCGCCCTTCCCGGAGCAGCTCTGCCCACCTGCAGCGATGCCGGTCCCGATCCCAGCCCCAGTCCCGCCACGACCATCCAACCCCAGCACCCACACCCTGCCCGCCTCCCACAGCAGACACCGGCAGGACCACGACCCGGATCCCCGGGCCCGGGACCCCGGCCCCGGATCCCCGGGCCCGGGACCCCGGCCCCGGATCCCCGGGCCCGGGACCCCGGCCCCGGATCCCCGGGCCCGGGACCCCGGCCCCGCAGCCCCGGGCCCGGGACCCCGGCCCCGCAGCCCCGGGCCCGGGACCCCGGCCCCGCAGCCCCGGGCCCGGGACCCCGGCCCCGCAGCCCCGGGCCCGGGACCCCGGCCCCGGTCTTACCTGAGCACTGCGGGCTCCACGCAGCAGCAGCCCCGACCCGGACCTCCTCGCAGCGCTCCGACCGACGCTCCCGCAGCACGCCCGACCAGCATCCCCGGATGACAGCGGGCCTGGCGCGGATTGGCCGGGTTTTATGGGCGGGAGGGGGGCGGGGAGGAGGCGGGGTTTCCGGAGGCGGAGCCGGCACAGGTGTGAGGGGCAGGGCCTGCACAGGTGCGAGGGATCCCAGTGCGCCTGCGCGGGGCGGGGGCCTGCACAGGTGCGAGTGATCCCAGTGCGCCTGCGCGGGGCGGGGCCTTGGGGAATTTAAGCCGCGGGGCGACCCCGGCAGAGCCATTTGCTCCTCGGCGTGCGGGGAGTGAGGTTCTGTCCGGCTGGCTCCCTATATCTCTGTTCTTTTTTTTTATTTTCTTCCACGTTTCTTTTGTTTTGTTTTTCTTTTTCTCAATTCCTCTCCTTTCTACCCTCCTTTCTTCCCCTCCCCCACCCACTACCCCCACCCCCCCCCAATCCCCCTCCCCTCTCCCCCCTAGCCCTCCCCTCCCTCCCCCCCCTACGGCTGCCCCCCGGCCGCCCCCCCTCATCCCACCTTCCTATTCCCCTGTCCTACCCTACACCTCCATCCTCTCCCCTCCCTAGCCGACCTCCCCCCTGCTGCCCTGCGCACCTCCCCGACCTCTCCCCACCTCTCTTTCTCCTCTATTCTCGTTTTCTATTCTCTGCTCTTTTTCTTTTCTTGTAGCCGCGGGGCTCGGGGTGCCGGGCAATAATAAAGCCCTGGGGGCCGGAGCCCGGCACCCCCGCCCTCGCTGGGGTCCCCACACGGGGCCGGACCCGCTCTGCGGGTCCCCCCCATTCCAGTGCAATACACCGCCCCACACCGCCGGGGTTCCGGCTTTCCCTACATCACACTGGGGCGGTGGGGGGTGCGGGTTCCAGCGGCCCCCTCGTTAGGAGGGGGTCTGGGGGGTGGTGGGAGGGGTTAGGAAGGGCTCCCTCATTAGGAGGGGGGGCCTGGGGGGAGGGG